>JAMJFZ010001226.1:0-470000 GCA_026225945.1 Cricetomys ansorgei
ATCAAGGGCAGATGAGGGGATGTCCCAAGACTTTCATCGGTCTGGTACCACCCAGAGGAAGAAGCTCTGAGCCCCTGGGTCTTGGCAGCTTGTCCCCAGTGGTAGCAGCAGAACAGTGTAGGGCGCTTGCACCAGGGGTGGCTCACCAGGACCTGTGCTCCCCATGGCTCTGAAGTGGGAAGGGCGGACCAGGGCTGGTCCCTCTCACCCCTGCCTTCTACCCATCCTGCCTTGTCTTTTGGCCCCAGAGGCCAGATATTCCTACTGAAGGAAGAGGTCCTCCCTTGAACCCCCTGCCCTCCTTCAGTCTTTTTGTAGCTTGAACTCATTGAGTCCCAAGAGAACCCAAAGTTCTTCTTTTGTTTTTTTTTTTTGTTTTTTTAGTTTATTTTGAGACAAAGCCTCCCTATGAGTCCTAGCTGTCCTGGAACTCACTCTGTAGATCAGATCTGCCTGCCTCTGCCTCCCCGGTGGGGTTAAGGGTGTGCACCATCACACCTGACTCTCAATTTATTCCATGTTTATCAGTTTACGTGTGTGCCCACATGAGTTTATGTGCACATGTGTCCCAGAGCCCATGGAGACCAGAAGGTGGTTTTGGATCCCTCAGGATTGGAATTATAGATGGAGCCACCATGTGGTGCTTGCAACCAAACCCCTTCCTCTACAAGAACAGCCAGAGCTCCTACCCACTGAGCTCCCCCAGCCCAAGCATCACGGTGTGACAAACTGCTCCCTGCCTAGCTCTCCTGCTGGCTTGTTCGGGATGACCTAAGGAGATAACTTTACTGCTGGTGGACTGCTCCCTGTCCCATCTCTTCCCTGCTGTCCTGTTGGGTGGCCTGAGGAAACATCTTGATTCAAAATAAACTTTATTCCTAATACAAAACAAAATGTTGTGCATTATATAGTTCGCATACTGTGGCAGCTCAGCCGAGAGAGACCAGGAGGCGTATTTCATACGTGCAAACCTGCCAGACCCCAGCAGAGGGAACCACCATCCTGGCCGGTGTCATACTGGACAGTGCAACCCTGAGCCTCTGGCTCAGGTGCAGATCATGAGCAATCAATCACGCCCACGGAAATCCAACGCCTGCAGACAATACCAAATGCCAAGGCCTAGTCATCAGCCCTTCTCCCAATTTTTTTTTTTTGAGGACAAAACAATATTTTAAACACAACCAAAAATAAACTTCTACAGCAGTGCATCCTGAGGATCCTGCATCTAAAGGGCAGGAACAGTGTGGTAGACCTGGGGTCTCAGGTCGCTGGGAGGACAGAGGAGTAACTCAAAGGATGGTGGTGGCAGCAGGCAGCACTTCCTGACTCATGAAAATGTCCAGGTCCAGGGTGGGGTCTTCCAAATCCAGTTTTAGAAACTTATCCACCAGTGCCTGGCAACTGCAGGGAGAAAAGCCATGATTTCTGTGTCACCAGCTCCCCATGCAGGGGGAGGGCCTGTGCACAGGAAACCACGGCCTTGAGGAGCTATAGGCTTCAGAGAGCAGCTATGGACTGTGTTGGTATTGTTTCCTGACACGGTCTCGCTGTATAGCCCAGGCTGGCCTTGGACACTGGATTACAGGCTTGTGCCCCCATCCCTGGCTTGGTGAGGGGAAGGGCCCAGGACTGCAGGAAGGACAGTGGGGCCACACTCACTTTTCCATTTGGTTCCTCCTTAGCTGCTCGTTCACAGGCTTGATGGGTTTTCCGCTGCGGATCAGGTCTGAGACCTAGCACAAGACAGGCAGGAGGGTTGAGGAGGAGTAGAAGAGGAGTGGGGGAGAAATTGGGGTCAGAAACCCTGTGGACCCAGAAGTCCAGGTCTTTGAGAGGAATAAGTATGAGGCTGCAGAGAGGCTCAGTGGTTATAGCACTGCCTGTTCTCACAGTAGACCTGGTTCAATTCCCAGCACTCCCATGGCAGCTCACAACCATCTGTAACCATAGTTTCCTGAGGTCTGATGCCCTCTTCTGACCTCTTCAGGCACCAGGAGCACAGGTGGTGCATATATATAAACACAGGGAAAACACTCCCATGCATAAAATAAACAACACCTAAATACACACACACACACACACACACACACACACACACACACACGGAATAGGTGTGCTAGAGGGAGGCCTGAGGTAGAGGTTGTACACAAATCCTCATCACCTCTTTGCCCCGAGCAATGAGTTGGTCTGGAAGCCCAGCCTGGGCAGCTGTGTGGGAGGCGTGGCTGGCATTTGCAACACCTTGGCAAAGCTGATAGAAGAAGACAAGGTCGTTCCCATCCTCACAAGTCTCCATGGTCTTAAAAGAAAGCAAACAGTGACAGTGTGCCTTCCACTGGGGACGGAGAGAGGGAAGGACATGGCTAGAGTGACCTCCGCACCAGATACTGCACCAGGGGTCCTTGGGGCAGCAGCTGCAGCTGAACAAGGCTCAGGAAGTTGGTGGCCACGAAGATGTGGGGGCAGCTGGGTCCCAGTGCTAGCCAGTGTCGGAGCACAGCAGCCAGAAGTGCCAGCCCATCCACCTGCCAGAGAGCAGAGGTGAGGGCAGACCCTGGCTGAACATCTGTGTGCCCTCCTGTGCTGGCCCTGGGCACCTGCATGCCCTCCTATGTCCACCCTGGGCACCTGTGTGCCTTCCTGTGCTCACTTTGGGTACCTGCTTGCTCTTCTGTGCCTGCCCTGGGCATCTGTGTGCCCTCCTGTGCCCACCCTGGGCTCCTGCCTGCCCTGCTGTGCCCGCCTGGCTTCCCTTATTCAAGGGTATCCCCATTCATCCCCATTTGTTCCCTGAGCTCAGCCTTCTGCGCCTGCTCCTTTGTCCTTCATCCCTTGCTCACCGTGTTGGTTCCCTTCCCGAACTCATCGATGAGGACCAGCGACTGCTCCGTGGCATTATTTACTGCTTTCGCCACCTGCAGGCAGGAGGTGAACAGCAGAGTTTCCTAGCATTCAGGGCATATGCCACCATGAATAAGCTCCTCACACATGTCTACCTCCTAACCATCACCTGTGTGACAGCAAGGTTCACTTGCCAGCAGAGCCTCCAAGGAGTCTCAGGAATGTTCATGGTGTTGTTCCCTCCAGACTCTGACCTGGGTGCTCCTTGGCCCCGAGTACAGAGGATGTGTAGCACACAGAATGGGCTTCTGCCCAGGATTTCCTTCCCAGTCATCTCTCCCTCATCCCACCTCCCTTGCCCTCTGTAACCTGGTTGAGGTCGATCATGAAGGTGGAGAGACCGAGGGAGATGGATTCGCAGCTGTGAATTCGGGTGAAGATGGCATCAATTACCCCAATTTCGGCTTCTTCTGCTGGCACAAAGCTGCCCACCAGGGCCATGAATGTGATCAAGCCTACCTGGGCAGGGGAGGAGACAGGACATGGGCCTGGTGCTACGGGCAAAGTAAAAAACGGGTGTCAACTAATGACAGATTAAAGAGAGGACACAGTCACAGAAGAGCAGAGACACGGAGCCCACTGTCACCCCCACCCTGACCTCAGAACAACTGTAAGTCATGGGGATGGGTGGAGAATGGCCTGGGGCCTACCCAGAGGTTGGTCAAGGGACTTGTGGCCATGGAAAGCCTATCAGAGCTGCTCTCCCTCAGAGAAGTCCATGTGTTGTGGGAGCAGAGGATTTGGCCTGGCTGGCCGAGGAGAGAAAGGAGATCCAGAGCCCAGGCGGGATGGCTCCTCACCTGCTTGAGATAGATGCTTTTCCCCGAGGAGTTGGGTCCAGTGATGACTTTGACCCTCCCTTGGTCCCCACCACAGTCTGTGGAGTTGGGCACGAAGGTTCGTGCACACAGTTCCATCAGAGGATGTCTGCAGTGGGAGGACAGCCACTGATGGTCTGTGGCGTGGGGGTGGATGAACCTCCACACCAGCAGGTGGAGCCTGTGGGCACCTTGTGTCTATGTCTGCCCCATTCTGTTCTCACCTGCCATTCTTGATCCGGACTCCGTGGATTCGGGGAGAGTAATGAGGTCTTGAATAGCCATAGTCCCGAGCAGCACTAGCAAGAGCCAGAAGGACATCCAGGCGGGAAGCCAGGTCCAACACCCGAGTCAGGACAGTTGCACGTGCCAGCACCTGGCACTGCAGCTGGTACATCAACAGGGTCTCCTGGTCTGGGAAAGGAGCTGGGGTCAGTTTCCAGGGAAAGTGAAGGAGAGAGAGGTTCACGACATCCAGAAACAGGCACACGATGCAGTGTGAGACCCTCAGCCATGCAGAAGGGGTGTGGGGTCAATGAGGGGAGCAGGCTGGCAGTCAGAGCTGGGCTGCTCACCCCGGATCTCGCAGTGCAGGTCCCCCAGCAGTGCGTCTAGCTCCTTGGTCCGAGTGCTCCGATAGTGCAGCTTGTCTTCTGAGAGAAACTGGGTGCAAGGGTTCCAAGCTCTGGGCTTGCTGTCTCTCATGTTTTGTTTTGTTTGGGTTTTGCTGTGCATCCCTGGCTGGTCTGAAGCTCACAGAGCTCTGTCTGTTTCCCAAGTGCTGGGTTGTGCACCGCCACGCTCAGGAACTTTCCATCTCTTGGTCCCTCTCCTCCCCACCTTCCTACCCTCCTCCAGCACCTCACCCTAACTTCTCTGTCTTGGGGCTGGTAAGGCTCCAGTTAAGCTACAGAGACAGCCCACATTTGTCAGTGCTGATGGGGTGAGACCCTTCTTCAGCTTCTTACCCCTACCTCCCCAGAGGTCAGGAGCCTTACCATGAAGTCTAGTCCCTCGATCTCAAAATCACTGGCCTCCATCATGAAAGGCAAGCGGGGAATGGAAAGAAGGAAGCCAATCTGAGGAGAGAGGAGAGTGGGGAGTAACCTACTGGGCACCCTCTCTCCCTAGAAGAAGCCAAGACACTGCTGGGATCTTCTGCCCCTCCGCAGAGAGCCTAAATCACCAAAGAGTTTCCTGTCTGTGGATTTAAGGACGATCAGGTGTGCTGTCTGTCACCCACTGGTCGCCAGAACTGACTTAGCGATCTGGCTGGCTGGGTGAGCGTCACTTCGTCCCTCCCTCTCCCCACTACACGTGAGACTCCCCAGTCTCAGAGGCTTCGTGTACTTCACCACAAGACTCCTAGAGCCCCCCCCCCATCCTGTGCTCACCAGAGGGATGTAGATCACGCTGCATGAAGGAATGCGAGAGTCCAGGTTCTCCAGCTCCTTCTGGGCCACTTCCGTGAGGAAGCTTGGAAGGCCCATCAGCCTTCGTTTTTCTAGGTGTGTAGAAAATCACATGCATACAAAAAATAAGGTCCAGGAGGATTAGGGGTTCAAGGCCAACCCTGGCCACATGAAACTCTATTAAGAAACAAAAAAAAAAAATGTAGCTGGGCAGTGGCGGCGCACGCCTTCAATCCCAGCACTTGGGGGGCAGAGGCAGGCAGATCTCTGTGAGTTGGAGGCCAGCCTGTCTACAGAGTGAGTTCGAGGCCAGCCTGGTCTACAGAGTGAGTTCCAAAACAGCCAGGGTTACAACAGAGAAACCCTGTCTGGAAAAACAGAAACACGACAAAAAACCAAACAGGGAAACAAAAGATACTATTAAAAAAAGCCCTGATTGGCTGGGCATGGAGGCTGGGCATTGGAGGGCATGGGGCCGGTCCTGATTGGCTGGGCATGGAGGCTGGGCATTGGAGGGCATGGGGCCGGTCCTGATTGGCTGGGCATGGAGGCTGGGCATTGGAGGGCATGGGGCCGGTCCTGATTGGCTGGGCATGGAGGCTGGGCATTGGAGGGCATGGGGCCGGTCCTGATTGGCTGGGCATGGGGGCCGGTCCTGATTGGCTGGGCATGGGGCATGGGGGCTGGTCCTGATTGGCTGGGCATGGGCCGGTCAGTCAAGAGCTCTGGAGGTGGGAGCTTGAGGATCAGGAGTTTGAGGCATGCTTGGCTACATATCGAGTGTGAAGCTAGTCTACAGGAGGCCCTGACTCAGAAAACAACAAAAAGGAAGATCTCTGCTCTAGTTGCAAAGCCGCTTCCAGGCTTGCCAGGAGCGGAAGCCCCGCGGCTAACGGCCCGCCAGGCCCACCCGCGCCGGCACTCACTCGCGTCTATGTCAGGGTCTATGCTGGGGAGGACTGTGAAGCGGTTTTCAGCAAGACTTTCCTCAAAGTCCACCTGAGGAGACAGACCGCAAGTCCGGTTCCTGTGCACCCGGCACGTTCCTCTGCCCTGTCCCTCAGCTCCCCTTGGGCCCCAGATCCCTGGGCTCATTCCAGCGATCCCAGCATCTCCCACGCTCCCCCACACCACAGCCATCCTCAGACCCGACTCCCTCTCTCCTTCCCTCCCACCCCACTCGGCCCCTCCTTCTTACGCAGGTTCTGCCTTCTCTTCCACTCACCACCTTCCCGATGAGGCTGGCAATGTGGTGCAGGTCATCCGAGAACTCCTGGGCAATGTCCCGAAAAAGCTGGATGGACTGGGGCAGGGAGCGGCAAGCGTCCCTCAGGCCCAGGGCACTGTACACGGTCTGCAGGGGAGATGGCCAAGGAAGGTGACCCGCCCGGGGAGCTGAGAGCGGGAGCGTGGACAGACTGAGCACAGTAAACACCAAGGGACACACGCGGGGCGCGCACAAACAATGCGTGTGGAGGGCGTCTTAGATTAAACTGCTGCAAGAGGAGGACAGGAAAGAACTGGGCCAGAACGTCAGGAAGAAAGGGCTGGGGAGACTTCACCAGGTGACTTGAGAGCCGCCAAGCCTGACAGCCTGAGTTCGATTCCCAGAACTCACGTGGTGGAAGGAGAGAGTCTCCCAGGCTGTACTCTGGCTTCCACATGAAACACACGGTACACACGCTAAACAAATAAATGAAAGCACAAGCATACACTAAAGAAGTAAATGTTTCTGAAAGCCAGGAAAGAAGTAAGTGGGAAGAGGCAGCAACAGCATAGGGCCCTGCGGACAGGAAGGGTGGGCGTCCAGCCTGAGGGTCCTGCCCTGAGGAACTGATCTAAGCGCAGGTTAAACTGATGGGCAGAGCCTCAAGCATCAGAGGGAGCCTAACTCTGGGGAAGAGCTGTATAAACTGCATGCGTCAGGGGCTAGACAAGTGGCAGAAACAGTGATCCTGATAAAAGACACAGAGCAAGTTGTACAACAGACGAAGTAGCCAGAATTTCAGAGAAAAAGACTAACGTAGCCTGAATCAGTTTGGGAAGCCTTTTCAGAGAAAAGGGAACGAGAAGGTCTAGAATAAAGAAAGACTCAAAAGTCAGGTGCGGTCAGGAAGGGAGGCAGAAGAAGGCTGCGGTCTGGATCTTAAGCCAGCCTGGTCTACATAAGGTGGTCTACATAGGGAGTTCCATGCCAGCCAAGCTACATATGAGACCCTGTCTCAAAAAAAAGTAAGTAAATATCTATTTACATAAAATAAAATTTTAACTTTGCTTTACAGTTATGTAGAGTATTTAGTCACATCACCCAGACAAGGTCTCACTGGGACTGACTAGTTCTAGCTTCTCTCCCGAGGGGGGCTCGGCAGGTCAGAGCACTTGCTGCTCTTGTAGAGCACCAAGATTTGATTCCCAGCACCCACATGGTGCTCACAACCGTTCCTAACGCCAGTGCCAGTGGATCTGACGCCCTCTCCTGGCCTCTCCAGGTTAGGCATGCACATGCTGCATAAACACACGCAAATACTCCTGCACATTAGATAAATCTAAAAAAATTAAAAATAAAAAGCAAGCGTCAGGAAAGAACGGTGAGTAGAATGATACGGGAGTGGAGGACCTTGTGGCTCCGATCTAAACAGTAGTGTCAGTGATTCTTAGACAGTAATGTTAATCATCACAGTGAAGTGTTTGTGGATGAAATAACACAATGGCTGGAGATAAAGACGAAAGGAGATTGCTGAGTCAAAATACTGAAGCTGAATGGCTGGCTACAAGAGGAGTAATTACACTGTTCTCTGCAAACAAAGGCTAAAAGAAACATCAGTGGGGTGAAGCCTGTCAGGGTGTCCAGAGAGGTCTAGACACAGGCTAAGAAGCTTAACTCGGACTTCTAGATTTAAGAAGGGAAGCCTGTAATCCCAGAACTCAGGGGAAGGGACAGGAGAATCTTAAGAGCCAGCTTAGGCGGCATTTTGACTCAAGAATAAACAAATAAAAAGCCCTTACCTTGTAGAGGACCTGCCAGTCACTGACCTTGGTGTGGGACAACTTCATCCGTTTCAGAATCAGCTACAAGCAGACAAAGGGACAGTCTTGGTTTGCCACTTGCCATCTGATCCCCCCAACAGGCCCACAGTCTAGGTTGTAGAAATGCTCTTCCGGCAGACCCAGGTTTGGCCCCCAGCACCCACGTCAGGAGGTTCACAAACACCCACAACTCTAGCTTTAGGGGATCCACCATCCTATCCTGGACTCTGCAGTCACCCATACTTACAACCATATCATACACAGACACACTTAGTTTGTTTGCTTAAGATAAGGCTTCATTTTGTAGCTCTGACTGAACTGGAACTCACTCTGTAGACCAGGTGGCCTCAAACTCACAGGTCTGCCTATACATACAAATAATTAAAAATAAAATGAATCTTAGGCTGGGTGTGGTGTTTAATCTCAGCACTCCAGAGACAGGCAGATCTCTGAGTTCAAGGCCAGCCTGGTCTACAAAGCAAGTTCCAGGACAGCCAAAGCTACACAGTGAGATCCCATCTCAAGAATAATTAGCCAGGTGCACAACAAGAAACCCTGGCACTTGTGAAGCAGAGGCAGGTGGAGCTCTGTTCCAAGCCATGCAGGGTTTACAAGGTAAGAACAAACTGAATTTCAATAAGACAAAAGTAAGAAACCCAAAGTTTTCTATAAACCATCAACCTTACTCCCCACCACTCTGATCTCCACCCTGGGCTCACAGGCACGTTCTTGATGTGGCTCAGGAGACGATGCAGCATCTGAGCCATGTCCAGATTCTGAGGCAGCAGGAAAAACTGAATGACATCCAGACGGGAATTGAGTTCCCTTAGCTCCTGGGTCGGACGTGTAAACCATAGCCTGGAAGGTGAGGGTTGGGATGGGAAGATAAGAAGTCACGTCTTATCTCATCGTCTTGATTTTGCTTGGAAATCTTTGGGTAGTGTGGCAATACGTGCCTGCAGCAAACTATAGGAATGAACTGGCAAGAGTAGGCACGTCTGTATGTACCTACTGAAAGTTGTCGGGTGTCACTACAACTGTATGTCGTGGTTTTGATGGATGAGACCATGTGTCACTCCATGTGGATATGTGATGGAGCCTGTCAATATTTTAGAGGGAGAACCGTGTGTTACGGTATTTGTGTGCCAACACTGTACTCTCTGCAGCTGAGTGGGAGGGAGGGATCAGTACGAGCTTGCTATCTGCCTGTAGCTGTGACAGTATCTCAGGGAAACAGCACAGGCTTTCGTCTCTCCCTGCAATCCCTGTATAAATGCTGCAACTAATTCTCATTCTCTCCCTCCCCCACTCCTTTCCAGCCTTTCTTCTTTTGGCAAGGTTTAGGGTTGAGTCAAGGCTTAGTCACTACCTAAGCACCAAACTAGTGAGACACAGATACAGCTTGCATGCATTTTTTTTTCTTTTTTTTTCCTTTTCTTCCTTCCTTTCTCTCTCCCTCTCCCTCTTTCTCTATATTCCTCTCTTTCTGACACAGGGTTTCACAAAGTTCAGACTGATCTCAAACTTGCTATATAGACAAGGCTGACCTGGAACTCCTGATCCCCTTGCCTCTACTTCTTAAGTGCTGGAATTACTGGTGTGTGCCACCAGGCTCCTGGATAACCTGCTATTCTTTGTGTGTACGTGCATTTTGTGTGTGTTTGTGTGTGTTGTGTGTGTGTGTGTGTGTGTACACATTATGACATTTGTGGAGCGCAACTGTGGAGTTGGTTATTTCCCACCTTTATGTGGGTTTTGGGCATCAAACTCAGGTTGCTGGGCTTGTGCAGAAAGCACTTTACCTGCGAGCTGTCTCATCAGCCCCTAGCCTGTAATTCCTTTTTGTTTCCTTCCTTCCCTGTTAGCAAAGGTGTGTGTGTGTATGTCTGTGTGTCTGTGTATATGTGTCTGTGTGTATATGTGTGTGTGTGTATATGTGATGTGTGTATATGTGATGTGTGTGTATGTGTGTATGCAATGTGTGTGTGTGTATATGTGATGTGTGTGTGTGTGTGTATGCGATGTGTGTGTGTGTGATATGTGTCTGTGTGTGATGTGTCTGTGTGTATGTGTTTGTGATGTGTGTGTGTGTGTGTGATATGTGTGTGTGTGATATGTGTATGTGTGTATGCACGTGCCATGGTGACATGTAGAGAACAGAGGACTACTTGTACGAACTGGTTTTCTTCTTCCCGATTGAGTTCAGGCAACCGGACTCAGATCATCAGGCTTAGTGGCAAGTGCCTGAACCCACTGAGCCATCCCACTGATACCTCAGTCTATTTTACTCAACTTAAAATTCCTGTTTTGTTTTTGTTTTGAGACAAAGTCTCACTTTGTAGCCTTGGCTGGTCTGGAGCTCAATATGTAGACCAGACTGGCTTGGAACTCATAGAGATTTGCCTGCCTCTGCCTCCAATGGCTTAAACACACGGGCAACATACCCAACTCATCTTACACTTTTTAATAATGGTCATATCTTAGAAGAAAAAGGACTTGAGAGACACATTGAAGGCATTTTAACAAGTGTGTCTGATTCATAAATGGCTGGTGTGTACAAACATTATGTCTCTTATTGACAGACGTATCATCTATTAAGTTAAAATAAATCACTATACAGTAGTAATGTGTCATTACAGACAAACAGACAAATCTGCATTTGTCTAATTCTGGGCGTGGGCCTCTGTAAGAACTTGAGCCTGGGAGTTCTTTTCTACATTATAGCAAGCCATTATTCACGTTATCTAAGAGCTAGCCAGTGGAGACTTGGGCCTGAGGATGCATACCTCCCATTTAGCCCAGTTATACTCAGTCAAAACACACTAATTGGAACAAAACTAAAGAACCATTTCAATTCAAGGGTGGGTTTTAGCCATCCCTGTTCTTTTCCACAGCAGTGTGGGCCAGTCTGGAAGACCTGTCTCCACTCTGGAGAGCATGAGTCTCGCTAAGCTGATCTCCTTGTAAAACCCCTAGATTTATCAGATTCATGTGCTGTTAATGACATGGGAAACCGTAGCCATGCATAGCCATGCCTAATCCTCTAATTTTACAGCTGAGAGACGGTAGTCAGCAACCTGTCCACTATCATACTGCTAGTCAGTACGTCTGGGTGTCAGACTGTCCAGACTGCTGGGGTCTGTGCTTCATCCTTCAGGCTGTGGTCCCATGCCTCCCAGATCCCTTATGAAAGGCTGCATTCTCCCATCTCTCCTGTTTCATAAGCAGATGATAATCTTGAATTTTTATCTTTTTGCTTCTATCTTTTGCCTTAAGTGGTGCAGGGGAAGGAACCTGGAGCCTCCTGGATGCCAGGACAACACTCCACCAACTAAGTTACACCCTAGTCCTCTATCCCTCCCCTTGAAAAAATTTGTGTTTAAATCTGTGTGAATATAGGCACCAGGTGTGCAAGAGCCTCTGGAGGCCAGAAGAGGGTCTCAGACCCCCCCTGGAAGGAGATCCATGCAGATGTGAGCATCCTGGCATGGGTGCTGGGTACTGAACGAGGATCCTTTGGAAGAGCAGCAACAGCCGTACACACTCTTCTAAAAACCAAAGAAACGAAGCCACAGCCTCCCACGTGCTGGGCTGCAGAGTGTACTCCTATGTATGCACACACACAGGAATGATGATCTGTGTAACCTAGGGTGGCCTCACACAGTATCTTCCAGTGTCTCACCCTTTGCAAGTGCTGGGTTACAGGTTTTTGCCACCATGCTGGACTCTCCATCTTTAGCACAGTTCTCTTCTCCATGGGAAATCCTCTTCCTCCATGCTAGGTATGGTAACCCACTCCTGTAATCCCAACACCCAGGAGGCAGACAGGAGGGTCACCACAAGTTTAAGGCCAACCTGGTCCTATATAGCAAGGTAGGCTTGGGGTACACCGTAAGGCCATGTCTCAAATGAACCCCATTAAAACCCCCACTTTCCCCCAACCCCTGCTTGAAATTAAAGATTTATATCTAAAGCACTGAGGAATGTGTGGGTAATTAAGTTACTCGGAGATCATCCTAAACGGTGGGCAGGAAAAGGACTGTAAGCCCATCCGCTAGCTAAGGTTTGTACTCCGAGGTTCTGGAGGTGATGTGCCAGTGTGCTTGAGTTCTTGTACTGTGTTCAGTCACGAGTATTTCACCTACAAAGTCACCTGTTAGACACAGGCAACGGGATTGGCCACAGGACTCAAGTATGAGGCAACTGGTTCACTAACTGCTAGTTCCACCCTGGTGTGACAGCACTGGCCTGAGCACAGGAGGGTCACACCCACCTTCTCATGTGTACCTGTGAAGCTTATCAAAAAGAGGTCACAGCTGGGTTGACCCTCAAACATGAGATTAAACTTTGACAGGGAGACTAGAATACAGGGTTTACAAGGAGTTTGGGATGTGGATCTGAAAACCAAGGTGAACAGGGGTGTGATGGTCACTGTTAACTTTCAACTTGACACAGTCTAGAATTACTTCTGAACGTCTATGAGGGATTATCTTAATGAGAATCCAGCCTTCCCTGGGCTTGAGATCCTAGACTGAACGAAAAGGAGAAAACTGGTAAGCATTGTCATGTTACTGATTTTTTTTTTTAAGCATGTATGTTTGCTTTCTGCCGTTTGGGTCTGGGTAAATGTTGGCTCTTAGGTAAATGTTTTCTTAAAGGCTACAGCCATTTCTAAATGCTGTATCCAAGGGTTGAAGTCTTTTATATCTGTACTCCCACTGGAACTCTACCCACTCCGGTTCCTCTTCTGGAAGTTACTGAGAAAGATCCTAACTTGTAACTTTAAAAAACCCCAGTTAGCTCCACTTCATCTGAGCCTTGTTTCTGCCTGCTTTCCCTACCATCAGCCTCTGGAGCTCACTGTTTCTCTTATCACCATTCCAACTTCACCAACCAGAGCACCAACTCTGGTGCTCATTCTTCCCTGACATCACTCAACCTGGAGCTCAGGCTACCTCTGACACCACCCAACTGTCCTTTTCAATACACTCTCTCTTAAATACTCCCCCCTCAAGCTGTTTCCAGAAGTCCCAAAGGCATGTAACCATAAGGAAGGCTGCACAATACAGAAAGCTTCTCGGCAAACCATGCCCTTACATTGGCATGCATGCATGAAACCACTGTTCTTTGCTTTTAATTGCAGATATGATGTTACTGAGTTCCTGTTTCCTTGTTCCCCACCACAGTGTAACCTGGAACTGTGAGCTGATAGCCCTTCTTCCCTTAAGTTATTTCTGTCCAAATATTTTGTTACAGCAACAGAAAAGAAACTGACACAAAAGCCGGTGGTGGTGGTGGCACACGCCTTTAATCCCAGCTCCTGGGAGGCAGGCAGATCTCTGTGACTTCGAGGCCAGCCTGGTCTACAGAGTGAGTTCCAGGACAGCCAGGGCACAACAGAGAAATCCTGTCTCAAACAAATGAAAGAAAGAAGAAAGGGATGGAGGGAGGGAAGGAGCTAAGAAAAGAAGGGACCCTAAACATCTTACAAGATCACACCACTGCAGATGCTAAGCTTTCCCCTGTAATAGGGAAGAAGCCTGTCTGTTTCTACTTGAGACTTTTAAAAAAAGTGGAGCGACATGCTAAGATCTCTGTGTCAGGATGGCGTATGGTCCAGAAATGAACAGCTGATGTGGGAAAAGAAGAGACTGGAGATAGAGACCATTGTGGAGGTAAATACAATGCTTCCGATTAAAAATCCTGATAACCAGAATTAGAGCGTCGCAAAGGGGGAGGAAAGGATGGCTCAGAGTTTTCAGGATAGAGACAAGAGGCATTAGTGAATAACTGAAGGGAGGGATGAAAGAGAAGCATCAATCCAAGGTCTACACTGCCAGGGATGCTGAGCTTGCAGTACCTATGGGAACTACAGGTGGCAACGTACAACTGTCATGTCACATATGGAACTCAAAACTAAACACCAAATTTGGGAGTTATGTGAATAATTTTTTGTTTTTGTTTTTCTTGAGACGGGGGTCTTACTATGTAGCTCTGGCTATCCTGGAATTCACTGTATAGACTAGGCTGGTCTTGAGCTCACAGAGACCCTCCTGCCTCTGCTTCCTAAGGCTAGGATAAAAGCATGCACCACTGCACCAGGCTGATAATTTGTTTTCTTCTGTTTGTTGCTGTGAGAGAATCTCATGTAGCACAGGCTGGCCTCCAACTTTTTTTTTTTCCTGAGACAGGGACTCTCTGTTGTAATTCTGGCTGTCCTGGAACTCACAGAGAGATCTGCCTACCTCTGCCTCCTGAGTGCTGGATTAAAGGCGTGCACCACCACTGCCCAGCCCAACTACTTTTTTAAAGAACATTTTTATACATCATTTTTTAATGTGTATGGGTGTTTTGCCTGCATGTAAGTCTGTGCACCACTTGTGTGCCTGGTCCCCTGAGGTCAGAAGATGGCTTGAGAACCCCTGGAACTGGAGTTACAGAAAGCTGCGAACCCCCATGTAGAGTCTGGGAATCAACCCAGGTCTTCTGCAAAAGCAGCTAGTGCCCCCACCCCAACAAGACAAGGTTTTCTGTGTAATAGCTCTGTCCTGAAACTCGTTCAGTAGACCGTGCTGGCCTCAAACTCTCAGAGATCTGCCTGCCTCTGCTTCCTGGGTTTGGGATTAAAGGCGTGCACCACACCTCTCAGCAGCTGCCAGTGCTCTAACTGCTGATTCTTCTCTCCAGCCCTGGCCTTCAACTCTTGATTGAACTCCCTCAGCCTCCCAAAAGCTGGAATACAGGGGGTCATGTGCCACCATGCCCTGCTTGAATTAGCTCTGTGTGTGTGTGTGTGTGTGTGTGTGTGTGTACATATGTTTGCATGTATGCTAGCATGAGTGTGTTAGTATGTATGCATACCTGCATGTGAAAGTTAGAAGTTGGCATGGGTCAATTAGTCTTCACCTCTTTTTTAGAAAAAAATATTACATGTATTGTGGAGAGCCCCCTGATCTTTGAGCTTAAGTTCTGCTGTGTGTCTTCAAGTTAATTCACATTTGGGACAGCTGCTAAGCAAGGCTAAGTTGTAAAAAGACTAGCCCAGAGGCAGTTCGTTTTAGGGAAGTCAAAGATTACTTAAAGAGACCTTAATCTCACAAAATAGGAGGTGGCTTTATGGCTAGCTAAAGAACAATAATGTTTTGTATATACTTTGATTTACCTTGCTGATTGTAACCTAGTGATCACACTTATGTCTTTTCCCCTTGTGATCTGTAACCTTGTGATCGAACCTATGCCTTCTACCTCGTGATTTCAACCCCGTGCTTGCAAGCACACCTGGTTTTGCCCCTTGTGAGCGTTGCCCTGGCAACCTCACTGATGTCTCTGGTGGGAGAGGGTATAAAAATTGGACAATAAACTACTTGGCCAGTTCGGCCCCTGTGAACTCAAGATACAGTGTGTGCGTGTTCCCGTTTATTCAGACTATTCGTGATCCAGAACCATCTGAACTGGTAAGCTGGCCTTAACAGAATTGGCACCCGGCGGTGGGGTCTTTAGTATCGAGTAGTCCGTCACAACCAGGGAGCGTTAGGCTCGGTATAGTGAAGCTTCGGTGCTTCAGTATAAGTGAAGCAAAAATTGGGAGCCCTAGGCTCGGTGTAGTGAAGCTTCGGTGCTTCAGTGGTATAAGTGAAGCTAAAATTAAATAATTTTGTGATGCAATGGGGAATGGAAATGGGAAGATGTTATTTGCCTGTTTATTAAAGGACAGACTTCAGGATCGAGGAGTCAAGGTCAATTATACGCAGCTGTATCAAAGTAAGAGCCCAATTTTTCTGGGAGACACCCAGATGGTCGAGAAAGATAGTGAACCCCCATCCCGCTCAAGGGTTTGGGTGCCTGCTCCAACTATTAGATTCTGCCAAGGTGGAGGGCTGCTGCAGCAGCAGCTGTGTATAGATTCTGGTGGCGGCAGGAGCTGTGGGAAGTTCTGCTGGTGGCGGCACGGCGGTGGAATTTTTATGATATCTTTATTATGAAAATTTTTTAACTGTGGATGCAAGGACTATCTACAGCTGAGCGTTTTTTGGCATCCAAACACAGAAACTACCTGTGCTCAAGTAAGGTGGAAAGATCCCCTTACAGGAAAGCATAATGGGCCCAACCTGGTATTGATATAGGGGGGGAGGCCGTGTCTGTGTTTCTTCACAGAATACTGAAAATGCCAGGTGGCTTCCTGAGAGACTACATCCTCCTAATGATGATGCTGAGGACTACTCTGACGAGTGATGCTGAGACATTTTGGACGTTCCTGCCTGATCCTCCATTGGTGCATCCCATGCAATGGGAAGGACCAGAAATTATCGTGAGAGTGAACGACACCCTCCTTCTTGGAGAACCAGAGAAAGGACGTGAACTAACAGATATGTTTTTAATTATACAGGACCAGGACATGGCTTCTGTATTTGTTTTTCCAAATTTACTCGTCAAGTCGGATGTATGACTCTGAACTGGGAATATCAATATAATCAACATCAGAGTAGCTACTTGGACTCTCTAAAAAAGAAGAGACAAATAATATTCCAGAATGCTCTATTGACTATAGAGCAGATGCATCAAAGATATTTTGGACTGGGTGTAGATCAAAATATCCATGGATGCAGCAAATTCATGGAACTAACAGAACTGTGATTAATTGGTCTGGGGGAGAGCGAGACCTCTCCTCTAGCAAACGACCAACAAGCCTAACTGCGGGACTGTGGTGGTCTGATGATGGGCGTCCTCAAACTTTCATTTGGAAACTGGCTGCTGCCGTGGGAGACGTTAGTCATGACACGTCTGTGGAGGGTTTCAGTCGTCCTCCTATTAATATGGACTCTGATATGGCTTGTGTACAAGCCCCTTATGTTTTAATGATTGGTGATATTCGAATGCATTTTAAGGGACGATTGTTTAATGTCTCCTGTATTAACTGTACTCTCTCTAATTGCATTGCAGAGCGTGATCTTGACTTGTTTTTTCCTCAGTTAGCTGTTATGGTTTTACACCAACCTGCCTTTGTCGTGTTACCTGTTGACATATCTCAGCCGTGGTGCGATGACAGGGGATTAGCAGCACTGGAGGAAATGAGTAAGGCTTTAATGAGACAGAAGAGAGTAGTTGAACTTACTGTTGGGGCATTGTAGCTCTAATATCGATTATAGCTACCGCTGCAACCGCTGCTGTTGCTCTCTCACAAACCATCCACAATGCTCAGTATGTTAATGCTTTAGCAAAAAACACTACGCTTGCACTGGGGACAGGAGAAGATATAGATATTAAGTTAGAACAAAAGATTAATGCTCTTTATGAAACCATCCAGTTTTTGGGAGAAGAGCTAGAGGCATTGAGAGTAAAGAACAAGCTTAGATGCCGTATTAATTACCAGTGGATTTGTGTCACTTCGAAGGTTTATAATGACACTGAAGGATATTGGGCTAAAATTCAAGCTCATTTACAAGGGATATGGCATCATGAAAATTTATCACTAGATCTGATACGATTGCATAAAGAAATTCAGTATTTAAAAGATACGGAACCTCTCAATTTTGATGCTGCTCAGGCAGCCACTGATTTTTTATCTAATGTCAAAAAAACTATTAGTAATATAGCTCCTTCTTCGGCTTCCTTCAAACAATTGCTTGTTACTGTTGGCATAATTGGCGGACTGATAACTCTTGGCCTGCTCTGTGCTCCCATGCTACTGAGACTATTTACAAACACCTTCTGGAAGCTGAAGGTTGAATTACATGGCCTAAAGCTCAATCAAGAATATTAATAAGTAGTTTTCAATGACGGGTTTTTTGAGCATGGATCGCTGTACCAATCTAAGACAAGGAATTATGGAAAAATCGTCCATAATCTCCCATGACGGGTCAGGGCAGATGATGCCTATGCCAAGCCTGAGCCAGACGCTACTTATTTTAAGGAAGGGGGAATTGTGGAGAGCCCCCTGATCTTGAGCTTAAGTTCTGCTGTGTGTCTTCAAGTTAATTCACATTTGGGACAGCTGCTAAGCAAGGCTAAGTTGTAAAAAGACTAGCCCAGAGGCAGTTCGTTTTAGGGAAGTCAAAGATTACTTAAAGAGACCTTAATCTCACAAAATAGGAGGTGGCTTCATGGCTAGCTAAAGAACAATAATGTTTTGTATGTATTTTGATTTACCTTACTGATTGTAACCCAGTGATTACACATATGCCTTTCTCCCTTGTGATCAGACCTATGCCTTCTACCTCGTGATTTTAACCCCGTGCTTGCAAGCACACCTGGTTTTGCCCCTTGTGAGCGTTGCCCTGGCAACCTCACTGATGTCTCTGGTGGGAGAGGGTATAAGAATTGGACAATAAACTACTTGGCCAGTTCGGCCCCTGTGAACTCAAGATACAGTGTGTGCGTGTTCCCGTTTATTCAGACTATTCGTGATCCAGAACCGTCTGAACTGGTAAGCTGGCCTTATCAATGTATTTACTTTGTGTACCTATGTGTTTCTATGTGGCTCCATGTAGTGGGACTTTTGTACTGTGTAGCCCTCTCTATGGTTATATGTTGCTTGGACCTCTGGGAACAGCTTAGAAGTCCTGTAAAAGAGGCAGTGGCCAGTGGCCAGTTGACAGATGATGGGAGAGCACTGATGGGAAGGCAGGCACCAGGCTCAGACAGAAGACAGTGGCTGGGCAGTTAGGAAATAAAAGATGTCAGAAGCCAGTCCGCTTCTCCGGGCTCAGAGAGATAAGGATAGCTAGAAGGGGCTGTGACGATTTCTCATACCTCTCTTTCTTTTCTTCCTAACCTTTTAGAGCTAAAGGGTTAAAAAAGTTACAAGTTAGGAATCTGTCTCAGTAGCAGCTGGGGCAAGAGAACAGTTAGAAGTAGCACGCCCGGGGCAAGAACACAGTTTTCAGGCAGAAGATGGCTTGCAGTTACAAGCAGTTACAAGCTGGGTGGGAGAACCAGGAGGTAGAGTTCAGTTACCAGTGAAAAAGTAAACGGATGCATTTGGCCCCCAACAAATAAGGCTTCAGAGCTCAGACACAGCATCAGAAAACAGTTCCAGTTCCATGCCTACCACAGCAAGGAGTAGGGTCAAAGAACTGCCATGGGAGTCTGGGAGATCTAGCTCAGGCCTCTAGGTTCCATGTCAAATGCCTTTACCTGGAGCCGGCTTGCTAGCCCTCCACTTCATTTTCTTGTAGGAGGAAGCAAGGCCTCCCTAAGAACCAGCTGCCAGGTTTAAAACAGGGGCCGTGGTTGCACAGATGTGAAAGCTGATACCTAGGAACAGATGACGTCACGAGAGCCAACCGGCAAAGGACATTTCACCAATGACGAATGGGAGCGGGATGGGGGGCGATGAGGGGCCATAGAGGGTATAAAGTGTGCCTTTTGTCCTGAACAAAGAGAGTTTGCCTGTTCGCATCTCCTGGAGTCTGGTCTTTTGATTCTGCGCTGGCTCGTCCCCGGGCAGCAGTGGGCGGACAGGGCCAGAGGTCCCCGGCAGGAGCTAGGAGCCCCAGGTGCCTCCAGCAGCTACATGTTTTGAGACAGGTTTTCTCACTGAACCTGGTGCTCACCAATCTGGCTAGACTGACGGCCAGCGAGCTCTAGAGATCTTCTTTCACCCCAGCTCTGGGACTACAGTCTGGCTTTTTATATTGGTTTTGGGGATCCAGGCTCAGATGTTCATGTTTGTATCGCAAGTGCTTTATTGTCAACAGTTCAGTTTTGAGAAGTCATTCTGATATGTGGCATGCCTAGCTTTGTTACTGTTTTGACCTTTTTTTTTTTTTTTTTCCTAGATTGGGGATGGAACCCAGAGCCTCACACTGAGTATCCTACCACTGAGCCACACCTTTTGATGTGGTGTTAAATTTACCTTGTGTTGCCAGGGGGTGTGAGGGGTGGCACACGCCTTTAATCCCAGCACTCGGGAGGCAGAGGCAGGTGGATCTCTGTGAGTTCGAGGCCAGCCTGGACTACAGAGTGAGTTCCAGGACAGCCAGGGCTGCACAGAGAAACCTTGTCTCGAAAAACAAAAACAAAACAAAACAAATTACCTCATGTCGTAGTTTGTGCTCAAGTTTCTACTGCACGTAGAGTGAGCATCTGTGTATTACCCGTGGGTATGTGTGCATCTGTGCTGACAACATGAGCATAATACTAGCTACTATACTGGGTCCTAGATGGGCAGTTGGTATTCCTACTACAGGCCTCAGCATTCAGTGTTTATAGGCACGTCTGAGACACACTCACCTGAGCAGCTTCTGTCCCCACTTACAGCGGCATCTGTTGAGGATTCCTGTGGGGTATGCACAGGGAGTGAACTTGTTACAAGGTAGGCTGGTCTGGAGGCCCAGATACAGGACACAAAGGCGGCCAAAGTTGGGGCCTGACCACAAATTGGGGCCTGGATTATCATGTGAGGCTGGGCAAAGGGGTGGAAACTCAGCCAGGAAAATATATAGATGGGCATAGCCACAACTCACAAAAGCCCAGCACACATAAGGAAAGCTTAAGCATAGCCCAGTGAGACACTGGACACTTGGAACTGTGTCCCTAATACATCCTAAAACCAGAGGAACCAGATCAAAACTATGCAAATCAGTTACATAACTCATCTGTGAACAGACAGGTACAGGTGCCCAAGTGCTGGACACATTCGTATGGACTGAGCACAGCACTGGTAAGGTCACAACTGTCACGCAAATGGCACTCTATGGCTATCGTATATAAAGAAGTTTAAGCTGAGAGTGGACACAAAGACTGAGAAGCCTGGGCTGGTGTGGAGAAGACACTTGGCAGTCACAGGAAGATGGGAAGAGACGGACAGGAAGAGAGGGGCTGCACACATCTTTAGAGTCAATGCTTTTCTAGCAAGCTTTCACAGTGTGGGCTGAACAAGAAGATACACCTACCAAAGAGGCTGAGTCCCTCCTTCAGTCCACTGGCTCCTTTATACACTGAGGGGTGGGACTCGCTCTTGAAAATCTGTAGAACACTGCCATGGAGAAATTGAGGGTCTGGGTAACTTGAACTTCTGTGTATCCTACATGCATGTGTGTACTTTTTATTTTTATTTTTGAGACAGGGTCTCACTATGTAGCCCTGGCTGCCCTGGAACTCACTACATAGACTAACCTGGCCCCAAACTTACAGAAACCCTCCTGACTCCCAATGCTGGGATGAAAGGCGAGTCGCCATGCCTGCCTGTGTGCACATTTTTGTCTGCAGATGTACATGTTCCTATGCATGTGCAGAAGCCAGCAGAGGACTTCGCGGTGGCTGTCCTCTACCTCTGCCTTGTTCTCTTGTGAGACAGGGTCTCTCGACCTGAACCTCTCCCCTTCTTGCTGAGGGGTCAACCAGAAAGCCCCGGCAATCCTGTCTCTGCCCGCTCCAGCACTGGGATTACAGGCACAGAAACCACGATGAGTGGTTTTTTATATAAGTACTTGGAATCCAAACTCAGATCCTCAAACTTGAATAGCTTTTACTCTCAGAGCCACACCCCCATCCGCGCTGTAACTGATTATTTAAAATGGAAACAGAAGTTGGGGACTGAGAAAAGGGACTGGGATTGAGCTAATGATAATCTTGATGTGAGGTTGGGCACTCACTTTTGTTCCCTCAGCTTCTCCCCTTAGAAAAGGAAAGCCAGGCATGGTACTGCACACCTTTAACCCCAGCCCTTAGGAGGCAGAGGCAGGAGACTCTCTGGGGGCTCTAGGCCAGCCTGGTCTACAGAGTGAGTTTCTGGACAGCCAGGGCTATGTAGGAAAGCCCTGTCTACAAGAATAAGAAAAACGGAAAGGTGGGTTGGGTTGTCACTCAAGAGCAGAATGCTTACCCAGCAGACAACACCCCTCGGTTTCACCCCCCACCCCCAACACTGTGAAGAGGAAAGGGAAGGAAGGGAAGGAAGGGGAAGGGAAGGAGGGTGGTGCCTTTGTGCTTTAGTCCCTCCTTCCCTTCACCCCCCCACCCAATCACCCTTTCCTTTCCTTCTAGGAGAGAGATCTTAACAGCCCCAGGATCCTTTTGCCTCTGGAGGCAGCAGCCTGTCTCCACCTCACCTGTACGTGTCTTGATCTATGCTCACCAGATGTGTCCTGAGAACAGAGAACAGGCCGGGGAAGGCGGCTGAGGGGTGGGGGTTCGTTACAAATCTCTACTCCTTGCTCCCCTCTCTGAACTGTCCGATCTTCTCCCCAGAGCAACACGGTCCCTGTTCCTCCTGTCCCAGCAGCCTTCACCCACTGCTCTCCTCCCGACACCTGGCCTACTTCTTAGACTCCCAGTCCCACTTTACTCTGGTGGAGGTTCGGGGAATCACCTACAGTACAAATTTCTTAAATCCCAGGATAGGGACGCTGACATTATAGTCTTCCAGTTCAACGCCAACTCTTCTTCGACTCAGGAACTTGAGCAGTCCTCCAAGTGCCCGAACCTGGGAAGGGGTCAGCCGTGGAGTCGGGATAAAGTCTAACGCTCCAGAGGCTGGACGCACACCAGTACCAAGGGAAACTTATTTCCAAGGCTGGGCAGCGCAGTCCAGAAGTTGGCTCTCCCCTGCTGCATCCCCAGCCCTCACCCCGGGGACCCAGCTCACCGTGAGGATACAGTCAAAGGGAATAATGGAGGAGAGAAAAAGGATTCTCTCAGTGGCAGTCATGGACTCTGGGATGAAGGCGTAGTTTCCAGAAAGGAGACGTTGTTTGCTGATCTCTGGACCTATTTGGGGGAGATAAGGAGTGAAAGGTCTTACGGCTCCATTTTCTCACCCCCATTTAAACGACAAGAATCGGGAGGAAGGACGGGGATGGGGGCTGGCGACGCAAAAGGAAGGAGCTACCAAAATCCACGCTTGGCAAAAGTATGATTTCGGGCCTCTTTGGCTCTCCGTGCTCCTGGGAGGCTGTGGAGGCAAAGGGCCACAGTTCTGTACACGCCAGTCCCGTGACTGTCCCCATCTCCCTCCCGCCGATTCCGGCCTCCACATTTTACCCGTCCTTTCCCATTCTCCCTTCCCTCGGTCCTTACCAAGCTTCCCTAGAAACCGAGTCATAATTTCATCCTGTTTGGCACTCGTCACCACAGACTGGGGGTCGATTTCATCCAGAACTTGAAAAGAGAAGGGACCGAATGAGTGGCCGAGAGGCAAGTGGCGGCCACCGCCTGAGAATCCCGACGCTGGCCTCTGACCCCAGCACTTGGGAAGCGGGTGGCTCCTGTGGGTCCCAGGCCGTAGCTGGTTCCAGACCGGCCAGAGCTACTCTCAAGACCGAACCAAAGCAGGATGAAAGAACGTGTTTTCTCACTCGGAGTCCCGAGTGAGGCCGAGCGTAGGGATGCGGTGACGTGGGCGGGGTGTCTAGCTGGGGCGGCGGGAAGGAGGGTGTCCTGGACACGCTCCCCGGAGTGACGTCACGAGCAGTTTGGTCCCCACACGCGCGGCGCACTTCCGCGTCCAGGGCTGTCCCCACCTCTCCGGAGGAGCCTCAGGCTCTCGTGGTCGGGGGCGTCCGGCATGAAGTGGATGGTGGAGTCGCCCGCGTCGTAGTAGGCGACGCCCAGGCAGCCCGAGCTCCACAGCGCGCACAGGTGGATCTGCGCGAGGAGAGGCGGTCAGCGCCGGCCCGAGGCCGCGGTCGGCCGCCCGCCCGGCTCCCCGCCCGCGCGGACACCTCGGCCGGCTCGTCCTCGTCCTGGTCCTCGTCCGCTCCGGGCCCCGGCCTCGGGGCCTGTGGGCTGGGGCAGCCGGCTGAGGGGACCCCGGGTGCGGGCGCCGGCGGCGGGGCTGGGGTCGCGCGGAAAGCCATGGCCGCGGCCCTGAGGACGGTGGGCGCGGTGGCCGGGCGGGGCCCACGCGCGGCCCTCTCCCGCCTTTCCCGCCCCTCAGCCGCGCCGCTCGCACGCGGTCCGCGTCGCCGCCCAACCGCCGCGAGCCCGCGCAGGGGGCGGGGCGCGCCAGTCCGGGGCGGGGCTACCGCGGTCGCCCGCCCCCTTAGCCGCTATTGGCTGGAGGCGTCGCCCGGCTCTCCAACAGGAAGAGAGGGCGTCGTCCGGCAGGCGGGGGAAGAGTCTTGGCGCTGATTGGTCTGTGTACGTTACGGGCGGAGCCAGAGTGTTCAAAATTCCCGCCCTCCGCCGTTGCTAGGCAGCCGCGCCTCCCGAGGCCCGGGCTCCCAGGTTTGATTGACGCAGGGCGGAGCCGGCGGAGGTCTCCAACCCGGCTGAAGTCCCGGCTGCCCGGCGGGGGGAGGGCGGGGGCGGCGGGGGGAGGGCGGGGCGGCGGGGGGAGGGCGGGGCCGGCCTTAAAGGGACAGGAGCGCTTCCTCCCCCGCCGGCGAGCCGCGGGGTCCTGAGGCAGGGACGGCGGCCCTACCGCAGCGCCGCGGGACCCGGGAAGAGGAAGCCCCCGAAGGACGCTGCACTCTGGAAGCAGACCCCATTAGAACGCACGCGCCCGGCTGGTGCATGCCCATCCCACAGCCCGCTCGCCCCCAAGGGTGGCAGACGGATGGGAGGGGGAGGGGAGGGGGCGTTCCCAAACACACGCAACGGAACCCTTCCGGGGGCTCGGGTCAAAACACCCCGGTCCTCCCGGGGCTCACAGGGTAGAAAGACTGACTCCCAGACTGTCCTCGGCCCTCCTCCACACCTGTGCTGCCTACGCGCACGCGCACACACGCGTGCACACACAAATGCGCATGCATACGCACGCACACGCGCACACACGCACACACACGGGCGCACACACATGCATGCACACACACGTGCCCACACACGTGCGCACAAACACGCACGCACACGTGCACACACGCGTGCACACTCATACACGCGTGCACACACCACATACACGCACACACACGTGCACGCACACGCGCGTGCACACACACGCGCACACGCACACGTGCACACACAGCGAACACATGTGCGCACACACGCGCACGCACGTGTGCACACGCGCGCACGCATGCGCACACACAAATGCGCATGCATACGCACGCACACGCGCACACAAGCGAACACATGTGCGCACACACATGCACACACGCGCGCACACATGCACGCACATGCACACGCGCGCGCACACATACATGCACACATGCACGTGCGCACACACACACGTGCACACATACACACGTGCACACCCACATACACGCACAAACACGTGCCACACACACACACACGCGCGTGCACACATACACGCACAAACACGTGCACACGCACGCACACGCGCGTGCACACACGCATGCACACGTGCGCACATACACGCACGCACGCACACGCATGCACACCCACACATGGGCGCACACAATCCGCCGTTTAAGAACGGTCCTAGCTATACTAAAATAAGATCCTGCCTGCGGTTCGGAGACATGAGGTGACCTGGCTCTGCTGATCCGTGACTGGAAAATCCTCTCCAAAGGCAAGGGGGGTGCGGAGCTCAGGGCTGGGTTAATGGTTACCCTCGGTGAGTTAATTGTTGAGCAGGGGAGCCATGAAACCTGGAGGAGGTTGGTGACAGCTCTGGGAGTGGCAGGGAGGGACACACCTTCCAATCTGGGGTGTGGCGAGATTAGGGACTGGTTCACCAAGACGAGGAAGGGCTGGGGCGCAGGAAGAGAACACTGCAGAAGACAAGGAGAGCTGGTGAACGAGAAAGAGCAGGGCACCACCGGGATGAGACCGGAGGGGAAAAATGAGCTGATGCGGCCCTGGCCTCACAGCCAGGCGGCCACCGCGGGCACTCAAGCCACGCGGCCACTGGGTACTCAAGCCACGCGGCCACTGTCAATATTGATGATCTGGGCAGCTGTGGGTATAAAGACAAGCTGGGGAGAGGCTGCCAAACCTGTTTGAGAGCGGAAAGCTTCTCCCTGAGAGATCTCTCTAGGGGCAGATTCCCTGGTGGTCACTAACCTGTGGGCGGAGAGGAGTCTGGGAGGTAGGGCTACTTTGCAACCATCTTTCCCATTAGCAGGACGGGGGGCTTGTCCCCGTGTGGATTTTGAGCGTCACCGTGATGGGAAACACACATTCACCCATGGAGTCAGTCTATATATCCTTCTGGGATGTCGTAATTCAAAGGCCCAAATGCCAAGTCTAGTCTGCCTTTCTGGGGAGGAGAGAGATTTTCTCCTTCCACTAGGGAGGAGAAAGCCCTCGGAGGAGGAAGCATAAGAGGAAACCACTAACTGCTGGTTTCCAGCTACACACACGCCATTGCACCCCAGCCCTCCCCGGCTGTCTCTCTCCTTCGGTTTCTAGGCCTTCCCGAGTCCAGCGTGTTTTTCTCCTGCTGGAGATCTTTTTTGGGGACAGGCAGGGAGTAGAAAAGGAATGATCAGACAGGAGAGAAACTTAGAGCACCTTCGCTGGAATATTTGCGGACATATTTTAAATTGAAAATAAAAAAGGTAGTAAAGTTGGATATCACCTGCCAAATCAAGCCTCCCTAGGAAAGCCTTACTTCTTCCTGTCTTGTTCTTAGAGTCCCCAGGCCTCACACTGAGCTGTCTGACCTTTGCTTTCTTCTCCTGATGGAACCAGCCGCTACCCCACCCACCCCAGGATGAGCTATCCCAGTGCCAGGATAACCCCGTCTCCAAGGCAACCTTTACCAGCGAGAGGGGAGGGTAAGGGGCCCCGGGATGGGGACAGAAGTCTCAGTGATGGGCTTCCAGAGGACCGCCCCTCAGCCTCCCCACCCCGCCATGGGGCCCAGGCTCAGCTTCCAGTTTCCCTTGCATTGAGCCTCTGGGTCTCTCCCAGCCCACGCGTGGACGTGGACGGCCTTTCACCAGTCATAGCCCCAACCCGTATCTCCTTCCAAACACACACATCAGAGGACCTGAAAGGAACGCAGAACCTTTCCGCCCGCAAACCCCACTTCTGCATCTCCGTGGGCGGTTCTAGTGTCAAGTTTCCTTGTGGCCACCCTTCTCATTAGTGAAGAGAGGAAACTGAGTCAGGGGAACAGGTGTCGTGTTCAGGAGTGGTCAGAGAATCAAGGTCGTCCCCTGGCCTCCCTTCTGCACCCCCGTCCCCGTGGTCCCGGACAGACCTCGGTCCCGACCCACTCCCACGGTCCGTGAGCCCTCCCCCGTCCCCTCCCCAGGTTCAGGGCGGGGCCGGCCGGTGAGTCAGCTGCTCCCTGCTCTAACCGGGAGGAACCGAGGTGGGGAAGCTGGGCGTGGGGAGCACCGGCCGGTGGGGCGATAGGGTCTCCTCGGACTTGAGGTGCGCCGAAGGGACTCCGTGACTGCGAGGCCCGCCTTCCCCGGCCCGGCCCCTCCCAGTTCCCCAGGACGGCTGCTTCCTGGTCCCCGGCGCAACCATGGCTGAAGAGCAACCTCAGGTCGAGTTGTTCGTGAAGGTAAGAAAGGCCCGCTCTGTCTTCCGCACCCTGGGGCTCTGCAGGCCGACCGGCCCCTTCCCCGGACCCCTCCCCGGCTGGGGCCCTGGCTCCCGGGCCTCTTCCCTCCAGACCCCAACCCGGTGCTATCTCGGGGCTAGGGCTGGGGGGGGGGGGGGTGGTGCTTGTAAAACGAGAGCTCCAGACTTGCCCTGAAAAGTTTGCAGAAAAGGTTTCCAGCAGCCCTGCGGAGAGGAGGTGGAGGAAGAGGGTCTTCCGGCCTGAGAGAGCGAATGGGTGCGGTGTCTCAGGGGTCCAGGCGGCAGAGGGACCGAGAGAGGACAGTAGCGGGATCTGAGAAGGTCGGAGGAGAATGGCTAGGATGTGTGGCCCTACGGAAGAGAGAAAACTGGGGCCACACTCACACACACGCGGGTGGGGGGGCGAGGGGCGAGAGGAGAGCCAGAGAGGGGATAGAGACAGAGGGGGGTAGAGAAAGAGACAGAGAAAGAGAGAAAGGGTAGAGAAAGAGAGACAGAGAGGGGGTAGAGAAAGAGAGAGAGGGTAGAGAAAGAGAGACAGAGAGGGGATAGAGAAAGAGAGAGAGGGTAGAGAGAGAGGGTAGAGAAAGAGAGACAGAGAGGGGGTAGAGACAGAGAAAGAGAGAGAGGGTAGAGAGAGAGAGAGTCTAGTAGGACTGAAGAGTGTGTAGCTGGGTGGAGGAAAGACCCTCAGGAAGCAGCACCATGGGCTGAGGTGGCTCCCCCAGCTGAGGGAAGCCAGAAAAAGGAGATTTAAGTTTAGCAACAGTTACTAAGAGAGAGGGGAGGAGAGCCCCAGAGGGGACAGGAGACCCTTGGGTCAGGTGGGAAGCTGGGGCTGGCGGGTATGGGAGAACAGGTACCCCCCTCCTCTCGCTGGGTGTGGTTAAAGACCGTTGGAAGCTTTTGGGTTTGGAGCCGCTGGCTGCAGCCCTCTCCGTCCGCCCGGCCCGTCCTCCCCGCCCCTCCCTTCCTCCTCTGGCACGTCTGTCTTCGGTTTGCCCGTTCTCCCCACCTTCCGCTTCTCTGCCTCCCTTTTCACGATTTTCCCCCATTTTGTCTTGTCTGTGTGTCCTGTCTGTTTCACTCTCTTTCGCTCGGGTTTTCCTAGCAGCCGGTTCCTCCTTCTTGGCCCCGGGAAGTCAACTGGAGCCTGGGTCCGCCCCTTAGGTGTGGTCCCCACATCACACTCGCCTCCGGGGCTACTTTTACTCCTGGGTGAGGTGATGCGGTAGAGATCCTGGCCTTGTGTCCTTCGAGGAGGACCTTAGAGAACCAGAGTTCGTGAGTTAGGGGGATGGCAGCAAGAAAGAAGGTTGGGTGGCCCCAGCTGCCTAGGCCTCTGTGTGTGTAGGTCCCTGCCCCCACTTCCTTGACAGGAAGGAAGCTGCTGAGGCCAGAGACACAGAAATGAATCACCCTCAGTCTAGGGGGAGGTGTCCCTTGGGGGATGAGGTCACCCGCATCCAATTAGAGAGATGCCCCCTCTGTACAGCTCTCCCTATCTCAAGGTGAAGTTTAGGCCTCTTGAGGCCTCACTCAGCTGCCAGGAACAGCTTGGGTAGAGGTTTAGTGACCAGGACCCTGGTTTCCAAACCCTGCCCTACCTCTAAGTCTGCTCCATCGGAGAATCCATGAGTCTTAGCATTCATTCCTAACCCCACCAAAGTCCCCTGCTCTTCACCTTTTGTTAAGATTCTCAAAGTCTCCCCCCCACCTGTCAGTGGCTAGGATGCCACCGCCTAACCTTTGCTGAAAATGTACTCATTGTTCTGTCTTAGGTTCGACCCAGGCCCAAAGGGGAAAGTAACTCAGCTCTGGGGTTAGCTTAAAGAGCGTAGCAGTGCATGTTCAGAACTAGCAGGAGATTCAGGGAATGACCTGGTAAGAACGGGGTACACCAGGACTAACGCTGGGGTGGGATTGCTTTTCAGGCTGGCAGTGATGGGGCCAAGATTGGGAACTGCCCCTTCTCCCAGAGACTGTTCATGGTGCTCTGGCTCAAGGGAGTCACCTTCAACGTTACCACCGTGGACACCAAGAGGTGGGCCCACTTCTGTTCCCCTAAACATCCCTTGTGTCGATGTGCGTGCACATGTATGTGCACATGTATGCGTGTGCCAGTTCACGTGAGCCCTTCTACCTTAAACCTGTCTCGTCTGGGATGAATCCGTTTCTCCTCCATCTCCTTGTCCCTGTTTCTGCTTCTGATCCCCTTTCCCTTTTTTGACACCTGGCCCCTTCTCCAGACGGACAGAGACCGTACAGAAGCTTTGCCCAGGTGGACAGCTCCCATTCCTCCTGTATGGCACCGAAGTACACACAGACACCAACAAGATCGAGGAATTCCTGGAAGCTGTGCTGTGTCCTCCCAGGTACGGGGGGGCACCTAGAGAGAGAAGGGAGGGGGAGCTCTGCTGTGTCCTCCCAGGTATGGGGGCACCTAGAGAGAGAAGGGAGGGGGCTCTGCTGTGTCCTCCCAGGTATGGGGGGGCACTTAGAGAGAGAAGGGAGGGGGAGCTCTGGAGAACAAAGGTTGAAGAGATGGGAACAGATGGGATAGGGCTAAGTCTCCTCCAGGGAGGACTCTACCTTATCTCTCTCCCTCTGCTTTCCAGGTACCCAAAGCTGGCTGCTCTGAACCCTGAGTCCAACACCTCAGGGCTGGACATATTTGCCAAGTTTTCTGCCTACATCAAGAACTCAAACCCGGCACTCAATGATAGTGAGTCTTATGGGTCAGACAGAGACTTGGATCCTAGGGGAGACTCCAGGGTTGAGAGGCACCAGGAGCGCCCCCCCAGTCCTATCCCCCACCCCATACTTTGGCTGTCAGGGAGATGGAGCAGATTTTCCCAGGTCTCTCCTGGTCCTCCATTGCTGCTTTATCCCTCTACTTCCCTGAGTCAGGTTGCCGAGACTTTTGGGACGTGGGCTTTTGTTTTGTTTTTTAAGATTTTATTTATGTTTATGTGTGTGAGTGTTTGCCTGGATGTATATCTGTGCACCACATATGTCTTGAGGAGGCCGGAAGAGGGTGTCAGATTCCCTGAGACTGGACTTAAAGATGGTCATGAACCACCATTTTGGGGCTGGCAATTGAACATCGGATTCTCTGCAAGAGCAGCCAGTGCTCTCCACCACTGAGCCTCTCCAGCTTTTTAAGTGGGTGCCAGCATCTGAAGCCAGGGTCTCATGTTTCTACGGCAAGAGCTGGTACCCAGCAAGCCGTGTCCCTCCGCCCCCATACCACGGCGTGTATTACAGCATCGCCGGGCTTATTTATTTTGCTTTTTGGTGGTGTTGGGGATTGACTCTGAGAAAGCCTCCCCACCTTTCTAAATCTGCTTCCAGGTCGTCTGTAGAGGAGGGATGATACCCATTTCCTGGGTTTACAGGAGGAGTAGCTGAGATCTCAGGCTTTCTAGCACTTGTGGGTTATAAACTGCAAACCAGGGGCTGGGGAAACGGCTCAGTCAATCAAGTGCTGTCCCGTAAGTGCGAGGATACTTAGCACCCATGTCAGAGTCCAGGGGTGATGGACAGCTGCTGCAAACGCAGTGCTGGGGAAGAAGAGGAGGTCTGGACGTCAGGCTAGTCAGGTCTAATCAGTGAGCTCTAGGATCAGGGAGAGACCTCGTCTTGTATAATAAAATGGGGACTGGAAAGATGGTTCTCTGGTTAGAAGCACTCGCTAATCAAGTAATTGGCTTTTTAAATCAAATCTAGGGTCTCCCGCATGCTAACCAGGTGCTTTGCCTCTGAGCTACGTCCTTTCCCCTCGCCCGCTCTTCTTGGGCAGTCTGTCTTCCCGGACAGATTTTCTAGTCAGTTCTCCTAAGTTCTAGTCAGTTTCCTCTCTCCCACAGATCTAGAGAAGGGGCTACTGAAAGCCCTGAAGGTTTTAGACAATTACTTGACGTCCCCCCTCCCAGAAGAAGTGGATGAAACCAGTGCTGAAGATGAGGGCGTCTCTCAGAGGAAGTTCCTGGATGGCAATGAGCTGACCTTGGCTGACTGCAACCTGTTGCCAAAGCTTCACATAGTACAGGTGGGTGGTCACCGTGCGCAGAGAGGGAGGGATGTCTTTCAGGTGACAACTTCTTTTAAAATCACCTTTATTTACAGTAAATTTCAATTTATTTAAACTTAAATAAATTTAGTCATTTACTGGGGCACAGGGAGTATGGCGGTCACAAGACTTGAGGGAGTGGGTTCTCTCCTTCTACCGTGTATATCCCAAAGACTGAACCTTGGTTGCCCGACTTGGATGCGGGTGTTTTTACCCAACTGAGCAATCTCACCAGCCCGCGGTGGGTGACTTCTTTCTTAGATGGTATCCATCAGTTGTTAGCAGTGGCGGACCGCTGTCCAGGGACCCCAGCCTATCCCAACTAAGAGAATTACAGTCTATGATACAAGCCACGGGTATACAGCGTCTGCTCAAGTTTTCCAGCTTTACTGTGTGTGCCTGTGTATCTGTGTGCACGCAATGCCTGCTTGTGTCTGGGGCTACTTCCAAGAAGGCTTTTCCTGCGTCTGTGTCACTGCCAAAGCTGCAGACCAAACAAAGCAGGATTCTCACAAGTCTACACTGTAACTCTGTACAGCCTTCCCATTTCCTCCCGAGGAAGACAAGAGTTACTGTTTCCTATGCTTTGTCGTAGCCTTAAAGCTGCAGTGTAATTTAGCAGAACACAGACCTATTGTCACTCCGCCATCAACTGAAGAATGAGCAGCACTAGGCTGCGAAGGAGCCGGGGAAAGTGGCTCCCGCCCAGCCCGCCCATGGTGCTCGGCATCCCCCAGGATGAGGTGGGCAGGTCTGTGTGAGCCGGAGGCCAGCCTTAGCTACAGACTGAGACCCTGTCTCAAATAACAAAAAGGAAAAAGGAGATGATGTTCGATTGCCTCTTGCCCACAAAAAGTTGAATCTGAATTGAAAACATCACGTCAAGGTATTCATATGTAGCCTGAAAATCAAATGAAAAAGAGATAAAATTCATTACAAAAATAATTTTACACTTTGCTAATTATCTTTCCTTTTGTGTGTGTGTCGTGGAAATGGAACCTAGAGCAAACACATCCCTAGCCTTTACCCCCCCACCCCCCACCTCTCTGTGTATGCAGGTGTCCTGTGTGTGCGTGTGCGTGTGCGTGTGCGTGTGCGTGTGCTGGAAATCAAACTCTGAACCTGTGTGAACTCTGAAGCCATTTCTTTAGCCCATCTCTCCGGAGCTCTTTTATTTTTATGTATTAACTTTGGTTTCTTGAGACATGGTCTTTCTGTTTAGTCTTGGCTGTCCTGGAACTTGCTATATTGACCAGGCTGGCCTCAAACTCAGAGATCTTCCAGCTTCTGCCTCCCAGAGCTGAGATTAGAAGGTGTGCACCACCATATATGGCTTTTCTTCTTTTTAATCAAGAAGAGAAAAGTTGAACCACCGAATGGGTCGTCTGGGAAGGAGCTGGCTGTTAAAGATGGAGTTTCAGAAAGTGAAAATTGAGCAAGCCATTTTGGAGATTTCAGATGGAAGGTTAGATAAGGATCAGTAAGAAGACTCCAGAGCGGCCGGAGAGACGGCTCAGTGGTGGAGAGCACTGGCTACTCTTCCTGAGGACTCAGGTTTTGTTTCCAGTACCCACATGGCGGCTCACATCCATCTGTAACTCATTCCAGAGGCGCTGACACCCTCTTCTGGCCGTTACAGGCCCTGCACAAACACGATGCACAGTCACACATGTAGGCAAAACACCCATCCACATAAAATCAAAATAAATCTAAAAATAAAAATTCTATAAAAATAAAAATTCTAAAGACTCTAGGCACAGGAGCACATGCCTGTAACCTCAGCTCTCAGGGTGAGGCAGCAGTTACAGACACCAGGCTAGCCTGGGTTACACAGAGAGACCCTGACTCAAAACAACAGCAACAAAAGGAAGCCAGATGGTCTGGCAGCCTGGACAAGGCTCCGACCCTGGAGGAAGAGAAAGCCCAACAGCTCCAAAACAAAGCAAGCACGATTTCCCTGGACTAACACGCTGACCTCTCTCCAACCTCCAGGTGGTGTGTAAAAAATACAGAGGATTCACCATCCCGGAGGCGTTCCGCGGAGTGCACCGGTACTTGAGCAATGCTTACGCCCGGGAAGAATTCGCCTCCACCTGTCCAGACGATGAGGAGATAGAGCTGGCCTACGAGCAAGTGGCCAAGGCTCTCAAATGAACCCCCTTTGAAGGCTCCTTCACCCACTCAGTGCTCTCCGCAGAGGCTCCAGGAGGCTTCCACATTGCTCCCTAACGGACACACTCCAAAATAGCCAGTGGGCAGAAAATCCCGGGCACTTGTGTAAGGCTGGGGGAGAAAAGATAGGGACGAGGGGAAAATTTTTATTGTGGGGTGGGTGGGGTGGATAGGACAACGTATTTCAGTAATAAAATACAGAATGAAAAAAAATCCAGTGTTGTTTTTACACAAAGAGTGTAGCGGGCACGGAATGAGGGGTCAGGGATGTTAATTAAACTCATCCTGGCATCTACCAGGAATTGGGGGGGGTGCGGTTTGCACAGGGGCTGCCATGTTTTGCATCCGTCCGTTAGAGGGCTGTTTTGTGGTCCATGTCGTGTTTGCAGCCCGGCCGCCAGGGCCAGCCGGATCTGGGTGGGCCTGGGCAGCGCACTTGGGGCGGTGCCGGAGTTCGGGGGGGGGGGGAAGGGGGGGCACTCAGTCCTGGGGAGATGGGCGCGGCCTAGCTGGGCGGAATGGGCGTGGTCTTGGAAGGTCCCGCCCCGTCCCGCTTAGACAATGCCCCGGAGCCGCCAGACCATCGCTCCCCCGCCCCATCGCCGCGCGTGAGCTCTCCTACCCAGGGAACCCCGCAAAAGCCCCAGCTCCCGGTCTCTCCCGCTGGAAGACTCAGGCTCCCATCTTTATCAACTCTCTCCTCTGGGGGTGGGGCCAAGGCCGAAATCAACGCTGCAGGAGCGGAGGTGGCCGCTGGTGAGTCTGGACAACGGTTGGAGGCTGGAGTTTGGCGGTGCTGGATAACCTGCACTTGGGGAGGAGCTGGGCGGGGTGGACGTTGGTGTAAGATGGACAGGGGCGCCGAGTTCTGCAGCCAGCAGTGGTTCCACGCCCCCCCGCTTCCCCGCCCTCCGGATACCGCTTAAGACCTCTCCCAGTCCTCCGGGACCAAGTCTGGCTTGTACTGGGTCGCTCGAAGGGCAGCGTGACCAGCCTGAGTGGAGAGGGAAGACGCTTAACTCCTTAGTCTCTAATGTCTCCCCTTTGGCCCTCTCCCTCTGTCTCCTCGGAGCGTTCAGGGCTTGTCCACCCCAGGCCCTGATTCGCTACCCAGCTTTCTCCTCCTGTCCCATAACCTCTGCGGGTCCCTGGCAGGACTTCGGGTCCCTCCCTCGGCGAGCAGCTGAGGGTTAAGGGGGCGGGGCCGCCGCATTTTTGGGGAGTGAGCGCATCCTAGCGGCTGCCAGGAGGGGCGCGGGGCCGGCATCTCGCGGAGCCCCCGAGCAGGGGCAACAGGTGTTTGGGAGATTAAGGATCCAAGTCTTGCTCCTTGGCGCCGCTTAAAGCAGATCCCCGGTGAAAGGAGGTTGAACCGGGTCCCCAGGACAAGGAGGGCTGGAGGGGGTGGGGCAGAGTGGGAGGGACCCTGGAGATGGCAGGAGGGAGACCCGGGCGCTTTAACACCCCCTTCTCTTCTTTGCGTGTCTTTCTCTGTTACCCCTCCCCGCGTCCCCTCCCTTTCTGTCTCTTTTCCCAGACAAGTGAAGTAAAGAGAAAGCAGAATTCAGCTTGGCTGGAAGAGGCGTCTGTGTGGATGGGATGGGGACGCCGGGGGAAGGGCTGGGTCGCTGTTCCCATGCCCTGATCCGGGGTGTCCCCGAGAGCCTGGCATCCGGGGAAGGTGCCGGGGCTGGTCTTCCGGCTCTGGACCTGGCCAAAGCACAAAGGGAACATGGAGTGCTAGGAGGTAAACTGAGGCAGCGACTAGGGCTGCAGCTGCTTGAACTGCCTCCTGAGGAATCACTGCCGCTGGGACCACTGCTTGGTGACACGGCCGTGATCCAAGGAGACACGGCCCTAATCACGCGGCCCTGGAGCCCGGCGCGCAGGCCTGAGGTGAGCGCCAGGGTGCGGGTGTGTTGGAGGGCAGGATTGTGCGTGGGGTGGGAGAGTGGGAGGGGGTCTTGGTGTTGGAGCTGGCAGGAAATAGGGAGCTGTATCTCCAAGGTGGATGGAGTCCGCAAAGCCCTCCAGGACTTGGGGCTCCGGATTGTGGAGATGGGGGATGAGAACGCCACGCTGGACGGCACCGACGTCCTCTTCACCGGTGAGGCCGGGCACTGGGAAGCGGAGTTTGGGGGACTAGGCCATCTCAGGTCTTGACTCCAAACTCACTCTGGCCTTCAAACCTCCGTGTGTCCCTCCCCCCCCCCACCCCGGAGTTCAGGCCGGGAGTTTTTCGTAGGCCTTTCCAAGTGGACCAATCACCGAGGAGCTGAGATCGTGGCGGACACTTTCCGGGTGAGGAGCCAGAGTAGCTCGGGGAGGTGCCAGAGGGCTTGACAGGCTCCTTACGCATCCATAAATCCCTCTCCTGCTCTCTCTAGGACTTCGCCGTCTCCACGGTGCCGGTCTCGGGCGCCTCACACCTGCGAGGCCTCTGCGGCATGGGGGGACCCCGCACTGTGGTGGCTGGAAGCAGCGAAGCTGCCCAAAAGGCGGTCAGGGTGAGGAGGGGCGGGGCGAGCGGAGAAGGCGTGGCCAACAGAGTGGGCGTGGCTCAGGGCCGGGGCGGCAGGGAAGCTGGCTAGCGCTGGGAATTGCCCTCGTCCTCAGACGTTCATCTGACCCGAATGGACACCCTAGTAACAGGGGTGCAGAGGAACAAGAGCCGGGGAGGGGTTGCCAAAGAAAGCCGTGGCTAAGCAGACTGTGTCCGCACAGCAGGCCTTATATACTTGCGGTCCCAAGGCGAAGTAGGTCGAGTGGACTCAGCTGTGGAGAACTCAACACCCTCTCCCTCTCTCCAGGCAATGGCAGTGCTTACCGATCACCCATACGCCTCTCTGACCCTCCCGGATGACGCAGCTGCTGACTGTCTCTTTCTGCGTCCTGGATTGCCGGGGACCCCTCCTTTCCTCCTACACCGTGGAGGTGGGGACCTGCCCAACAGCCAGGAGGTGAGGGAGTGGCAAACCCTTCCCTGGACCAGAGAAGGAAGTCTTTCCCAGTGGGAGGAATGAGGGTGACTTTCTCCAGAAGCCTGCTTGGGAGCTAGGAACTATCTAGAGGCGGGTGTGGCTCTGGTCTCAAGACACCCTGTTTTCCCTACAGGCTCTGCAGAAGCTCTCTGACGTCACCCTGGTACCTGTGTCCTGCTCAGAACTGGAGAAGGCTGGCGCTGGCCTGAGCTCTCTCTGCCTGGTGCTCAGCACACGCCCCCATTGCTGAGGACCTGGGCTTGGGACTCCAATAGCCTGGAATAGAGCCGTCTGGGGGGTAGAATCAGGTAATAGAGGATGGGAAGTAGTTAGTAATGGGGAGATGCCCCAGGATAGGGAAGTCTCAGTGTGGGACAAAGGATAGTAGCCATTGGTGAGTCCTCTCTGTCAAAACCAATAAAAATAAAATTGGCCTTTTACATAGGGCTGTGGCTGATGTCTCATTGGAACAAAGGGATTGGGTGCGGCTGAAACCTGAAGGTGGGGGGTCAGCTGGGGAGGAGGACTCTTAAAAAAAAAATCTCTTTGTGTGCTTCCTGGCTCACCCCCACCTGTTGTGGTGCTCAGGTACAAAGACGGGCAAGAAACCATTTCTGTTTGGAGTTTAGCGAGGGCAGAAAGGGGGATTAGATGCATGGGCGGATCACTCTCTGGGTTTGTCTAAATGTCAGATGATTCAGACGCTGGAGGATTACCCGTCTCCCTTTATTTGATAAGAGAAACTGTTTCCAGGACATTCGTTTATTCATGTACAGAGTACCATCAAAGAAGGGCTAGTCTCCCTCCCGATGTCACGGAACCCATAGCTCCTGTCATTCTCTCACAGATTGTCAGGCTGGGATGCGTTGATTTTTAAGGACTCTGTTTTCTATGAGAGAAGTCAGGAGGTTTCTAGAACATCAAATTTTGTGCAGGAGCGGGCAAGGGTTGGGGGTGAGGATCGGCATCCCCGAAAAGGCTACCTTCGAATGACATCCTGAGGATAAGTAATTATCCAGGCAGGAAGAGACAAAAACAAATCCAGAAGATGGGGTCTCACCGGGCCAACGAATGTTGTAGAGCTGTGGGTGATCTAAGTAGACGCCCTACACAGGAAATGATCCACAACCCTAACAGGAGGCAGAGTGCTACGGTACCAGACCTAACCCAGCACCCGTGGCCCCAGAGCCGGAGCCTCAGGAGAGAAGGGACTGTGGGTCACCCGTGACGAAAGGTGCGAGCTCTAGCCGTGGAGACGATCTCACGATGACACCAAGGCCTGGTGTGGTGGTGCAGGCCTGTCATCACTGATTCCAGCACTCAAGGTGGGGAAAGGGAATCAGGAGTTCAACGCTAGCCTCCGCTAGAGGAGAGCCTGTCTTTAAAAGAGAGGGGCAGGGCGGGGGCTCAAGAAGCCCTTGTGTGGGAGAAGAGGAGGCAGTAGGCTCTGACCCCAGTTTCTGGCGTGGGCAATGTGGGTTGTTCAAAAGAATGCAGAGGAGGGCCCGGGGAATGTCTTGGGAAATGACTGACTCAGGTTTGGAATGCCTTGTGCAAATGCCCAAGGCCAGCTGCACACGGTGTACTAGGTCTCAGATCTGGGTTGGAGGGAACGCTGGGTGTCATTGGCTAGCTTCCCAGAAGAAGGGTGAGGAGCGGAGAGACAGAGGCAAACAGAAAAGCAGCGAGTGTAGAAGGGAGAATCAGCAACAAAGTAAATCAGGGTTTAGAGACGGGTGATCTAAGGCCAAGTCAGCGAGTGTTATGTGGGTTAGGACTTCACTGGCAGCCTGACAGGGTGAGCAGCTGCAGCCAATCAGCAGGAGGCGGGAGGGAGCGAGGCAGGTGTGCTAAAATGTTTGATTGGGGGGGGCTGCTCCTCCAGAGGACCCAGGTTCAATTCCCAGCATTCACACAGTGGCTCACAAGTGTCAGTAACTCCAGGGAAGCTGACACCTTCATATCAATGTACATAAAATGAAAATAAATAAATAAAAGTTTGGTTGGAGAGGGAGGAGGAATTAGGAGTTATTTTTATTTATTTTTTTGGTTTTTCAAGACAGGGTTTTCCTGCTCTAATTCTGGCTGTCCTGGAACTCACTCCAGGCTGGCCTCGAACTCATAGAGATCCGCCTGCCTCTGCCTCCTGAGTGTTGGGATTAAAGGCGTGCGCCACCACCGCCCAGCAGGAGCTAATATCTTAAGACAGAGACTGTTAGCTGAGAGAGGGTGTCAGTGGTGAAGGAAATATGTTACAGGGAGACTGGAGCGGCTGAAAAGGGACGGGCAATCCAGGCATCCAGTCTCCCAGACTAACGCTTCTTGTCCGTGGTGCCTCCTCGTCCACTGAGGTTAAGGGAAGAGGGAAGCCCAGACTGGAAGGCTCGGAGAGAAAGGGATTCCCTTTAAACTACAACCGCATAGACAGTGGCGGAGTCACCAGGAACCACCGTGGACATCCGGCGGGGCCTCCCGAGGACAGAGTGGTCCAGATCAGCATAGTGCAGGCTCTGAAGGAAGTGCGGGGGAAGGCAGTATGGTCTCAGCAAACTGGCCTCTTAGCTCGGCATCTTTTCCCCCAGAAGGTAGGGGCTACTATGGAGCAGTCTCCATTCTTGTGTAAATCTCCAGAGTGTTGGGATTACATGGCTGCCTCACAACAACCTAGCTAAGCTTCTGCTTTGGTCCACTTTCCTCCGGGATTCTGACCTGCATCCTTCCCATCCCCAGACCCTTACCGGCTCCTGGTCCGGGCGGCCTGAGATCTTGGACTCCCGCCCTAAAGGCCTCTGCGGCTCAGCATTTACGGCTGGAGCTGGGTGGGAGGGAGGGACAGAGCTCAAGGATGAAGAGAAAATGACCAACTTTGCTCCCGGCAAGGACTCAGACTCAAGAATTCAGGGTTAGGGGTTGTGCGGGTAGGAACGGGGAAGATGGGGTGCAGTTAATCTCACCAAATTTGGGGAGTGGTCGAGGCGGGGGCGGGGGCCGGGGCGAGCACCTGTAAGGAAGTCCTTGGAGCGTCACCAGTCTGGTCCTACTGGTTCCTTGGCCGCAGGCGGCGCCACTGAGAACTGTGCAAACTGCAGTCTCCGACCAGCAAAACAACTCAGGCTCCTCGGGAACCAGGTCCCACCCACTCTCTGGGCCTTCTGCCCTTCTAGTTTCATTCCTACTGCTGAGGTTCCCTACTCCAGCCTGTAGCCTAGCACCCAAGGGCCGACCTCTCGAATTCTTCCAAACACCGTCCAGATACTTTCTTTTCAAAGACTAAGGTTCTGCTCCACCTGCACCCTCCCATTGGCCACACCCTATATTAAGCCAGGCTCCGCCTCTATGCTCACCTGCGCCGCCACCAGACCACGCCCGTGGCTCCCAGTCCCAGAACCAGCCCTAAGCTCAGCAGCAGAATCAGGACCTTGGGATACCCGGACCCTGAGGGAACCGCGTAGCGGGGAGGTCAGGGGTACGACACAGGGTCCTACTAGTCTCCCGCTTTACAAGTCCCGGGTGTGCGCCCTGTGGATCTGGGCCTCGACCTACCGTGGGTAGAGCCCGAAGCCCTGCAATCTGTCTTGTCCCCCAACACTTGAAGCACCGTGCGGCTCTCATTCTCTTGGCGTTCTTTGCAGTAAAAGATGCCAGAGTCCCCGGCGCTCAACAGCAGCTCCAGCCGCTTGATACCAGTGTCCAGGGAACGCAGGCGGCCAGAGAAACGCTGGAACACAGCTGGGGTCCCGGTCGGCGAGGCCCACAGGATCGGGCGGCGCCCTTTGGACAGGCCCACGCACGCAGGAAAACTAGGCGCCCAAGCCCAGCGGGTGGGGTCTGAGACCCCTCTGCAGGAGAGATTCACCCGGTCCCCAGGGCTGCCCTCCAGAGAAACTAGGGAAGGTGGGGGGAGGGAGGTAGTTAGGGCTAGTTTACCAGGCTAGGTCTCGGTCTCCCCCCACCTCCTTCTCTCTCTCTCTCCTCTCTCTCTCTCTCTCTCTCACACACACACACACACACACACACACACACACACGCCTCTGTCTCAGTCTTTCTTGGCCTACCACAACTTCCAGGGATGGCCTACCCTCGGTATTCCCCTGGACCCTTGAGAGCAACAGAGGCGGCAGCAGCAGAACCAGGGCCATAGCTGAGATGTGGCAGGCAGAGGCGGGAGTGAATCAGCAGGGAGACGGAGGGAAGCACTGGGCGGGGAAGGGGATACCGCCGACGGACTGGGGGCGCAGATAAGAGCTAGGGTGAAGTCACCAACTCCTGGATCCCCCTGGGAACACTCACGAGCCAACTTGCAGTTTTCAAACTTTTAAAAATTGTTAAAAATGTGTGCTCGAGGCCCCACGCTTTTTGTAAACTAGCATGGCCCCCAAGTACCACAAGTTCTGGAGCTCAGCTTCCTGAGTTCAAATCCTGATTTTGCCACACAGTAGCCGGGTGATGCGAGCAAGCCACTTAACCTCTGCTTAGCCCCCCATCAGCAAAAGGGAGGTAAAAGCATGTGAGCACTAAACGCACTGAGGATTCCCAAGACAATAGCCGACATACAGGACATGACATTATTGTTACCTCCACTCTTATGTCTCAGCTCCTATCTCAGCCGCCCACAGGCTCCTCCCTGCCCAAGGTACTCCTCCCAGACCCAAGCCCCAGCCCAGTGGAGTGACATTATCCTTAGCTTGTTGGTGTGGTCCTCCGAGATACACAGCCTCATCCCCGCTTCTATGACATCACAGAAACCCCCCGTGATGTTCTCAGCCTTTATCCTGGGGCTGAGCATCAGTTGGGAAGACAGAGTGGGGATGAATCTACGTTAATTCAGCCCGTGTCATCAATTTATGCCTGCGTGTCACTGATCAATGTCCCCCCCCAAAACCCCAGGGACCCAAAGTTGATGATCAACTCAGGCTGCACCCCACTGGCCATTTCCTAGGACTCAGCAGAAGCTAGTACATGATCGCTTAAGTCATAGAGGCTTCTCTATGCTCCTTCAGGGCAGGGGGTGCCCTCGGTTGGGGGTCCTGAAACCAAGATCCAAAATGGAGTTGGCCACTAGTGACACTTATGCTCCCCCACCCCCCCTCCCATCTCCCCTCCCTGCCCAGGCCTGCTTGGACCCTCCCCACCTCTGCTCTTTCTCTTTAGTCATCTGGGTATAAATTGGGAGGGAGGTGCCAGAGAGGGCAGAGGCCTGGGAGGGAGGGGCCTTCGGAGTTATAAATCCAAAAAGGCTGCTCGACTCTCAGAGCTGGATCCCTGAGAGTCTGCTGTCCGCTCCTGGGGCTGTGGGCATTTTCAGGAATCTCACCATGAACCACCTGTTGTTGCTCACCCTGTCTGCCCTGCTCTGCTGCTGGGTCTCAGGTGAGTGCCAGGGGCACCCCAGGCCCCACATCAACCCTACCCAATACTCTATTTCCCTCTACTGAGGATCCCAAGGAGGCCCAACCCTTCCTGGCTTAGTCTCCACAATGCCTTCAGAATCAGACGTCTCTGAATATGATGGGATCGGAGCTCCCGTTTTCTTTTCCTTTCTTTCCCTACTCCTCTCACCCCTTTCCTCACTTTCCTATTTTCACTTTTCCCTCCCTCCACCTCTACCTCCTAAATGCTGTGATTACACACTTGTCACACCTGGCTCTTCGGTCCACCCAGGTCTCCATTGCCATTTTCTTCTAGCTCCCATACCCTCCTGGCCCACCCTTCTTACCTGCCATGCCGCTAGGTCTCTTATCTCCCACTCCGGTGTGCCCCCTCTCTGGACACTGACAGCTCTCCAGCAAGCCCCATCCCAGCATGCAGTTCGACAGGAGCTACCATACCAGCCTTCAATCACCTACACTGAGCCGAGTGCCCTCCCAGAGACCCCAGGGCCCACTGCTCACTGAGCTGCTCAGCGATGGCCCTCCCTAGCTTGTTCCTGCTCCTCCCTGAGTTGCCTGCCTTTATCCCTACCGGGGATACAAAGCTTTGTGGGTGGCTCCAGTGACTGCACATATCCTTCCCAAGAATCAGAAAGTTTTCCTGAGCCCTTTAGAGAGGAGATGCCAGAGCACTCAACCCTAAATGGAGGTGGGGTTTCCTGCAGGCACACTAGACTCCTTCACCCTTGGACTGACCATTTCTTCATGAACCTTTTGCATGCTCAGACCTGGAGTTCACCAACACAGGGATCCTGGCAGCCCCCTTCTGCACCCACCCTCTCCATTTCTGTTAGGCGATAAGACAACCGGCCATATGTCTCCCAGGTATCATCCCTTCCGTGGAGTGGGAGCCAGAACAGAAGCAGAGAGAATCCATTCAGAACCGGTTCTTCCCAAGCTCTTGGCAGAGGTCCAGTCAACTGTTAGGGCTGGTCACAGGTGGCCTTCTTCCAGCCTCCGTCCCGTGGTGTTAACTTCCATCCTCTTTACTTTGCTCTCCCTTCCTCTCCTGTCTCGGTGCTCCTCTAGCCCCTGCTCTGCCTCCAAGTTTCCACGGACCCCAGCCATCTCTAGCCCCGTGTGCTAGGCTGGGGCGGAGGGAGGTATTTAGGATGTGCGGTTTCCACAGAGAGCAACACCCCCACCAACACCCACTCTACACTTTCCCCTTATCGCTCACCTGCTCAGTCCCTGTGGACAAAGCAGGTCTGAGAGCACCACCTGATTAATGAACAGCCTCCACCCTCGCCCTCCGGTGACTCAGGCATCCCATCGCCTCAGCCCAATTTGTTGTCTCCGCAGCGGATACCCGCTGTCACTCCTGCTACAAGCTCCCCATGGTGGGCTGCGTGGATCGCCAGTCCTGCCGCCTGGAGCCGGGCCACAAATGCCTAACAACAAATGTGTACCTTGGTAACATCCTTTTCTCTGGGAGGGAGGGGCCGGGTGGGAGATGCTCTCTGGGACCGAAGCCCATCCAGGGATAGGGCAGAGAATTACAGTGGTGACAACATGTGGCCAGAGATGATTATGTGCCAGGCGCTGCCCTGTGTCTACAGGCACTGTGTCAGTGAGTGCTTTCAATGACCCCATGAAGAAGTGGGTGCTGGGGTCAGAGCAGGGCTGCGGCTCACACTAAGAAAGGATGGTTGGTCTGAGAAGAGGAATGAAGGCGATCCCAGCAGGCCGAGCGGCTTTGGGAAGCAAGGGTAGCCAAGGGACGCAGGCAAGCCAATACCCACTCCCGATCCCTTCTCTGCTGGCTCGTACCTCCAGGGAAGATGTGGGTTTTCACCACGCTGCGCTGCGGTACGCCAGAGGAGCCTTGTGTGGAGGCCTTCAACCAGACCAACCACAAGCTCGGCCTGAACTACAACACCACCTGCTGTGACAAAGATAACTGTAACAGCCCAGCCCCCCGGCCCATGCCCACCGTGGCTCTCCTCTCCCTCACCGCCTTGGCCGGCCTCGGACTCTGGCTATTGCACTGAGATTTCACCCTGTGGTTGTGCTCTTCCCATCCGATGTGGCTTGAGCCTTTCTCCCTGTGTTTTCGGAGCTCCAGCTTTCCAGAATGTTCTCCCCTCACCCCTGGCTCCTTTTCTTCCAAGATCATTTCCCCAGTCCCGTCCCTTTTATCTCCTGGGCCAGTGCTTAGAGGGTCTTTCTAGCCACCCTCTCAGCTGGCACTCTCTGCTCTGTTTCTCCCCAAAGTCCTTTCCCATTTCCTTCTGGACCACTCTACCTCCTCCACTGGCCACGGAAAGGGCTCCCTGCTTGGATGCATACAACTGTGCCTCTGGGACCCAGATCTGGGAGGACTATCGTCTTGTCCCCAGTGAGTGATCCCAAAAGGGCACGCTGACCTCACTGCATGGGCTTGACTCACCAAACCCTCACTCATCTCTTTCCATCTTGAGAAATAAATGTCAGTGTCTAAGGAATTGTGTGTTTACTGTCAGGAGGTATAAATATAATCTGGGTATGGCAGCTTTCCTCTGTAATCTCAACATTTGGGAGGTTGAGGCAGAAGAATCAGAAGTCCAAGACCATTCTTGGCTACATTACAGGTTCAAGGCCAGCATGAGTCACATGAAATCCTGTCTCAAAAGGAAAGAGGCAAGCATGCTAGTATACCCTTTTAATCCCAGCATTTGAGAGGCAAAGATAGACCTCTGAGTTTGAAGCCAGTCTGGTCTCTACATAGCAAGTTCCAGGACAGCCAAGACAACAAGGATTGAGAGAAAGGGAGAGGAAAAAGGAGAAAGAGAGAGATACGGGGGAGGGAGAAAGGAGAAGAAGGAGGAAGTATAGGGGCCCTCTCCACAGAAGTTTCATCCCACAAGTCTTACCTCCTCCATACCTAAGTTCTCCAGGGAGTTTCCCTATGAAGCTGGGCTGACCTAATGGTAGATCAGGTTTTTCAAGCCTTTCTTCCTTCCAATACCTGAGGGTGGCACACTGGCATTGGAGTTGGAAGAAACTACCCTTATCCTAAATTTACACCCAGCCAAGAAGCAGGTGCAGCCTAGCTTGAGGGCCCCCCCAGAAAAAGGTGTATACAGACAGCAGTCTCTTTTCCAACTGGGCTATTTAAGCAACTTTCCTTTCTCAGTTCAATATAGTCCTGTTGGGAGCCGAGTCACGGGGTAAGGAAAGAAAAACAAACCCAGACACCCAGGCTGGGGGATCCTGGTAACCCTCCACTCAGCCCAGTGCCCTCCCACTCAGTGACCCTTGTTGTGAAGGAAGATTCTCCCTAGCAACAGTTTCCAGGAGCCACTGGGCAGATTCTTCGGTGTCTTGAGGGGTGTCATTGGACAAGGACTGCCGATGGACTGTTAACCGGAAAACTACAAGTCAGATAAGCCACATATCCCTTCAGCTTCGTAACAACAGATGACATACGGGAGTCGGGAGCGGCGGCAACCTTTGATCTCGGCACTCAGGAGGCTGGCGGAGGTGGATGTAGCCGAATTCTATCCTTTATTTTGTAACTGAAGTCTGCTCTGCCGGTTCTCCTGCACTCAAAAGTTTTCCTGCCCCAACTGCTACTGTTACAGATTCCTAACTTGTAACTGATTCCTAACTTGTAACAGATTGGCTTGGTAAAAGAGGGGGAGAATGTAGTGGGACTTTGCTGTCCTGGGCAGCCTTCCTTATGAGTGGATGCAGCTTGGACTTCTGGGAACAGCTTAGGATATAAAAGAAGCCGTGGCCAGTGGGCAGTTGGTGGGAGAGCAGGCAGGCGCTGGCTCACGTTAGAGGACAGTTAGTGGGGTAGAAGACGGTAGAAGGTAGTCCAGCTCTCCAGGCTTCACACAGATAAGGACAGCCAAAAGGGGCTGTGAAGATTTCCTCCTTTTTCTCTTTCTATCTTTCCTGAGCTAGTGAGGGCGAAATAAAAAAGGCTCAGTGGGAATCAGTTACAAGCTAGGAATCTGCTACAGTAGCAGTTGGGGCAAGAGAAGAGGCTTCAGAATTCAGTTACAGGTGGATCTCTGTGAGTTCGAGGCCAGCCTGGTCTACAATGGGAGTTCCAGGACAGCCAAGGCTACACAGAGAAACCTTGTCTCAACAAACAAACATGGATAGAATGTTCCAGTCAGCTCTAGAACAGTCCACAGATTTTAATGGCTCACAGGCAATGCTTGTCTTCTCGCTGGGAATGAATGTTCAGCTCCTCACTCCCTTGTCTCCTCAGTTCCTTCTCTACCCTCAGTCCCACTCTCCGCTCTACAGTCCTGGGAAGAGCCAGGCCAGGGCGGTGACACCTGCAGCCAAGGCGCACAAGGCGGTCACGGAGCTCCTTGTGGCGCTGTTGCATAGGTCTCCGGAGCAGCAGTTTTTGCGGGTTGTGAAGGTCACCTCTCCCACCGACTCTATTTCCACTTGATTGCAATGATGGGTGGCCACGCAGGCAGGATGGTGCTGGCTCAGGATCATGGAGGCTGAGAGAAAGAACGACACTGAGGAGTTAAACTCCTGACCCCAGGGCTTGCCTTCTGAGGGAGAGCAGGTACAATCTCCGGGGACGCACAGGGTTACGCTGTACCCCTGAAGCCCACGGGTCGGAGCCAGCAGCCGGCCTAGGGCGGTGAGTCTGTGGTGACCTAAGAGCTCAGTACTGTTCCTGCCTCGGCCTCATCACGGGAAAAGTGCAGCTGAATACAGAAGGGGCAAGCTGCAAAGCAACCTGTCATTGTGAAGTAAGACTAAGGCTGGGAATGGTGGTACACGCCTCCAACCCACCTACTCCGGAGGCGGAGGCAGGAGAATTGCCAGGAGTTCAAGGCCGATCTGCTTAACACATTGAGTTAAAGGCATGGCTGCTGTCCCAACGAAACAACAGATAGAGCTGGGACGTAGCTCACTTAGTAAAATGCTTGCCTGGTGTGCAAAAGCCGTGGGTCTGACCCGCAGCAGTGCCAAGTAAGCAGGACGTGATAGCACACACCGTGTGGCGACAGCAGGATCACAAATTGAAGGTCATAGCAAGTCTGAGGCCAGCCTGGGAGGACCCTGTCTTTAAAATAAGCAAAAAGTATAGAGCTGGGGAGACAGCTCAGTGGTTAAAAGTGCTGGCTGCCCTTCCAGAGGACCTGAGTTCTCACATCAGGCTCACAACTGCCGGTAACTCCAGCTCCAGAGAATCTGATACACGCATCTGGCCTCGGAGAATGCCCACACACCTGTGGCATACACTGGGGCAGACAGACATTCATAGTCATACAAAAAGTAAATCTTCTGCTGGGCAGTGGTGGCGCATGCCTTGAATCCCAGCACTCGGGAGGCAGAGGCAGGGGATCTCTGTGAGTTCGAGGCCAGCTTGGTCTACAGAGTGAGTTCCAGGACAGCCAGAGCTGCAACAGAGAAATCCTGTCTCAAAAATAAATAAATAAATCTTTCAAAAATAGTAATAAATTGGGGCTGGGGAGAAGGTTAAGAGCACTGGCTACTCTTCCAGAGGACTGGGTTCAGTTCCCAGTACCCACTTGATGGCTCACAATCACCTGTAACTCCAGGTCCAGAGGTTCTGCCCCCTCTTCTGACTTCTGCAGGCAGCAGTCTGTGGTGCACAAACTGCATACAGGGAAATACTCAAGAACATAAAAAAGAAGAAGGCCCCGTGGCACACACCTGCCTTTAATCTCAGGAGAAGGGATCAGATCTTTGTGAGTTCAAGTCCAGCCTGGTCTATGTCGTGAGTTCCCAGCCAGCCAAAAAAACTACACAGTGAGATCCCGTCTCAAATGAACCAACCAACCAACCAATCAACCAAAAATACAAACCAAACAAAATAATTACTTAACAAATAAATAAGTCAATGGGGGGGAGGGGTGTTCTACTGTGAGCTTGGGCCAGAAAAAAAAAATGTCAGAAGAGTTCCACTGAAGCTAAGTCTAGGTTAATTAGTAGCACGCCGTCTGTTTTCTGATTTGGGTAATGACACTGGAATGTTCGCAGCTAAAGAAACTGGGCGCACGGGAACTCTGCGCTGTTTACATCTTGGCTCCTGTTTCAGGAGACAGCGTCTTCCCCAGCGGAAGCGCGAGCCTGCGCAGCGTGGGCTGCGGAAGGCACAGCGCCAGCAGCCGCCGGGGTTAGACTGTTCCACCGCAACAGTGGCACCGTCTGCCCGAGCCAGGCTGACCGCGAAGGGTGTGGAATCCCGCGGGGCTGAAGAGGGGGCAGGCTGGAAGCAGAGAGGAGGGGGAGACCGAGGACTCACGTTGCTTGGCTTGTCCCCGGCCGGGCTGGGGTTTGCGGTCCAGGAAGCCGCAGCGTTCGCCCTCACCGCAGGTGATCACCGAGTGCTGGCAGGAGTTGCCGGGACCTCCACCGCAGTCATAGCATCGCATGCGGTGTCCTGGCAGGAAAGAAGAGGTGCTGGACGCGGCCCTTCGAGGAGCCCCGGCAGAGGGAAGGACAGGCCTGTGCCAGAGGCTCGCGAGCTTCCTCCTTACCCAAGGCAGCCCCTAGCAGGGCGCTGAGCAGGATCCCCACCAAGTGCGGGCTCATCACGGCTGCTTGTGCCAGCAGTGTCTCTCCCTCCCGCCCACCCCCCTCTCAGGCTCCGCTCTGCCAGCCTTATATCCCCCTTGCCTTGCGCTTTATAGGGCAATAAAAGAGGGAGGAAAGAGTCTCCCCCAGCAGGCACCAGGGCCCCAGTGGGAACCGGGAGCACCCCCCCAAGATGGCTCTGAGCATTCTCTGAAGCCCCAAATTCCTCCATCCTCATCAGCAGTTCCAGAAACCCCCCAAAATCCAGAAGCCCAAGAAACCCCCAGGGTCCCGAAGCCCCGCCCAGAAACCCCCCTTTTCAGTTCCGGATGTGAGGATTGGATCTTGCTCATCCGCATTCCAGATGGAATGCGAAAGTAGGTTATGAAAACGCAGCCACCTTTGGTTAGAACCAGTTTAGATGGAGCCCCAAAAATGTAAAGGACGTCATTCCTCTCTCTGTGCCGTCAGAGGCTAATTATTATTTTTCACAAAACTATGTCTTCCTAACGTATAATACATTTGTTTTTATTTGTTGAATGAATCAAACTATCCCTAATCACTTATTTAGCTAGCTGGCGTTTGTTGTCTTATGTAGCCAAGGCTGGCTTTGAACCCGTGACCCCCCTGCCTCAGCGTCTCAAGTGCTGGGCTACAGGCATGAATCGCCAGACCTAGCTTTGATGCCAATTTTAAATGTCCTGTTATTATTTTAAATTGCATACATTGTGATGTGTGTGTGTGTGTGTGTGTGTGTGTGTGTGTGTGTGCGTGTTTGCTTGATGAGGCAGAATCTTTCACGTAGCCCAGGCTGGCCTGGAGCTCAGCATGTAGTCCAGGCTGGCCTCAAGCTTATGGCAATCCTCCTGTCTCAGCCTCGTGTGTGCCACTACACCTGGCCTCCTATTTTAACTCATTTTTTTTTAAGATTTATTTCATGTGAATGAAATGCTTTGCCTACATATGTGCCCCACGTGTGTGCCTGGTGCCAGTGGAGCCCAGAGGAGCACATTAAACACCCTGGAACCAAGTTACAGATGGTTGTGAGCCACCGTGTGGGTCCTGGGGATGGAACCTGGGTCCTCCGCAAGAGCAACACGTGTTCTAAACTGTTGAGCCATCTCTCCAGCCTCCATGATTTATTTTAAAACATTTATTTAGAGCTGGAGAGATGGATAACTCAGTGGATAGGACTGCTCTTTCAGGACGGCTTCATTTCCCGATGCCCAGTGCAGAACTACAGCTCCGGGGGATCCAGTGTCCTCTTCTGACCTCTAGGCTCCTGGATTCACACGCAAAGATCCATACACACACACACACACACACACACACACACACATATGCATAATTAAAAATAAAATAGCTTTTATAAAATAGTGTGGTGTGGCCTGGTAGTGCTGGCCCAGAGGCAGGTGGATCTCTGTGAGTTCAAGGCCAACTTGGTTTACATAGCAAGTTCCAGGCTAGCCAAAAAGACAAAAAACAAAAAAAAGTTAATAAAATGTATTATTCGTGTCTATCTGAGTGCAGGTGAACGCATGCCGTTGTGCACACCGGGGATCAGAGCACAGCTTCGTGCAGTTGGTTCTCCCTTCTCACCTTTACGTGGGTTCCAGGGCTTGACCTCAGGTCCCGAGGCTTTACACAGCGGGCACTTCTACCTACTGAACTGTCTCGCCAGCCCATTTTAACTTCTGATATGGTAAATATTGATATAGTTCATATGAAGAGAAGATCTTTGGGGTATTCAGTCATTTCTGGGGCATAAAGAGATACTGAGAAGCCCACCACCCTCTTCCCTGTGGCGGCCCTCCTGGTGAAGCTTTATTTGTTGTACTGGGAATGGAACCCACGGCTGCCCACCTGTGCGATATGCTCTTTAATGTGCACTACTCTCTGATCCTGGAAACCTATCCAGCCTGCCTTTTCCAATTTCTTCTCCAAGGAAGGACATACATCCTTCCAGCTCAGCTCCTGATTAATTCCTGCAAAGTAGTAAAGCCAGAAGGGTTAATTATTGGGTAGCAGTGTTGAAGCTTACATGTGTGTATGTGGGGGGTGAATCAAAGGGATGTGAGCTAGGTGGGGCCCGGGCCCCCCAACAGCTGGGCTTTGTGGGTGGGGTGGGGTGTGGGAATGGGTGGGTGGGCTTTGTTGATACCGCATTCAAACAGGACTCTCCCATCTAGGGCAGGGGGAGGGTTCAGAGCGTAACCTCGGGTAGCACACAAGCTCTGAGGAAGTAGACAGAACAGAAAGAGAACTGAGAACAGCTTGAGTTGGAGGGAGGGAGGGGAGCAGGAGGGAAGGCGACAGACTTCTAGAGAGGCAGACAGCTAGGCTGAGTTACAAACCCTGAGGAAGTGAGAGGACCCTCAAGGCAAACACCACCGGCAGGAGTGAGAGACTCCGGTGTAGGAACAGAGAGCTGTTGCATCAGGCGGGCCAATTTCTCTGTCCACACCCCAGATTCTCTCACTGGGTCTGTTTGTTTAGTGGTTCCTCCCTGTCTTGGCCAAGTGAGCTGACTCGGGGGGGGGGGGGGGACAGATCATATTGTCCCAGGCTGCTGAGCCGGTCCTACCATGAGCCCTTCCAGCGTCTTCCTCGGTATCCTGTTCCTCTCCGGGGCACTGGGTAAGGGTGGACTGAAGAATCCACAGGGGACAGAGGGCTTGGACAGGGGCTTGTGCGAGGGCCAGCATGCAGAATGGAGAGGGAGCTGACTGAGGTGAAGAGAAATGGGGAGACTTTTAGGACACGGGGTGAGGGGTTGAGACAGGAAGATCTGGACTCCCAGGCCAGCCTGGGCTTTGTAAACTCTCTCCAAAGGCCAGGGGAGGAGAGCACTTGAGAGTAACTGTCTCTTCCCAGTTACATCCTTCCATCTCTGACCGGCTCTGTTCCATCCTTATGTCTCACCTCTGGCTCCGTGCCCGGAGCCTTGGCCGGGGCCAGCTCCTGTTTCCGCCTCTGTCTCTGGTACCATCTACTGAACTTTGCTTCCCTTTCTGCTCACGGGTCTGGCTTTTTGCATCAACTCTCTGCTGGGTCGCTTCCCTTGGCCTACGCTCCCGTCTCTCCGGATCCCTGTATGGCTTTTGCTTCTGCCTGCGTGCTCGCTCCTTTTTATATCCCTTTCTGCTTCTAGTTCATGGCTCTCCCCTCCTCTGCGTGTCACCTCTCTGCGTCCCTCTGAGAGCTCTGGGTTTGGCCTCTTACCTTCTCCTCCCTGGCTTTGATCTCAGCTAACCCAACAGGTCTCACCACTTCCTCAGCCAGAGGACGACTCCACTGCTACACCTGCAGCTTCGCCAAGCCCTGCTACCCTGTCCCCACCGAGTGTCAGGATGATGAGGTGTGCGGGATCAGTGTTGGCACCTCAGGTAGGACTCCCGACCAGTGGCCCTTCTTGGGGGGGTGGCTCCTCACCTCTCTCTCTCTCTCCTGCCCCCCCACCCCAAACTCAGGATTCCTCCTTTGTCCCACAGACCAGAACGAGGTCATCGAGCGGAAAGGCTGCCTCCCAAGGGCCCAGTGCCCTCTGCTGGGCCACGCCACCTACTGGTCGCAGTCCTACGCTCTGCGGCACCAGTGCTGTGAGCGGGACCTGTGCAACACTGCCCCCTCGCGGCCGCTCCCGAGCCTTCCCCTGCCTTCCCTGCTGCTCCTTGCGGTCTTTGCCTGGGGGGTCCATGTCATCCTCTAGCCTGTGAGTCCACAGCTCGCAACCCAGGACTCTACGTCACCCTGGGAACACCTGCACAGAGGCTCTTGAGACATGTTCAAGAAAGCGGCTTTGTATAAAACCTCAGCTCTTGACCCCAGCACCTCGGCAGACCCCTTCCTAAGACCCAGTTCCTGCAGCCGGAGTTCCAATCCCCGTTCAGAGCTTCGCCTCCTAAGAAACCCCGCTGTCTTTTCTCTAGATGTCCTGGGTCAGCCACCCTGAAGGAGCTGCGGGTCCCAGGCAAAGGGACAGAGGGACAGAAGCGGCGCTGGGGCCGGTGGAGGGTAGAGGACAGCTAGGAAAGATGTGACTTGGTACTGAGGGTCTCGGGAAGGGAGCGGGACCTTGGGGATCCATAAAGAGTACATTTAATAAAAGGGCTAATGATGTAACCCGATAAGATAAGCCTTCCTTACACAAGACCCTGGCTTCAGGCCCTTATACTACCAAATAAATAAATAAATAAACAAACAAACAAACTATGTGGAACTAGAAGGCTGTGTGTGAGCCGGTAAAGCTGCAGTTGCGCGTACCGGGGGTGGAAGGGAATACATGAGGGCGCACTTCAAGCATGAACTCTAGAGGGCACGGAGACGGCTCCTTGGGTACCAGCGTGTGTTGTATATAAGTGTAAGACCCTGATTTTGGCTGCCGGCACTCGCTTATAAAGCTGGTCATGGCCGAGCAGTGGTGGGGCCAGCCTGGTCTACAGGATGAGTTCCAGGACAGCCTGAGCTACACAGAGAAACCCTGTCCCGAAAAACAAAACGACAAACAAACAAACTGGAAGAGCTGGAGAGATGGCTCCGTGGTTAAGAGCCCAGCACCAACACGGTGGATCGCAGCCGGAGCAACGCCAATCCCGCAGCGCACAGACAGACATGCCGGCGAAACATCAGCACACGTAAAGCTTTAAAAAATTAAAATAAAGGCCAGGTATAGGCACACATGAGTGTTTGTAACCCCAGTGCCCACGAGGGGCGGAGATGGGGGGATCTGTGGGACTCGCTGCCCACCAGCCTAGCTCCAGGATTAGTGCGAGACCCTGTCTCAGAGAAACACAATGGAGTGATAGATCAGGACATGGATGTCCTCTACACATGCACTGGTGAGCACACAAGTGCACTCGTGGGCATACAATGCAGGCTGCTTGGTGGGTTGGGCTGGCACACTGGACACACACACACACACACACACACAGTTTCCATCAGTGAGGTTGTCGTCCTCTTTCCTGCCAACATCTGAGCATAAGCCGTGGCAGCGTGAGTCTGTGGTGAGGAATCCAAGAAACAGTTCTCGCCGCTGAGAGCCGAGCTTGAGCCGAGACTCAAGACAGGCACCTGATAGAGCTGCTCCTGAGGGTGTGGCTCGGAGCCCACATCGTTTCTGGACGCTGGGGACTGGCTGCTTTGGGAGCACTGACGCCCTCTTCCGCTTCACCAGCCCGGAGCTGTTCAGAAAGCCCGCAAGTACAAACCCAACTAGGGGTCTGTCTGCCAACCCTTGTATATCCTCTGCCCAGGGGAGATAGCCTGGGATCCCTGGGTGCAGGGGCAGGGCTCCCAGGGGGTCAGAAGTGATAAGCTGCTCGTGCCAAAAGACAACCGTAGACAAGCATGTGTGTGTGCCCAGGATAAGGAGAGCGCCCTGCTGAGGCTGGGGACCAGCATCTGGACTTGCTTCCCCCCTGCTCCATCTGAGGAAGTCTGGGGCCTGATTAAAGGTCTTGCTCCCTCTCAACTGCTCTTAAGGAGAAAACATGGGGCAGGAAGTCTGATTTACTTAGGAAGCCTGTTGAATCTTGTTTTCTCTGCCCCCAGATCTCCCATTTAGGGCTTCTACTTTTCACATGTAGCCTCAGTTCTCCAAGGACCGATGCCCCCGACTTCTCAAGTCTCTGGGGTTTCCTGTCTCTCCTGTCTCCAGCAGAGACTCCAGACCCCATAACCCTTCTTGCTCTGGGTCGGTTCCCAACAGGCTGTTCAAGACAGGAGACCACACCTTTCTGTAGGTGACATCGCAGAATGATGTTACTCCCTCCCCTGTGTCGTCCTTGGTCCCTCCAGCTCGGTAGCTGTTGGAGACCAGGGGGAAAGAGCCCCAACCTTCAGCCCCCACCCCCACCCCACATCCTTCGCCGAGGCTTTCAGGGATTCCTTCAGGTGCCAGATGCCAGAGACACAGGACAGCAGGTCAGGCTTTCCGAGGCAGGTGTCAGCGATATCACCTGGTCTTGTGGGTGGGTGGGCTGTAGAGTTTGTATTAAAAAAAAGCCATGTTACAGCTACTGCACCTCCTCAGGTGCAGAACCCCCTCTTGCAGCCCAACCCCCGTCTCCAGACAACAATCTCCCGCCCCCACTGTTCCTTACCTAAGGCGGGCCAAGTGGATGTTCTCATAGACCTGGACTTCAGGTTTGAAATGAGGAACTGAGACTTCTGGGGGGAAGAAGCCATATGGTGTATAGAAGTCAGCAGATAATTTGGGGAAGCGTTTCTTGCCAACCCTCCCCTAGAGCAGACAGAGGCCACAGAGTCTAGATGTGAGCCCAACCCTTGGCCTCACACAGCCTAGTGACCTCACTCGGAAAGCACTCACCTCTGACCTGAGAACCCTGGGCCCTCCGCCTCCAGAGCACCACGCTGAGGACCACGATGGTGACCCCTTGGGCTGCCATGAACAACAGTATCAGTACCCAGGGCACATCCCAGCTCGGGAGAGAGGTACAGACCGTGGGAGAAGGTTCTGTGGAAGCTGTCGTGACAGCAGACAAGAATGACAGGCAGTGAGGTGGCTTACTGGTGCTGGAGGAAGAGAGTGGGGTCACTCTGATGCCAGCTACAAAAACCTTCAGGTCTCCTGCCTTGAGCAGCCAGCGGAGGGGCAGCCCGGACGTCGCTTCCCCAACAGTCCAGTGGGGGCCCCCTACACTTAGGAGCTCCCCTGCCTCCAGCATCCACCGTCTTGTGGCTTTGCGTATTGCCAGGAGCCAACGCCGAGAGAGTGGTGGTGAGACCCGCCCACCCAGGAACAGCCAATCCCAGACAACACCATAGCCATAACGTCCCTCTTCACAGAGATCGGGAGGCCAGCCTGGGCTACACGAAAGCCAGTCTCAAAGCAAAAGAAACAGGGAGATCACCGGAAGTTCAAAGCCAACCCGGCCCACATAGTAAAGTTCAGGTCACCCCGGTGTACGTGGGTGAGACACTACCTTAAAAACCAAAAAGGGCGAGAGAGATGTCTGGGTGGCTACAAGTGTGAGTGAGGACCTGAGTTCGAATCCCCAGAACCGATGTAAATACGGCGCTCAGGCTAGCCCACCTGTAATTGCAGCCTCTGAAGGCGGACACAGGGACGCCAGAGCAAGCTGGCTGCCGAGACCGGCCTCACCCGTCAGCTCTGGGTTTGACTGAGAGACCCTGCTCACTGAAGGAGGTGCAAGAACAGTGGAAGTAGACTCCAGGCATCAACCTCAGGCCCCCGCATGCCTGCGAACCCACGTACACAGATGCACGCGTATGTGTGCCCGCCCACACGCAGATACGCACACACGCATGCCTATCACACACGTGAGGCAGGAAGAGGGAAGGAGCGTGCTGTCGGTTTCCACTTCTCCGTTCCCTCATCCGCCCGCTGGCGTCTTCATCCTCCAGGCCTCGCTGAGGTCTTCCCTCTTGGAACAACGGCCATTTGCTCCCGCCTCTGACTTACAGGTTATTCCGCATCTAGTAGCGTTCACTATATAATGGCCTTTATTCCGTGTAACAGTCGCACACTTTCTGCGCCGGCCTTCCCTCTCAATAGGCCGGTTATTCGGCAGTATATGGGACCTTTCTTCAGAGGTCAGCAGCCCCAGTAACCCCTGTGGACTTCCTCTCTGCCATGGGAAAGTCCACAGGAATCACAGATTAGTCTTTCTTTTGTTTGCTCTTGAGGTCTCACGTAGTCCAGACTGGCCTTGGCCTTGAACCCCTGCCTCGGCCGCCCAACTGCTGGGACTGTGTGTGCCACCACGCTTGGCTCATAAACCGACCTAGTTCTTGTTTTCTCTTTCTTCTCCTTTCTTTTTCTTTCTTTCCTTTTTTTTCCCCGGAGGGTAAGGGTCTGGTTGGCCCGAAGTTTGCTATGTAGACCAAGCTGGCTTTGAACTCACAGACATTGCCTGACTGCCTCCTGAGAGCTAGGATTCAAGGCACAGGCCTTGAATCCTATTTTTTTTTCTTTTCTTTCTTTATTTATTTATTTAGAAGCAGGGTCACATGCAGTGCAGGCTGGCTTTGAACTCATTATATAGCCAAGGCTGTCCTCAAACTTCTGATCCTCCTACCTCCCAACTGCTAGGAAGCATGTGCCACCATGCCCTGATTAGATAGACCTATTTCTTTCTTGTGTGTGTGTTCATGTGGGTGTGTGCGTGCATGCCTGTGTGTGTGTGTTCATGTGGGTGTGTGCGTGCATGCCTGTGTGTGTGTGTTCATGTGGGTGTGTGCGTGCATGCCTGTGTGTGTTCATGTGGGTGTGTGCGTGCGTGCCTGTGTGTGTGTGTTCATGTGGGTGTGTGCGTGCATGCCTGTGTGTGTTCATGTGGGTGTATGCGTGCATGCATGTGTGTGTGTGTTCATGTGGGTGTGTGCGTGCATGCATGCGTGTGTGTGTTCATGTGTGTGTGTGTGAATGCATGTGTGTGTTCATGTGGGTGTGTGAGTGCATGCATGCATGTGTGTGTTCATGTGGGTGTGTACATGCATGCATGTGTGTGTTCATGTGGGTGTGTGCGTGAATGCATGTGTGTGTTCATGTGGGTGTATGCGTGAATGCATGTGTGTGTGTGTTCAAGTGGGTGTGTGCATGCATGCATGCATGTGTGTGTTCATGTGGGTGTGTGCATGCATGCCTGTGTGTGTGTGTTCATGTGGGTGTATGTGTGAATGCATGTGTGCGTTCATGTGTGTATATGCATGCCTACCTGTGTGTGTGTTCATGTGGGTGTGTGAGTGCATGCCTGTGTGTGTGTGTTCATGTGGGTGTGTGCATGCATGCATGCGTGTGTAGGCTAGAAGTCAACCTCAGGAGTTGTTCCCTAGGAGACTTATTTTGTGAGAGAAGGCCTCCCGATGGCCTGAAGCTCACACAGCAGGCTAGGCTGTCTGACCCGAGAGCCCCAGGGGTCCATCCGTCTGTCTCCCATTGTTAGGACTACAAGCATGCATCACTGGCTTCTTTATGTGACTGCTGAGTTTAAGCCCAGAGTCACATGTTTGTGTTGCAAGTACCTTACTTAGCTGAGCTCTCTCTTCGCCCCTAGATTAACTCCTTTTTAAACCTGGTATAGTCTACCAAAGCAGGACTCAGCTTCTGGTCTGGTCTGTTCCTCCAGGAAGTTGGTTTCACCCACCCTTCTTCGTGATGGACTCGGTCAGTGAGGGGGTTGAACAACAGGGATGTTCCCTCCCACCGACCTGATCTGCCTCCTTTCCCAACCCCCAGAGATGCGCCTGGGAGGGCACCCTTTCAGCTCTGTTTCCTCCCTCATTTTACCTGCCAGGCTAAAGCTGAACCTTTTGTTCTGAGGCATAAGGCAGCGAATATTCCGTGGCTTACGGCCCCTGGTCTCAGAAAGACCCTCTGTGGGACACACCAGGAGCAGGGCAGCCCCGTCTCCCCAGAAGTACTGAGGCTGTCCTCTCACAGAGCCCCTCCCCTCCAGCCAGGTCACCACGGAGTCCAGCCGCCTGGCTGGGATCGCAGAGCACAGGAGGGCGGAGCAAGAGGGGCCGTCCGGCGACTTCACCGTGAACTGGGATCCTGGCAAGAGAGAGGGACCCCTCAGTTTCTTGTGTGGTCTCCCCTAGTCTCCGGCAGCCAGGGAGGTCTTCCTATGCCAACTCACCTCTGAGCATGGAGACGTCGTACACCCTCCAGTTCTGGTACTTGTGGTTCTGATCCATCACAGTGCACCAGTACCGACCAGCGTCTTCATCCCTGGACCCCTCCAGCAGGAGGGAATAGTTCCCGAGGAGTTTGAACCTGGGATCATTTTCAGGTTTCCCAAGATCTGAGTCTGGCCTGTCTACTTGGACCTGGGCCACCAAGATGGTAGAGGAGCTGTCTGCAGGGCTGCGGAACCAGGTTAGGAGCTGGCCCCCACGCAGGGAGGGTGGTGAAGGACACGGCAGCTCCATGGGCTCCCCTGAGACTACATAGATGGTCTGGATGCTGTCTGTGGAGAAACGGTGGTGTCAGACTAGAGCTGTCTGTGCCTTCAGCAAGCCCCCACCTACCTAACTCCTGCCTTCATTTCCTCCTGGGGTCTCCAGGCATGGGTTTAACTGGTGAGCACATTTCTCAAATGACTGCTTTTAAGAAAGGGGGTGGGCTGGGGATGTAGCTTAGCTGGCCAAGTGCTTGCCTGAGGTCTTAGGTTCCATTCCCAGCACTGAAAGAACAAAGGCAATCTCTCGAGGACAGGAACGCAGCCCAGGGCTCTGCTGGCAGAGCAGTTGCCCAGTACCCATGAAACACTGACGCTGGTGCCCGGCACGGCATAAACCGAACGCACTGATGCTTGCCTGCCATCAGGCCAGTGTCCTCCTCAGCCGTGTGGGGAGTTCAAGGCTACCCTGGGATACACGAGTCCCAAGAGTGGGGGTGGGGGAGACGTGGAGTACAGACTTCCCATCTTTCCTTGCCGGTAAGAGGCTGAGTCAGGACAGAAGAAGGAAGTTGCAGTCGTTGGCGAGAGCCCATATCTCTTCAAAAAACGTTTGCTCGTCTGTTTTTATTTTCTAAGGGGAACTAAGCCAGGAGTGGTAACGCGTGCCTGAGGTGCTGGCGCTCGGAGGCTGCGGAAGGAGGCCGGCCAAGGCTGTTATACAGCAATACCCCATCCCAAGACAAACAAAATAAAATAAGGGAAGCTGTAAGCTGCGTGTGACACAAGCTCCTGTAGTTGTTCAGGAGGCGGAGGAAGAAGTGCCTGAGAATTCCAGATCAGCCTGGGCTACTGGGACTTTTCTCGTTGATTTGACAAAGGCCTGGCTAAAGAAACTTACGGGAGTAAGATCTTTTTTGGCTCAGGGTCTAAGGAACGCAAGTCCCCCATAGTGGGAAATTCAGGGTGGTAGAGACACGCGTGCCTCTGGATGGACTTCAGAGCAGAGAGGGGAATGCCCATCTCCACGGCCTTTGTCTTTCCCCGCTTCCGTCGTCTAGGGCCCCGGTCCGTTGGATGGAGCCGCCCACACTCCAGGTAGCTCTTCAGTTCAAACTCTGCCCTCGCAGACACGCCCACAGGTCCACGTCCCAGAAGAGTCACCACCACAGTTACACAAGACCCTCATCTTGTATCTTCAAAGGGACTGTGTCGCTGCGGAGTACCTGGATCTCCTGATCTTCCCGCCGTCTCCTCCCAAGTTCTGGGAGAACGTAACACACCATGCCGAGTTTGTGTGGGATCAAACTCCTGGCTGGAGACTGAACCCGGGGCTCTGTACGGACAAGGCAAGCGCTCTGCCCATTGAGCTACATCTCCAGACCCAATATTTATTTTTGAAAAAAACAGGAATCTGTGTCTAGCCTAGGCCCATGGCACCTCTGGGTCTCCCCGGGACTAAAGGCGAAGACAGTCCAAACAAGGTAAGTCTGTCTTCTTGAGTCATGTGCATTTTCAGAAACGCTAAGAAGCAGCAGCAGTCTGCCCCCCCCCACCTCGTGCCCCTTACCTGCGGCAGCCTGAGGGCGCCCACACAAGAACAGGAGGAGGAGAGCAGCCGTGACTGCCATGGGGAGAGCCTGCCAAGCTCCCTTCTCCAGGGACCTGCTGTTTCTACGGAGGAAGTGGAACACAGATAAAATCCCACACTCCCCGGCTGGAGCCACTGGACCTCCGGAGGGAATGTGTGGGAGATAAACTCAGCTGCGTGTCTTCTGCGGGGAAGGAAACTCCGTCTTTGAGTTCTCGGAGTCAGGTCCCGGTGCAAGCTGCTCCTGCGTGGAAGGAGCCCCAGATGTCTACCTCTTCTCAGCCTAGAAGCCATCTGTGGTTCCTCTTCTGTCCCTGAGACATCAACCACAAGCCAAATGACTCTGCCTGTCCATTTCCTTGGAACCCAGCGCAAAGCTCTATTTCCAGGCAGAGCTCCATAAGTGATCTCAAATGGCTTTTCCTGTGGCTGTCTGGCACACCATAGGCCAGCCTAGAATCCCCGAGGAGTGCCTTAAGCTGTTACTCCAGGAGACGCATAGTGGGAACCTGGATTAGTCATGGATGCCTAGACTCCTAACTGTTTATAGTGTGCTAGTTGATTTTTGTTTGGCTTTTTTTTTTCAGACAGGGTTTCAAATCGTCCAGGTTGGCTTCAAACTCACCACGTAGCTAGAGATGGCCTTGTATTCTTGATCTTCTTGCCTCCACTTCATGAAGTATCAGATACAGGTGTGCACCATTATAAACAGCCAGTCGCTTATTTCAAATATAGGGCAAGCTCTTTACCACTGAGCTATGGTCGTAGCTATTAAAGTACTTCCTTTTTAGACAGGTGAGACAGCTCAGTGGGTAAAGGCCTTTGCCAAGGAGCCTAACAACCTGGGGTCAAACCTCAGGATCCACATGGTCAAAGGAAAGAACCGACTCCCCAACTCTCCTCTGACTTTCACATACAATGTGCTGGCTAGTTTTTAATGTCAACTTCACACAAGTTAGGGTCCTGTATGAAGAACTAATCTCTTTTGTTTTGTTTTGGTTTTAGTTTTGGTTTTTCGAGATAGGGTTTCTCTGTTGTGACCCTGGCTGTCCCGGAACTCACTCTGTAGACCAGGCTGGCCTCGAACTCACAGAGATCCGCCTGCCTCTGCCTCCCGAGTGCCGGGATTAAAGGTGTGCACTGCCTGGTTGAAGAACTAATCTTAATTCAGAAAATGTCTCTGTAGGATTGGCCTGTAGGCAAGTCTGTAGGGAATTTTCTTGGTTGCTGATGGATGTCAGAGGCCCCAGCTAACTGTGGATGGTGTCACCCCTGGACAGACCATCCCAAATAGTATAAGAAAGCAGGCTAAGCAAGCCATGGGGGCAAGCCAATAAGCAGCACCCCTCCACAGTCTCTGCACCAGCTCCTGCCTCCAGGTTCCTGGTTTCCTTCAATGATGGACTGTGATGTTAAAGCAGGAGAGGAAATAAACCCTTTCCTCCTCAAGTTATTATGGGTCATGGTGTTTCATCACAGCCATAAAAACCCTATCCAAGTCAGGGTTTAGTTTAATCCTTTAATATCCAGAACTTGAGAGGCAGAGGCAAGCAGATCTCTATGAGTTCGAGGCCAGTCTGGTCCACACAGTGAGTTCCAGGACACCTAGAGCTACATGAGACCTTGACTCAGAAAAAAAAAAAAAAAAAAAAAAAAGGGAAAAAAGCCCTAAGTGTCTTAGTTGGTGTTAATACTGCTATGATGAAACTCCAAAGCAACCTGGGGAGGAAAGGGTTTGTTCAGCTCACACTTCCACATCACAGTCCATCACTGAAGGAAGTCAGGACAGGAACTCAAGCAAGGCAGGAACCTGGAGGCAGGAGGTGATGCAGAGCCATGGAGGGGTGCTGCTTACCGGCTTGCTCTTTTCCATTATAAATATACATAGGAGTAAACACTAACAGCCACTTTACAGAGTCAATACTAGGCTGTCTTGAAATCTCTTCTGCCAGTGCCAGTAACCAAAACTCTAAGACATGCAGGCTGTGTGCATATATTTGTGTATACACACACACACACACACACATCATTTTAAAATTTTTGAAAAAGACCTGGGTGTAGTGACAGTTGCCTTTAATCCTAGCACTAGAAGGGCAGAGACAGATGAGTTCCAGGCCACCCCGGTCTACAAACGTGAGTTCCAAGCCAGTCAGGGCTACACAGTGAGACCCTGTCTCGAAAAACAAAACAAAAACAAACAGACAAAACACCCTCAACCAAACACCTCTGGCCCTTTATTTAAAGGTTTGTTTGTTGTTTGTTTACATTCGTGGTCTGGAGAGGTAGCTCAATGGTTAAGAGCACTGGCTGCTCTTCCAGAGGCTCTGGGCTCAATTCCTCCTGGCACCCACATGGTAATTCACAACCATCTGTAACTCCAGTTCCGAGGGATCTGGTACCTTCTTCTGGCCTCCGCAGGCACCAGGCATGAACATGGTGTACAGAAATACACACGTGCAAGCAGAACACTCTTACATATCAAATAAAAAAATTTTACATTTATCTACTTATTTTGTATATGGGGTAGGAGTGGGCTGACTGGTGTGTTAGTCAGGGTTTCTGTTGCTGTGATGAAACACCACGACCAACTTTGGGAGGAAAGGGTTTATTGGGCTCTCAGTTCCACGGCACTGGTCATCATGGAAGGACGTCAGGGCAGGAACTGAAACAGGGCAGGAGCTGATGCAGAGCCATGGAGGGGTGCTGCTCACTGGCTTGCTTCTCGTGGACTGCTCAGTTGGCTTTATTATAGGACCCAGGACACCAGCCCAGAGGTGGCTCCACCCACCGTGGATGGCCCTCCCCCATCAATCACTAATTAGGAAAATGCCCCACAGCTGGATCCTCTGGAGGCAGTTTCTCAGTTGAGGTCCCTCCTTTCAGATGACTCCAGCTTGTGTCAGGTTGGCATAAAACTAGCCAGACACTGGCCCCTTTTCCTTTTTATTCACTCTGGTGGCCGCAGGGAAACCGTGGCAGTCTGCCCCGGTCTCCTGAGTGCTGGCATTACAGCGTGAGCCACCACAGCTAACTCATGTTCATCTTCCCATTCCACACGTGCCAACACACTTCCAACACTGAATTACCCCTTTTTTCTTTTTCTTTCTTCCTCCCTCTCTCTCTTTCCTTTCCTTTCTTGGTTTTTTGAGACAGGGTCTCTCCACATAGCCCTGACTGGCCTTGAACTCAGAAATATGTCTGCCTCAATAACTCTTTTTATAGGGTTCTTCATAAGAATCCTCTCCTTTCCTTTCTCTACTCTCTGTCTCTGTCTCTCTTCTCTCTCTCTACTCTGTCTCTCTCTACTCTGTCTCTTTCTCTTCTCTATCTCTCTGTCTCTGTCTCTATCTATTCTGTCTCTTCTCTATCTCTCTCTACTCTGTCTCTGCCTTTCTGTGTCTCTCTTTTCTATCTCTCTACTGTCTCCATCTCTCTGTCTCTCTACTCTCTCTGTGTCTCTCCTCTATCTTTCTACTCTCTGTCTCTGTCTCTCTTCTCTATCTCTCTGTCTCTGTCTCTCTCTTCTCTATCTCTCTCTACTGCCTGTCTCTGTCTCTGTCTCTCTGCTCTCTCTGTGTGTCTCTCTTCTCTTTCTACTGTCTCTTTCTCTTCTCTGTCTCTTTCTCTTCTCTATCTCTCTGTCTTTCTCTTCTCTAACTCTCTCTACTCTGTCTCTGTCTCTCTGTGCTCTCTCTCTGTATCTCTCTTCTCTAACTCTCTCTACTCTGTCTCTGTCTCTCTGTGCTCTCTGTATCTCTCTTCTCTATCTCTGTCTTTCTTCTCTATCTCTCTCTACTCTGTCTCCATCTGTCTCTCTCCACTCTCTCTCTGTCTCTCTACTCTCTCTCTATTCTCTCTCTGTGTGTCTCTCTTCTCTTTCTACTCTGTCTCTGTCTCTTTCTCTTCTCTCTACTCTGTCTCTGTCTCTCTCCTCTCTGTCTCTCTGCTTTCTCTGTGTCTCTCTTCTCTATCTTTCTATTCTGTCTCTGTCTGTCTGTGTGTCTGTCTGTCTCTCTCCTCTCTGGGTGTGTGCCTCTCTTCTCTGTGTGTGTCTCTCTTCTCTGTCTCTCTCCTCTCTCTCTCTGTCTCTCTCCTCTCTCTGTCTCTCTCGTCTCTGGGTGTGTGTTTCTCTCTTCTCTGTCTGTCTGTGTCTCTCTGCTCTCTTCTCTATCCTTCTACTCTGTCTCTGTCTTTCTCTTGTGTCTCTCTGCTCTCTCTGTGTCTATCTTTCTACTCTGTCTCTGTCTCTCTCCTCTGTGTGTGTGTGTCTCTCTCTTCTCTGTCTCTCTCCTCTCTGTCTCTCTCTCTGTGTGTCTCTTCTCTGTCTCTCTCCTCTCTGTCTCTCTCTCTCTCTGTCTCCTCTGTCTCTCTCTCTCTTCCCCAGCCGCTAGGCTCTCCTCCTGAAGTCCCGTCAAATGCTCCACTCCCACCCAGCGACCGTTCCAGCGTGGGCTGACGTTCAGGGCTGGGGGTGGAGGGGAGGAGAGACCGGCTCCCGCCAGGCACTTAACTCCCAGCGTCCCGAACGCCCCCGACCCCCGAGAGCGCGGAACCCTTCTCTCGCGGCGAGCCTGTCCGGCCGGACCCGTCTCGGGGCGGAGCCGGTACGTGCTGACGTCACGGGCGCCCGGGCCGAGGGCGGGGCCGGCGGGGAGCGGAGGCCGCGGAGCAGCGGCCCGAGCCGGGGCCATGGCGAAGCTGCTGAGCTGCGTCCTCGGCCCGCGGCTCTACAAGATCTACCGGGAGCGGAACCCGGACCGGGCCGCGTCCGCCGCGCCCTCCGCCGGCGCCTGGGTGAGTCGGCGCCCGCGCGGGTCGCGGTGGGTCCGAGCCGCGCAGGGCCGCCGGGGCCGCCGCCGCCGCGGGCCCTCCTCCCCGGCCCTCCGCCCCGGGCCCTCCGCCCCGGGCCCTCCGCCCCGGGCCCTCCTCCCCGGGCCCTCCTCCCCGGGCCCTCCGCCCCGGGCCCTCCTCCCCGGGCCCTCCTCCCCGGCCCTCCGCCCCGGGCCCTCCGCTCCGGGCCCTCCTCCCCGGGCCCTCCGCCCCGGGCCCTCCGCCCCGGGCCCTCCTCCCCGGGCCCGGCTCCCGCTCGGCGCCCGGTCCTGCCGGGCACGGTCCCCCGCTCGGCGCCCGGTCCTGCCGGGCGCGGTCCCCCGCGCACCGACCGCGTCCCCTGGCTCTGCTGGCTTCCTCGTTAAGCTGACTTCTCAGTTTTAAGATGACTTCCCCGAGCCGTGTACCCACGTGTGCTGCTTGCACCCGAACTTAAGCCTGAAGGCCAGGGTGCAGGCGGTGGCAGGCTGCCCTCCGCATAGTCTCCCCCTTTTTATTGCTCGCAAATTACGTTTGGGAGCTTTTCCAGAGGGCCCACACCTTGCCGCATTCTTCCTGAATCACTTATTTCGATTGCCGCTTGTTTTTTTCTTTCCCTCCTAGAATTGTCAGGGAGTCTCTCCTTTCCACTCTTACTCTCCCGCACGGTCTCATTTATGTCGGGTCTTAGGGGAAAAGAGTCAAGTCTCCCCAAATGCTGCTTTCACTTTTGCTTGTTTTCAGTCAGGGTCAGGCTAGAGTAGAGACGCTTCAGTTAGAGGCCAGGAGTATTCCGGGAGAAACAGCCAAGGAGGTTAGAACCAGGGGGCACACAGTAGGGCTTCTGGAAAGGAGGAAGGACCTATCACCCGGCAGGGTCCTTAACAGGCCATCTGTTTTGGCAGGACACATATTACCAGCCGCGCGCCCTGGAGAAGCATGCTGACAGCATCCTGGCACTGGTAAGTCGGCCAGGCCCCAGCACCTGTGACTCGGTACTTCTTGTCAGACCCAGCTGCTCTCTCGATGTCACTCTTCTCGGGCCTGGAAGAAGGCAGGACCCCAAGAGGTGTGCAGGGCTCTGGGCTCCGTGCAGCAGAACTTGCTGACGCATAGGCACCAGCACGTCCCGAGTGCGTGCAGTTGGCTTCGTGTATAGTATAAGCTCTTTGTGGAGCAGGTTGAGCTCTGAGGATAACATGTTTACCCTTGGGGCCATCTGCAGTCCCCAGTGACCTGTGTCCTCCCTGGCAACTGACCTCTCTGGCTGCAGAGACAGCTGTTCTCTCTGGCAGAGTCCCTATGGTGACGTTTTCGCATCTCTTGGGGACAAAGCCTGGGACTGTCTTCAGCGGGGCCAACTATTGAAGGCTTGATTAACTCGAGTAGACAGAGAGGCGTTTTCAATGCGATGAAATCACGTCAGCCTCCACTGGGCTCTGACACACTACCTGGCAACAGATGCTTGTGTCCCTACTGTGTGCGTGATGTCAGGAGTGGAGCAGTTGCTTAGTACGATGGTCCCCAGGCCTCCCCTCGCTCAGCGCCTTGGCCGCAGAGGGCAGCAGCGTGTGCCCACGGGCGTATTGACTGCCTGTCTCTGTCTCTGCTGCAGGCTTCAGTCTTCTGGTCCATCTCTTATTACTCCTCCCCCTTCGCCTTCTTCTACTTGTACAGGAAAGGTCAGTGTTTTCAAAGGTGGTTGGGGAGGAAATGGGCAGGTTACTGGCAGGCGAATCAACCCTCCAAAGAGGAAAGGGGTCCTTGAGGATGGTTTGACTTCCTTCTTCTCCCAGGAGTCTTTTCCCTCTAAGAGAATCTCTAACCCAAAGCGAGGGTGTGGGGTAAGAGGTTGTGGGTAAGCTGGGCAGAATCGCTGAGGCCCCGAGAGCCTTGCATGCTGTCCCTCTTCCTCCCAGGTTACCTGAGTTTGTCCAAAGTGGTGCCGTTTTCTCACTATGCTGGGACCCTGCTGCTGCTGTTGGCAGGCGTGGCCTGCCTTCGAGGTAGGTAGCGAGGAACCCAGCTTGGATCTATGACTGGATAAATATTAAGTATTTTTTGCAAACATAGCTTGGGGCTGGGCCCTGTGGGGAATAACCGAGAAGGATCTACAGTGCAAGCTTTTCCTCAAGGGGCTTATATCATGCACCCCACACACGCATACGCCCCACATGTGCATACGCAACAAGAACACAGCGTGCCCCATGTAAGTGATTCTTAGCTGGAGACAGCACCAGTGGCTGCAGACTTGAAGATGCATAAAGACGTGGTGTGGCCACATTACAGACAGGAGTGCAGGCCACAGATGCACTGTTGGGGGGGGGGAGACAGTAAGCCTTCACTTATGAAAGGTTCACGTGTCCTCTAATCCCAGGCTTGGGTAAGAGCGAGGGGAAACTGATGAGACCCAGGCCAGCCTGGGCTAACAGTGAGACTCTTACCTCAGTAAGTGGGTAACTGTGTTAGCGCAGATCAGGATGGATGCATGTGACGGGGTGAGCCCCAGAAGTCACAAGGACGCGGTTCTTTCCAAAGTCCGCTGGGGGAGACCCCTGGTGGAAGGTGGCTTTCTTTTCTTTTTCCCCAAACTAACTGCATTTTTTAAATATTTTGCCTGTGTGTGTGTGTGTACATGTGTGTGTGTGAGTGTCTGTTGGATGTGTATATGTGTGTGTGTATGTATGTGTGTGTATGTGTGTGCAGGTGTGTGTACATGTGTGTGTGTGTGTGTGCGTGTGTGTGAGTATCTGTTGGATGTGTATATGTGTGTGTGTGTATGTGTGTGTGTGTGTGTGTGTGCGCGCTCGCACGTGCATGTGTATGTGTGTGTGTGTGTGCGCACGCATGTGTGCGCAGGTGTGTGCATGAGTGCAGATGCCTGAGGAGACAGAGGAACCAGGCCCCCGGAGCAGGAGTTACGGCCGTCACGAGCTGCCTGATGTGGGGCTGGGAACACAGCTCAGGACCTGGAAAGCAGTGTGCTCCTGTTTACTGAGCCATTTCTCTAGTTACATCCTTTACATTTAAAAAAAGATTTGTTTAGCCGGGCGGTGGTGGCGCACACCTTTAATCCCAGCACTTGGGAGGCAGAGACAGGTGGACCTCTGTGAGTTCGAGGACAGCCAGAGTCACAACAGAAAAACTCTGTCTCAAAAAAAAAAAAAAAAAAAAGATTTGTTTATTCACTTCTTATTAATGTGGGCGTGTGCCTGAATTCACTTATGTGTATCATGTGTGCAGACTCTCCCAGAGGCCAGTGGGCGTCATATACCCTGGAACTGGAGTTCAGGCATTTGTGAGCCACCTAATGTAGGTGCTGGGAACTGAACCTGTGTCCTGGAAGAGTAACAGGTGCTTTTAAGCACTGAGTCATCTCTACAGCCCTTATTTGTGTTTTTAACTGTGTGTTGTCTGTAGGCCAGGATTAGAGGTGTACCCCGTGTTTGCACTTCAGCATCACATGACCTACTCTTTTCTCATCCTGATACCGGCGATACAGAGTTCCAGTTCGGTTTTTGTTGTAGTGCGTATCCTCTGACAGCCTCCTGTTTGCTGGTTTGTTGTCTTTTCTCAGCCCGATGCCAGCCTCCTGAGGGCCAAGAGCTGTGTCTCTCATTTCCTGCCTGTCTCTGTGGGTAGGATGGTCCCTGGCACATGACACCTGCCATGTCAGTGAGGGAAACTTTAGAGCTCAAGCCTCCTCCTGAGGGGAGTGAGGAGAGGAGTTGGTCTAATGCCAGCTGCCTTCTGGAAAGAGAGAGAAAGAGAAAGGAAGCTGGCAGGAACGGTCCAGGGATTGGAGACAGGAAAAAAGGGACTCCAAGAGGCAAGAGGGTGTCAGTTGGAAGATGCAGGGATGAAGCTGGGGATAGCTCAGTGCAGAAGTATCTGTAGGAAGGCCTCGGCACCAGGGACGGAGCTTCACGTGCACAGTGAGGCCATGTCTCAGAAGGGCTGGTGAAGTGGCTCAGCAGGTAACAGTGCCTGCCACACAACCTGGTGGCCTAGTGCAGCCCCTAGATGGACTCCTGACCGCTGTCCTCTGGCGGCACGCCTGTGCGTGGGTGCCCACGCTCACTCGGAGGCGATTTAACAACAGTAATAACTAACTAAAATGATAACGAGACCCTGAGACGCTCAGAAGGGTCCTGCAGCCGGTTTCCATGTGGAAGAAAGAGAAGTTCTGTTCCCCCACAGAAGAGGCCGTTGATTCCTCCTCATTTCTCCTTCCAGGCCTCCCTGTCCATTTTTCAATTCTCTTAATTCCTAGGCATCGGGCTTCTCAGGTTTTACTTAATACATTTTCCGTCCTCTCCAGGTATCGGCCGCTGGACCAACCCCCAGTACCGACAGTTCATCACCATCCTGGAAGCCACACATCGGAACCAGTCTGCAGAGAACAAGGTGAGTGTTCTGGGAAGGGCGCCAGGGGAATCCTGCCCCAGGCACTGGCTCCAGCTGGGTCTCTGCACACGGCTGTGCCCTTCTAATGAACTGTCCTCCCTGTTTCTAATGCACACTTCGCTAGAATAGTCCTCTCCCCCCTTTTCTGTGCTAAGAATTGTCTAAACACAGAAGCATCCACAGTGTGTCTGAGAAGGGATGCCTTCCATCCCAGCAGCTCGGTCCTGTGTCTGCTTTGTCATGTGCCTCAAACACCACACGAGCTTTGTTTGGGGATGGAACAAGATGGACAGGTGCACCCACTCCTGCGCCCAGCCGCAGAGTGGCGCCATCAGGGCACCGTGTGCTCCGAGCTGTGCCAGGTGCTGCTGCTAGAGTGTGATTATCTCTGAGATGGGGCCGAGGGCCCCGTAAAGCTTCTTCCTGGTGTGAAGGGATCAAACAGCCACACCACCGATTATGGGATGTGTCATCACGCCGTTTGGGGCGCCACTGTCTGAGGCATTGTGGGGTGCATACGTCCTTTCCAGCCTCTCCCCACTACTCGAGGCACGATGACCCCCGATTTCACATCGGAGGAAAGCGAGGCAGAAAGAGGCCGTGTGACCTGAGTGTGCGTCTGGGCGTGGTCGGAGCCGAGCCCGGCCGGATTTTCATTTTATTTTGTCATTTACATGTTTGCACATTTTTTTTTCTCTTTGCTCTTTCGTAGTCAAGTTATTTTTGAAAATGTCAAAAACATTTCTGTGGCAAAAAACTAAAAAAATAATCCTCAAAATAGAGACGTCGGAGCTCTGGGTGTGGGGGAGGACAGCAGATCACGAAGGCGCAGCCCCACTGCCCGCAGCATGTGTCCGCCACGGTAGGGGACACATGCGCAGATGGTGGCAGGGCAGGCTGACCGCTGGGCACCACACCGAGGGAGGGAGTGGCTGTGCGCACGGCTGTAAGAGGAGAACCTGGGCTCGGAGCCCACCATGGGCGTGGCTGTCCCCCTCTCAGTCGGACCATCAGTTTGGTCTGCTGGGGGATTGCTCTGTGGTGTTTCTGTGTAGCCCGTCTGTCCTGGAACTCGATCTGTAGGCCAGGTGGGAGGGCGATACGGCCAGCCGGCAGCCCCCTCATCCTCGCACAGCACCAGCCATCACCGCAGGGGTGGATCCGCCTTAGATGTTCCTGTGGTTCTCGCTTTAGTTACAATTTAGACAGGCTCATGCCATGTAGCTCAGGCTGACCTGGTGTTTCTGGTGAGTCTCTTGCCTCCAGGTGAGGTCATAGGCATATGCTACCACGACCTGTCCTTGAGATAGGGTCTCACTCCACGTCCCAGGCTAGCCTTAACTCACTGTGTAGCCCAGGCTAGCTGTCCTCTGGCTCGCACTCCTGCCTCTGCTTCTGACCGCTGGGATTGTAGGTGCATTGTAGGTATATTGTATGCTGCCGTGCCTGGCTTCTGAAGTTTTTTGGTGGCGTTGGCAATTGAACCCAGGGCATCATGCATGCTAAGTGAGCACCCGCCTCCATCTTTAGTTTGCCAGGAAAGCAGGGCTAAGAGTTCTGGAGGTGGGCAGATGAGCTAGAGAGAGGGGGTCGGCCACCTTGGCCCAGTGTGTGTCCACGTTGGCTCTTTCCATCTAGAAGTGAGAAGACACTGACCTCCACTTGGTCCCATGACAAGGGTCAGCCCTGCACGGCGAGGGTGCCCTCAGTGCTCAGTTCTCCGTTTCTTGTCCTTTCTCTGCCCACCACAGAGGCAGCTGGCCAACTATAACTTCGACTTCAGGAGCTGGCCAGTTGACTTCCACTGGGAGGAGCCCAGCAGCCGGTAAGGCACCGGTACTGTCCCCCTACCCTTGCCCCTCTGAGGCCCCAGGGCCTGCCTCCAGCTCTGCTTTCACATCCTGCAGACATCTTTGGGCCAGCCTGCTGCTCCTGACCCAGTTCCCCTTCCTGTCTCCCTTCCTCAGGAAAGGGTCTCGGGGTGGCCCCTCCCGCAGGGGCGTGGCCCTGCTCCGCCCAGAGCCTCTGCACCGGGGAACAGCAGACACATTCCTCAACAGGGTCAAGAAGCTGCCTTGTCAGATCACCAGGTGGGAAACTGGGGGTGGGAGGCAAGTGGGGTGAGGGACACAGGCCAGGGCCCCGGATTGTGAACTCCGCTGTAGAACAGCTGTCACCTGTGGGCCCAGTGCTGCACGCTCCGTCTTAGGCCCAGAACTCAGGGAGCACATGGAGGGCCAGCGTGTCAGCTGGCCCACTGAAGGAGGCAGCACTGTACTGAAGACAAGACCCCACTGTTACTGGCACAGGTTCTAATGTGCCTCTGTGCCTCAGTTTATCTGAATAGCCTGCCTCACTGGAATTGAGGAGATGCACTGGTAACACGGGAAATGAGCACAGTAAAGCCAGACAACTCAGCTGTGGACACTGGTGGGGCCAGGGTCTCACTGTGAACCCCAGGCTAGCCTGGAACTTGATATGTAGACCAGACTCAAACTCACAGCCTATGGCTGCTGAATACGCATTCTTACATGGCAGCAGATGTTGAGAATGAGCGGAAGGTTCTAGAATACCAAGGAAGAGGTGGACTTAGCTTTGGCTGTTGACATTCTGGACTGGTCCAAAGGGAAACCAGCTCAGGGTCCCAAGGGGACGTTGGCAGTGGTGCAGGGTTGCGTTGGGGTTCTGCCTGAGGCTGAGCGGTTGCTCTGCAGCAGCACCTTCTGTGTCATGACGATCCGTGTGGGTCCGCACGCACACTGTAAAAGCCTAGTCCTCACGGACAGAGCAGCCAGGTCTCTGCCCAGGAGTGTGGCCCAGTTTGTCTTTCAGGCTACAGGTCTCCACCTATTGCTGAGTCTTATTTTTATTTTTTGAGATAGGGCCTCATGCAGCCCAGGCTGGTCTTGAACTCATGGTATAGCGAAGGCTGGCTCAGAATTCCCGATCCTCCCAAGCGCTGAGGTTACAGATGTGTGCTACCATACCTGGCTCTGCTAGTCAGTCCGAGAATCACTCTAGCGAATTACAAACCAGTCTTGTTGCTTTTGGGTGGTGCTGGGAAAGGACCCAGGGTTTTGTGCAAACGAGGCGAATGCTCCACCACTGGGCGGTTGTCACCTGGCCCTGTGTGAGGACCGAAACTTCTAATTACATTCATGTATGTGTAGGGCTTAGTGATTCCCTCCTCCCACCATGTGAGACCTAAGGAGCGAGCTCAGGTTGTCAGGCGTGGCAGCAAAAGCTTTTACCCAGTGCGCCATCTTGCTGGCCCATGAGAACGTTTAATAAGTTGTATTTGCAGGCATTTACTTTTTTTTGATAACTGCATTTATTTACCGTACCTAGAAATTATCTCATAAAACTCTCAGAATTATATCCAAGCAGTCCCTAACTTGTTATTATAGTTTATTCTTTTCCTGGCTTAGCGATGGGCAGCGTGTTCCGTGGTGCTGGCAGGGGCTGAGGGCTACAGCCCCAGCCGCCATCGTGTGCAGTAGGTTGTGGGGTCAAGTGCATTTGCAGCCTGTCACTTTCAGCTTAGATGGTTTTGTCCGGACATAGCCCTTGGCAAGTCTAGGGGCATCTGTGTACTTGGACTGGGCACAGCGGAAATGTCTCTGGTTTGTTTTCACGGTCCTGGGGCTCAGACCCAGGAGCTCACTCATGCTAGGCAGGCACTCTGCTATTAAGCTGTGCCCATCTCTAAACTCCTAAAGCGGACATGTTACAGTAATAAAGAAGCTGGGGAAACGCCAGACTTACTGTTTCCTCAAAAGCTTAGCATGCCCGGAGTCTGAATGCGAGGGCTGAGATCAGTCCCTGGGCCCTGCTGGGGTTGGGGTTCACTAACCCATGTTCCCCACAGCTACCTGGTGGCACACACCCTGGGGCGCCGTATGCTGTACCCAGGCTCCGTGTACCTGCTCCAGAAGGCCCTCATGCCTGTGCTGCTGCAGGGCCAGGCCCGACTGGTGGAAGAGGTGAGCTTCCACCTGCTGCTGGCCCTGCTCTCCCCAGGGATGTGGCCTCCTGCCCCTCATGACCTGTTCTCTGCATCTCCCTTACTCAGTGTAATGGGCGCCGGGCAAAACTGCTCGCCTGTGATGGTAACGAGATTGACACCATGTTTGTGGACCGGCGGGGGACAGCTGAGCCCCAAGGGCAGAAGCTGGTGAGAAGGGACAGGGAGCCAAAGTGGGTGGTAGGGGGTAGTAGAGATTTGGAGTCCCGGTGCTACAGAACCTCTCCTGTGGAACCACAGTTACTGCTTTCTTCCAGCTCCACTCAAGGCCTCTTCATAGGCAAGCCCTGAGAGGGGAGGAGTGTATGGAGATTGGGGATGTACTTGCTCAGCTCGCATGAAGCCCTAGGTTTCATCCCCAGCCCCCACACACTAGGAATCGGGGTGCATGCCTGTAATCCCAGCACTCAGGAGTGGAGGCAAGAGGATCAGAAGTTCAAGGCCAGGGCTGGGTAGATGTCTCAGTATGTACCACACAAGCACGAGGACCCGAGTTCTGATCCCAGAACCTGTGTAAGCCTGTCATGTTGGACACCTGTAGTCCCAGCAGAGACAGATCCCTGGGAGCTCCCCACCAGCCTGGCATGCAGCACAGCCATGGGAGTGGACGGAGGCTTTCCTCTGACCCCCATGTTTGTGCCACAGTGCGAGCACAGAGTTTAAGGTCCATCCTTGGTTACGTGGTTAGTCTGCAGCCAGCCTGTGTCTCAAAGATCAGAACATGTAACAGGCTGGGGATGTAGCACTAGTGTGTGCAGGACACACACACTGAACCCAAGGGTTCAGTCGCCAGCACCAGAAAGGGGAAAAGAGGAGGAAAGGTTAGGGTTATTTGAGTTGGGAATGGAGAGCACACAAAGCAGGCATGGTGCACACTGTCCCAGCGCGGAGTGGGCAGAGGCAGCCGGAGCTGAAGATTACACACAAGACCCGCCCCACAGCAACAAATAGGGGATGGGATGGTGGTGCAGGCCTGGACCTCGGCGCCCAGGAGGTCAAGCCGGGACTTTGAGTTCCACGCCAGCCTGAACTACCTTGCAAGACCCTGTGTCAAGAAAACAAGAGTAATGGCCATCACTCTGTGTGCCACATCCAAGACACACTGAGTCCTCCCTGCAGCCTGCGGGGCGAGGACTGGCTGCAGAGCGGTTGTCAGTGCTGGAGCCTGAGCCGGGCCAGGCCCCAGTGTTCTGTGTCCTTGAGGCAGCCCTGGCCTGGAAAGAGCACTGTGCAGGAGCCTAGGGGGTTGGTTCTGGTGCTGGCCGCACCATCTGCCACCATGGAGTGCAGTGAGAAGAAAGGCCACAGGCCAAGAGCACAGGGCTCCACCCCGGCTGCCCCAGCCCCCATCCCAGCCTGGTCGCCTCCCTGGTGCATCCCAGAGGAAGTGGGCTGCGCTGGGTCTCCTGAGGCCTGTGCACAGCACTGCTCAGATTGCTGGTCCTTGAGGGGCCCCCCAACACCTTCCCGTTCCTCCCCAGGTGATCTGCTGTGAGGGGAATGCAGGATTCTATGAGGTGGGCTGTGTCTCCACACCCCTGGAAGGTAGGCCCGATGGTTCAGACCTCTCCTCTGTCCTTTGGGCCTGCGTGTGCCCCCTCCCACACTGCTGTGACCCCCCAGGCCCGACCTCAAGTTCATCAGGGCGAGAGAAGTCACTCCTGTTTTAACTCCTCCCCCTGGGCTGCCTGTGGCTCTCATACTCAGGTCCCATCAACCCCCTCCCCCTCACACGTCACACGGCTCTTCCCTCCCCTCTGTTGCAGTGGGATATTCTGTCCTGGGCTGGAATCATCCAGGCTTCGCTGGAAGCACGGTGAGACCCTCTCTGGAGACCTACCCTTTTCCAGAACCATGTGTCTTCCTCTGCCGGGCTGTGGGAAGAAGGAACTGGTGCCTGTTTCTGTAGGGCCTCCACATACCTGGGACCTGGGTGCTGGGGAGCGCGGCGGGAGCTGCAGCCCCTCCACCCACAGCAGGCAGAGGGATGCAGTGGGTCACATGATCTGTGTTATGGGGGGCTGTAAGAAAGGTGCACACTAGGTGAGCTAGCCTCTGGCTGACCCCCTCCTGCTCTGTCCGTCTTCCTGCAGGGGGTACCGTTCCCGCAAAATGAGGCCAACGCCATGGACGTGGTGGTCCAGTTCGCCATTCACCGCCTGGGCTTCCAGCCTCAGGACATCGTCCTCTACGCCTGGTCCATCGGAGGCTTCACGGGTACCTGCCACCCTGCTAGTCCTCGCCACACAGATCCTTGTCCTGCGCCCTGGTGGCTCCCAAGGCGGGGGGGTGGGAGCAGATGAGAGGGACCTGCATGAAGGTGCCCATCTGCTCCGTCAGGCCCCTCATCCCCTTTCTTGTTCTGCTCCTAGCCACGTGGGCTGCCATGTCCTACCCAGACATCAGTGCCGTCATCCTGGATGCCTCCTTCGATGACTTGGTGCCCCTGGCCTTGAAGGTCATGCCGGACAGCTGGCGTGAGTGCAACTTCGTACCTGTCCTTCCAGGGGAGGGGTGGCCAGCATGTGTGGGGCCTGCCATTATGGGGTGGAGACAGGCCACCACTGAGGTCTGACTTCTGTGTGCCTTGGCTGTGCCCCGCCCAGGAGCCCTGGTGACCAGGACTGTGAGGCAGCACCTCAACCTGAACAACTCGGAGCAGCTGTGCAGGTGAGGGCGCTAAAGGGAGGCGGGGTGGCCACCGGGCCCCACCCTCACGGCCCAGCTCTTCCCACGTTCCCTCACTCATGCTCCGGCAATGAAGGGCTGAGCCTGGCACAGCGCCCGCCCCCTGCCCCTGGCCAGACAGCCCGTGCCCTTCCTAAATCTGTGACTCCTGCCTCGGTTGTGGCCGCTCTCCTGAAGGTTCCAGGGCCCAGTGCTGCTGATCCGGAGAACCAAGGATGAGATCATCACTACCACGTGAGTGAGCGCCTGGGCTCTGCCTTCTCCTCCCCCACTGCGCCCACCCTGGACCTAGGTGTCCAGACTCTCCCTCCCCAGCTCCCCACCACAGGCAACTTGTCGCCCCCAGGGTTCCCGAGGACATCATGTCCAACAGAGGCAACGATCTCCTGCTGAAGCTCCTGCAGTTCCGGTGAGAGCTGGGGGTGGACACAATCAGCGCTGGCGCCGGCTGGGAAGGAAGGGTGAGGAGTGACGTCCTGTCCCCTGCCCCTCCCAAGGTACCCTCGCGTGATGGCGGAGGAGGGGCTGAGAGCCGTGCGGCAGTGGCTGGAGGCCGCCTCCCAGCTAGAGGAAGGTGAGCAGCTGCAGGCTGGTGGGCAGGGCCTGGCGGGAGCCGCCAACTGACACTGCTCCCCCTCCCCCAGCTTCAATTTACAGCCGCTGGGAGGTGGAGGAGGACTGGTGTCTGTCTGTACTTCGGTCCTACCAGGCAGAGCATGGGCCCGAGTTCCCCTGGAGTGTGGGTAAGGAGGGCTGGGCACGTGTGAGTGGTCAGGACTCAGGGTGGGCGGGTGCGGGCCGAGGACCTGAGTGCCTTTGTCTGCAGGGGAGGACATGAGCACAGATGGACGGAGGCAGCTGGCGCTCTTTCTGGTGAGCTCAGGAGCGGGCGGGGGCAGGGAGGGGCCCGGCCGGAGGGGAGGGGACCGGCCGGAGGGCACAGAAGGGAAGGGTGCCCGCACCCAGCCACCCTGCCTCTTCTCCTCAGGCCCGGAAGCATCTGCACAACTTCGAGGCCACACACTGCACTCCGCTCCCAGCCCAGCACTTCCAGATGCCCTGGCACCTTTAGGGCCGCGTGTAACTCTTCTGGAAGGACGGGAAGGAAGGAGACGAGGGGATGCTGTGATTCTGTTCATGTTGCTGTCTGTAGCCTGGGCAGTGGGTGTTCCGCCCTGACCACTGTCCCCGTGCACGTTTCCCTCATCCACACGGAAGCGCTTAGCTGTCCCAACACACACCTGCATTAAATGAATGATTTATTCCTAATAATTAATAAAAAGGTATTTTTTCTACTATCTGGCTGACTGTGGGATTTCCCAGATGTCCAGGCAGCTTGGGGCTAGGGATGGGAGAGCAGAAGCCAAGGCTTTGGGAAACCCCACTCAGCACAGCTCAGCTCTCCTGTGTGCCTCGGCCATCCTCCAGTCCGGTGCAGACCCCAGTGCTCGCACACAGCGGCCCTCCCTCACGCTTCCCCAGACCTTGCTGCAGCTGCCTGGGATGGGGAGGCGTCATTTGTAACTGCACTTGGTAGTGCACAGATTTGCCTCCTCGGCTTCTGAAGGCACTCTCCCAATGTTCTTGAGCTCAGGTTATCCCCTCCTGCACGAACCCTGTGCCTGTCCTCTGCCTGTCCCCAGGTCTGTCCGCACACCCTGTTTACAATTCAGCAAACTCGGGGAGGGTACCCCTGTCATCCCAGGGCTGAACCCGAGGAAATCAGATCCTCAGGCTGTCTCCCGACCCTGGGACCCATAGGATGGAATAATGCCCTGGTCTCCTTCCCAGGGAAACTTCTTCAGGCGAGATAACGCCAGCTCCACTGCCTGGGACCCACCGTTTGTGCAAAGTGCTGAACAAAGACAGAAGGGTTCTGTGCTGGCTGCAGTCTGGTTGGTTTCTGTGTGGCCTCCTACCCTAGTGCGCCACCCTCTAACCCTGGGGCAGAGGCTGTGGTCAGCTCCACAGATCAATGACAGCGTGCTGAATCTTAACAGGAAGAGGAGGGCTGAGATTGACAGGTGATGCGACTGAGGTTTGGGGTCAGAAGAGGGGAGGTGGCCGTAGCCTCTGAACTCTGCCTTAGAGCAAACAGCAGGTGGAGACCTGGTGCCCCTCTACCCATCCCAGGAGGCAGACAGGGTGGGAAGCTGCGTCGAGAAGATACTCTGGGCAGGGCATGGTGGTGCATACACCCTTAATCCCTGCACTCAGAAACCAGAGGCAGGCAGATCTGAGTTCGAAGCCAGTCTGTTCTACATCACAAGTTCTAGGTCAGCCAGTGAGACCCTGTCTGAAAAAATGGTAAAGCCAGTGTGTTCTTGAACCTTACCCTACCATTCCAAGCTAAATTTCTGAAACTAAGGCTGTTCAACTAAAAGACCCTCTAGTTCTATCTCCCCTACCTTAGGACACAAGAGCTCCCCTTGCTAGACAACCGTCAGGGACTGCCATCCCCTACCTTCCAGAACATACAGTACAGTGCAGGAGCAGCCCTTAGATGTCTGAAGAGGAAGAAGACAGGAATGTACACCATGTGGATTCTGGACTACCCCACCCGGGGGCTGCAGTCTACCTGCATGTCCCTCCACTTCAGAGTGGGGACTGACTGGCTGGGTGTCCATCCTTCACCCTAAGTACCAAGGCTCCAGGAAACTTAGGCAACTCAGTTGGGGTCCCCACCCCACAGCTGCTGGGGTTGGGTCCTGCTGTTTCGGGACCAGGAGAGGCCTGCCTGACACCCAGGCACCTGAGGAGCTAGGCCAATGGAGAGGAGGCTCTAGAAGGATACCTGGAAAGAAAACCTGAGCAAAAGGTTGGGTCCCTGGACATCTTACCTTATTCTCACTGACCAGGGTGTAGGCCTGCACCTGCGCTGTGTCCAGGGTGGGTTAAAGATTTGCTCCAAGGCCCAGTAAGGGACGTTTCCTCCAAAGCTGTAAAAAATAAGCAAGGGCCCTGGAACAACAGGCCTCTGAGGGTGGAGGCCCAGCCCTTGCATAAGCTGGGTCTCCATCCATCGATCCATCCCTCCATCCCTCCATCCTTAGAAACCCAGTCATTAACATTCAGCTAAAGGATTAGTTTCTCTGAGTGACTTCCTGAACAGAAGCTGGCCCGCCATGGCCATCATTATGGCCTGCCCATTGAGCGTGTCTTTCGCTGCCTGTGATGGGATCCGTTGTGCTGTGTGTCTCTCGCTGTCTGTGATGGGATCCGTTGTGCTGTGTGTCTCTCACTGTCTGTGATGGGATCCGTTGTGTGTCTCTCCCTGTCTGTGATGGGATCCGTTGTGCTGTGTGTCTCTCGCTGTCTGTGATGGGATCCGTTGTGCTGTGTGTCTCTCCCTGTCTGTGATGGGATCCGTTGTGCTGTGTGTCTCTCGCTGCTTGTGATGGGATCCGTTGTGCTGTGTGTCTCTCCCTGTCTGTGATGGGATCCGTTGTGCTGTGTGTCTCTCCCTGTCTGTGATGGGATCCATTGTGCTGTGTCTCTCCCTGTCTGTGATGGGATCCGTTGTGTTGTGTGTCTCTCGCTGTCTGTGAGGGATCCATTGTGCTGTGTGTCCCTGTCTGTGATGGGATCCGTTGTGCTGTGTGTCTCTCCCTGTCTGTGATGGGATCCGTTGTGCTGTGTGTCTCTCCCTGTCTGTGATGGGATCCGCTGTGCTGTGTGTCTCCCTATCTGTGATGGATGGCCCACATTCTATCCTCAGACCCTGCCTCTCTCATCACTCCACAGTTTACCTTCTGTCCTTTGTCACAAGGGAGCATGGACGTGGTCATCTGCTGCTGTCACCATGACAACTACTGCCAAGCCCTCTCTACCTTAGGAAAACCTACAGGGAAGCCATGTGGTAGAGCCCTGGATCATCACTAGCCATCTGCAGCAGCTGACAGGAAAGGGTGAGAGGTAGCTGGAGAGATGACTCAGTGTGTCCAGACCACCCTGGGTGGGATTCCCAGCACCCTCCTGACTGCTCACAACTGTCTCTAACTCCACGCCCTCCCGTCTTCGAGCAGCTCACATGGTGCACATACCTACAAGCAAAGCATCCACACAATTTTTTTTAAACTATTAACAAGAAACAAGGGATACAAGGATACTCCAAAGGCAGGCCCACGGCCCCCTGAAATACTCCCAGGGCTGCGCCCACCCCTGGCTTGTCCCAAGGCCCTCACCTCCAGGGTGGTTTGCAACAGGAAGTCAGCCTTTTCGGCACTCCTGTTGGGTCGAGCATGCCTTGCGCCAACAGCATTTTAAGTTTCATTCGAGGACGCAGAGGCATGTCCCCCCCCCCCCCCCACCCCGACCCCGCCACCTATCAGGGCTTCGGTTTCCCCATTGGTTTTCCCCCTCGGCCCTGAAATGTTGGAAACTTCCGACAGTAGATGGGGCCTGGACTGCAGGGTCCAGCCTCGAGCCTCCAAAGACACAGGGCACTAACGCAGGTGGTCTCTCCCGCTGCACAAGCCTGCAGCCTGCCTGGGGAGAAGGAGCAAGCGGTCCAGGGAGGATGAACTTGCAGGGCCAACCTCGGTGGGCCGGCATCAAGCACCGGTCCCCGTGCACCTGCCCGCGGTCGCCTGCCGAGCTGCGCCTGCGCAGGGCCGACCGCGCCTCCTCTCTGGAGCCGTGGCGCTGCCAGGCGTGGAGCTGGAGCGGGACCTGGGGGCCTGGAGCCGTGGGCGCGGAGGGCACGCGCCCTGACCGGCCGCTGAGCTCCCGCTTCACCCAACCTGACACCCAACCTGTCCTTCCGTTTCCCTCTAGACCTGCTGTAAAACCTGGCGTGCTGGCGTCGCGGCGTGGGGGTCCTGGGCAGGAGCGTCAGCTCCAGGGCAGCTGGTCCACTCGGGCCAGACGGGGCTACAGAGCAAGAACTTGTCTGAAAAACTTACTAAACACGATGTTTACCTCCCTTCGCTCACAACGGCTGCGTCCTCACCTCTCTTTCAAAAACCCATGTCGCCATCTTTTGACTGAACTCGGGAATTGCGCGCTAGCCGGGCTTCCACCCTGTGCTGGGGATTGAACCTGGGTCCTTGTAGTAAGCAAGCTAGGAAGAGCCATATAGCTGGCGTTCTTCCCTCCCTGTTCTATGTGCCACCAGGGTCTCACTATGTAGTCCTGGCTAGCCCAGAACTCGCTATGTAGATCAGGCTGGCCTCAGACTCCCAGTGTGGTTTGCATTAGAGGTGTGCCCCACCACGCCCAGCTTACTCTTCATTCTGAGACAGGCTCACTCTGAACTCTCTCCATCTTGAACTTGCAGCCGGGATGGCAGGCCCCTGTCACCAGGCTCAGACTGGTTTCTGCTCTTAACCCTTTTCTCCCCAATGTGCAGCAAAGGCAGCACTTTGCAAAACATCTGGCCACAAGACCCGTGTGCTGAAATCCCTGTGGCCTTTGGCTCCGGCTGCCCTGGTGCCGTGCCACACACTCTACCCTCGTCTCCTGATTAGAATCCACCAGGGGGAGCAGGGAGTCTAGCAACTGTATCTCCAGCACCTGCTGCAATGACCCAGCCAGCGCAACGCAATCTATAATCACCTGGGACACAGTCTCAACGGAGGATTATCTTGATTACATTAACTGAAGCCAGGTGATGGCGCAGGCCTTCTATTCCAGTACTCAGGAGGCAGAGGCAGGTGGATCTCTGGGAGTTTGAGGCCAGCCTGGTCTACAGAGCCAGTCCCCGAATAGCCAGGGCTACACAAGGAAACCCTGTCTCGGAAAACCAACCCAAATAAACTTTGAGGTGGGACTGTCCTACCCCTTGGGTGGTTCAGTTCCATGGGGGGAAGGAGGGTTCTGAACTGCGCAAGAATGGAAAAGCCAGGCTGGAGAGATAAGTGCTTGCTGCTCAATCACAAGAACGGGAACTCCAGCCTCTTCTGACCTCCTGGCCACCCACATGCACACAGACACACAGATCCGGGAAGTTCTCGTTGCTGTGACCCCATCTCCGAAGTTCTCGTTGCTGTGACCCCATCTCTGAAGTTCTCGGTGCTGTGACCCCATCTCTGAAGTTCTCGGTGCTGTGACCCCGTCTCTGAAGTTCTCGGTGCTGTGACCCTGTCTCTGAAGTTCTCGGTGCTGTGACCCCGTCTCTGAAGTTCTCGTTGCTGTGACCCCGTCTCTGAAGTTCTCGGTGCTGTGACCCCATCTCTGAAGTTCTCGGTGCTGTGACCTCCCTGCCATGACAGACTGTGACCTGGAATTTAGAGCTAAAAATAAACTTTTTTTGCTGAGCATGGTGTCTCACACCTTTAATCCTAGCACTCCGAAGCAGCGGCAAGTGGAACTCTGATGCCAGCCTGGTCTACATAATGAGTTCCACGACAGCCAGGGTTACATAGACCCTATCTTAAAAGTAAAACAAAGCAAATAGATGAAGTAGATGAAATAAACCTTCTCCCCTGGGTTGCTTTTGCCGGGGTATTTTATCAGCGCATCAAGAAAGGAAGCAGACAATCAGGACGGGTCCTTCTAGGTCCCTGCCCCAAGCCAGGATGTTAGGCACAGGCTGTGGGCTGAGGAGACTCTCAACTCTGGCTGTTCTGGGGCTGTTTTCCACCTCAGAGTGCTGCCTGTCTCCCTCCTCTTGGACAGCCTCTCTCTGGCCAATATAAACCTCTGCTGGAGGCTGGAGGGAAGTCATGAGTTCCATGGCGAGCCCTGCAGCCAGCTGGTCTCGCAGGCCCCTGGGATTCCACAGAGCCACCCAGACCGTGTATGTTCTTCTCTTCCTGGCACTGGTCCTGATGAACTTGGTTCTTGGTAAGTAGCTCCACAGGATCAGAAGGGTCGCAGGCCAGATGGAGGGGAGAAGCTCTGGTGTCTCCAAGGATCTGGGTCTTTCTATCCAGGACGCTCAGGGGAAGCCAGCTGCAGGCATGATTCGGGCAGGTAGGTGGGACTATCCAGGGATTGCTGCTGGACTGCTTGCTCACCCCAAAGGAGAGCTCTGGGGACAGCCTCACTGGTGTGTCAATATCAATGTTCCGGAGATACTGAAGAGATTTTCTCCCGTTCCGAGGGCGACACAGAATAGAGAGGATTGGGGCTGTGCCAGATGAGAGAACCAGAATCCACAAGCCTCCGTGTAGACCAAGGAGCAGAGGAAGAGCCGCTGTGTATGCAGGTGGTTTGGGAGAAAATAGAACAGGGCCTTTCGGTAGACAGTCTTTAACATGTCCGGGGATCTGGCCATCAGAGTAAGGCATGAAGCATGGGACTATTTGAGGTCTCCTGTCTACGGGACACAGACTCTCCCTGTCCTTTGACAGACTCTCGTTTTCATTTCTGAACACCCCACGTTAAGAAAGCGCGTTTTTAATCCCAGCACTCCGAAGGCAGAGGCAGATGGATCCTGAGTTTGAGGCAGCCAGGGCTACACAGTGCCGGTCTGGCGCTCACAGTGCTGAGGCAGGAGGAGTCGAAGCCCCCAAGGCTCTGACAGTGAGACCTTGCTGGGGTGTGTGTGGCATGTTTAAAAGAAAGCAGAGCCAGGTGTGACAGCCGGGCTTTAATCCTAGCACTGGGGGTGGGGGTGGGCTGAGATACTGTTCTAACAGGGCGCCTGAGGCTGGCAGCTGCAGTCACCTGCAAATGTAAATTAGTCGTGCTGGGCACAGGCTGGCCCTTCAGGTATATGCTGAATGAGTGCATTTCTTTGGGGGGTGGGTAATAGAGGACGGAGATCTGTTTTGTTGTTGTTTTGTTAACTTTTGAGATAGGATCTCTCTTTGTAGCCCTGGCTGTAGCCTGCTACTACACACACACACACACACACAGACACGCACACGCAGACCAGGCTGTCCTCAAACTCATCTTGTCCCCTGAGTACGGGGTTAAAGGAGAGTGCCACCATGTCTGGCAAGATTCTTAAGGAGATTCTTAAGGCTGTCAAAGCAGATGGCTTTCAAGACTCAGAGGACTTACAGTTACGGAGCAGGACGGGTTGGGGTGGGGTGATGGACGGGGAGTCACAACATTTCCCTGTGTTCTAGGTAAAGTCATCATTGCTGTGCCCCCCCCCCCGTATCATTAAACAAATACCTGCAATGCTATCGATGTCTACTGGAGACCAAGGAGTTGGGGTGCCTTACGGGGTCTGATGTCTGCCTCGCACCTCTGGGCAGCAGCTGTGTCACCCTGCACATAAAGAACAGCAAGCTGCCGCCTTCTCCCTCCCCGCCAGCTCTCCACCACCGACTCCTCGCTGTGGTTGTTCACCTGCTGTGGTGGCTCACCAAGGAAGACAAGGAGGCACATGCATAGGTGCCAACCCTGCCAGACCTCGGCAGAGGGAACCACCGTCCTGGCCAGCGCCAGCCTGGACAGTAGAACGCTGAGCGTCTGAGCTCAGGTGTTTTTATTGATCGAGACCTCCTCAGGGGTTCTACTGATACCACGTGCAGATCAGTACCAATTAACTTCCCCCACATAAATCCAACACCTGCAGACAATACAAAATGCCAAGATCTAGGCAGCTCCTCACCCAACAGTGCGTAAAACAATTACTTTATACATTTTAAGTAAAAATAAACTTCCACAGCTCCTCCCTCCTGGGCCAGCTCCCCACCATGCCTCTTCCCAGTCTCCTATGCTGCACACTGTTGTACCCCAAGACTCCAGTATTCCTTCCTCCCCCATCCGCCGCGCTTCCACCGTCTTGAGGACCCTTTAGGGCTCCTGTTCAGCCAGGTTTGGCCCTTTGCTCTCCATCACAGAGGATCTTGTCTGCTTCTCTGGCTTTAGCCAGCAGCCTCAGACTTCTTCCTGGGTCTACGATGCACGGGAGTGCTCTCGTCTCCAGGCACGCTCTCAGACGTCTCCACCTCACTTCCAGCTTGTTGAAGACTGACTTGCATTCCCTCTCTCCTCTTCCACCCGACCCCTGCCATCATTAGATTACTGCATGAAGGTGCTGCCTGAAGTATATCAGAGCTGAGGCATCCTCTGAAGAAGGCACTGATGCCCCCATTTAACAGGAAAAAAAAAGCAAGTGCAGAAAGATCCCAAACCTTGGCTGAATCTCACAGGCTGGGTCAGAATTAGCCTTGGCTCCCGGTAAAATTCTTTTAATTTTAGGGCTAGGAGTATACTATGTAGCCCAGGCTAGGCTTGAACTTGTGTTCTTCTTGCCCCCTCTCCCTGAGCGTTGTGACCACTGGCTACACCAGACAACCGGGCTAGGGGCAGTGCTCTTAGTACTTACTCAGTGAAGCTGCCATCCACAACCTTCTTTTTGACTGTTCCGTTCTTCAGTGCTTGGAGGTGGAAGCATACCAGGGCCCAGGGCATACTAGGCAAGCGCCTCCCCACTAGGCTACACTCTGAGGCGGTGGTGGCGCACCAGGGAGGCAGAGGCAGGCGGATCTCTGTGAGTTGAGGCCAGCCTGGTCTGCAGAGTGAGTTCCAGGACAGCCAGGGTCACAATAGAGAAACCCCATCCTGAAAAAAACAAAAAACCTGTTTTATGTAAGGGGACGCTTTGCCGAGAAGCTTTTTGTACTGTGCAGCCTTTCTTATGGTTACATGCTGCTTGGACTTCTGGGAACAGCTTTGGGGTGATTCTGTGATCCCAGGCTGCCTTTTCTGATCATTTCCCTATCTTCCTAACAGGACCATGGTCCTGTACGATTTTACTACCCGCTCAGGCTGGCCTCAAACCTGACCCTCCTCCTCCCTCAGCCTCCCAGCGTCAGGATTTCAGGTGTGAGCCTTCATCCCTGGCTTGTTTACACTTCTGACATTTTGAGACAGGGTCTCAGTCGCCCATGCTGCTTAGGTCCTCCCCAAGAGCAAAAGAACTCTGGACCACTGAGCCACCTTCCCCGTGTTGCTAGGAGCTACACATCACTGCTCTACCCTCTTCTGCCGTGGAGAACGGCCACTCCCTTTCTGCAGCCCAACCTTCAGTACACCTCTCCATCTCTCTCCTAATGGTCCCCACTCCTCTACCACTGTTCCCATTTCAAATCCTTCAAGCCTTCCATGAACCGCTTCAAAGTTTCATTCCTAATAGCTCAGTGGGCATTCCCACTCCCATCCAATTCTCAGCCAGTGGCCTTCTTTCGGTTCATGGAAGGGCACGGGGTGATAATGATATCTAGGAGGGTGAGTTTGGGGTTCTGTGCCTGTGGTCCCTCCCTAGGCAGTGGTTTTAATGTCATGGTGAGCGACTGCCGAACCAGGGAGCAGATGGCTGACTGTTCGCACACCCGTGCTTCCCGGTGTTCGGCTTTTGGATATTCTATCAGTGCTGCTTCCTGGATTTCTGTAACAAACCAAAGAGGAGAGAGAAATCTATGCGCTAGGACAGCAGGAACCCCTCGGATGTCCATGTGAGCCCAGCCAGGACGGCCCTCCCTGCCCCTCACTCCCCGCATCCTGGCTGCTCCTCTCCATCCACATCCCCTACGCTCTCCTGCCTCTACCTCCCCAGCTCCCTCTCCTGTCCAAACCACCCCCCCAAAAATAAACTAGTATGCAGTGTGTTTGGTTTGTCTCCTCTGGACGCGCAGGCTTTGGGAACCAGGCCAGACTGCCTCACCATGGGTTCCTCTACTGCCCTGCCTTGCCAGCTATGACTCAGCTCTGGACATAAAGTTGAAGAGGAACTGGAAGCCCTTATATGGTGAAGCTTGGTTAGGTTACTAGGCATCCTGAGAGCCGCTGTCAGACCGGACCTGTGTGGGGTGAACTGAGAAGTCTGGGGGCTATAGTGGCAGGATATAGGATGTGAGCCATGAGGTAGACCAAGGGAGGTGGGTGCCTGAGGAGGGCACTAGGGAGCGGATGGTAGGCCCAAGGGAACCTCGCTCGTGGACTCCCAGGTTTAGTGTCTCTTCCTAAGTCCGTCTCCCAGCTTGACCAGTTAGAGCAGTGTGAATCTGGAGAGAGGGTTTGGATTCGTTTTTGAGGGGGAAAGAGATTTTGCTGTGTGTCCCTTAGTGGCCTCCGAGTCCAGATTCTCCGTCCTCAGTCTCCCGCAGTCAAGATTTAGGTGTGTACCGGCACAAGCACTGCGTGGGAAGGGGCAGGAAGGCAGCTTACGGGAGTGTCTGTGACAAGCTTGTGCTTAGCTGCAAAGGTTTACAAATAGGCCGCTGTGCGTGGTGGCTCAGGCACCTAATCTCAGTACTCAGAAGGCCGAGGTAGGACTGCCTTGAGCTCAAGGCCAGCAGGGACTAGAGTTGAGCCTGTGTCTCAAAAGGCCAAAATAAAACCAAAAGTTCTATGGATGTTTGTCCCTAAGCACACACGCCCGTGCACGCGTCTCCTCAGCCAGAGGTTCCCAACTTGCAGCACAGGCGACTTACCCGGGCAGTGGAGGAAAGGGGGACATACCTCCTAGCAACAAAGCTGCACTGTTTTTCAGAGAAGGAGCTCTATCACTGGGCTTCCTGAACCGGGAGCCTGACTACACTCACCTGGAAGAGCCTGCTGTTGAATGGACAGAGCAGGCTGATGTGTAAGCACCCAAGAGTGCTTTCTGTCTCTGTGCTTGAATTTTTGAGACAGGGTCTATCACATCATGTAGCTCTGGCTGCCCTGGAACTCACAATGTAGACCAGGCTGATCTCAAACTCAGAGACCTGCCTGCCTCTGCCCCTGTCGCTCCCAGCCCCCGGCCCCCATGCTGGGATTAAAGGCTTTTGCCACCGTGCCTGACCAAAAATTTTCAGTATTTACAGCATGGTGGCACACACCTGTAAACCCAACTCTTGAAAGGTAGAGGCAAGAGCATCAGGAGTTCAAGGCTAGCTGAGGATGCATGAGACCTCCCCTCGAAAAACCAACCAACCAAACACTAAAGGATTAAACAGGTGCACCTGTTCAGCATACTACATAACCCCAAGTGGCAGGACCTCGAAACAGACTAGGTTGCTCAGTACGTGTGGAAGTGGACCTAACGTGAATTTCTTCTCAGGTGAAACCTCGGCCCCACCCCCACAAGGTTTAACGGTCCAGGTCTTGCAGGCTAAAGTGGGGAAGCTGTCTTCATGCTTTGGTCTTTAAGGATGTGACCTCTGGGGATAATTTAAGAGGAAGCCATAGAGACCAAATAGAGTGGGCAGGGTTTGGCAATCCTGTTTGGATCCCACACTTAATTCTTTGACCCGGCTACACCTGTCCCCACGGCATGACCCAGACTTAGCCTAGTCTTGGTTTATTGTGGAAGGAAACAGAACAGACCCCCCATAACCCCAGGCATCCGTGCATGTGGGATTCTCCCAGTCAGGTGAAGTGAAGCTGAGGCCAGAGGTGACAGGGTCAGGGACAGCAGACCAGGGTGTGGAGACAGTGAGGCAGGCTGCCGTGCCAGGAAATCTGCACCCAAGTCTGCCCTCGGCCCTGCCTGCTGAAGCCTGGCACTAAGGCTCAGAGGTAAGCATAAGACAGAGGACACAGAACCAACTCTGGATATAAGGCACGGGAAGACGGCGACACTCACAACTGGAACCATTCTCAGGAAGGCCTGGGACGGAGGAAGACAAATTCGGGTGCCATATAGAAGCTGAGGACACAGAGCCCAAGAGCTCACAGGGATCAGAGGCTTTGAGCGAAGACTGCAGAGCAAGATGAAGGGCTGCTCAAAGGAAGGGGCTCTCGGACAGAGCAGAATCCGGGAAGGAGACGGTGTCAGCGTCTAGCCCGGGGAAGCAGCAGAAGCCCTGAACTATTAAGGAACAAGTATATTTGGCGAAGGTCAGCAATGGACGTGCCCAGGGCCAGGGGCAGGGTGATCAGAGGGTCTGGGTCCTCAGACTCCTGAGCCTGGAGGCTAGGCAGGGGCAGAGAAAGGTTCAGGGCCTAGTAGAACCGGCATGTCTGGGAACGTGTCATGGGCAGGGCCAGATGTCTTTTGGGGGTCCCAGGCACAGGGCCCTGGAGCTGGGCACTGGACCAGGAGTTGCAGTAATCGTACTGGCAGCATTCAGCCCTGTACCAGTAGTCTGAGTGGTGCGTGTTGTGTTTCTCGTGATAGCTGTAGGAGTTGATATGTCCGCAGCCTCGCACACGGAAGCGAACTTTAACATCTAGAGGAGAAGGGACAGTTATAATCCCTGAACTTGGCTCCCTGTCACCACTAACTCCCCCAGCATTCACACAGACCTGACTTTTATCCTGTGTACTCTCAAGAGGGGGAAAAAAAAAAACACTCGTCTGCACACCGCCCTTGCCTGCCCCAAACAACCCTCACGTTGAAGACCAAGCGCAGTTCCCCCAGCAGCCCTGCCCTGGACTTTGCTCACTGTGATAGATGGTAATCACCATGCACGGGGATGAACTGCTCATGGTACACTTTCCTGAACCAGAAATGAAGCCCAGGGAAGGATCTTCTGAGAAGCACAAGTGGCAGGTACAGGCATCGGCATCTGGAGCATGGCACACAGAACAGATGAGACAGAGCCAGAGGCTCGCTTTCAAGCACTCCCAGGCCCGTTCTACCCCTTACCACCCAGACCCTGGCTCCACTTACCCTTCCCCATTGTAAAGCCCACCATCAGCAGCACACCTACAAGCACACAGGTGAATTCTGGGGAGAGGAGCAGCTCCTGTGGAGCACCCCTAAACCCTACTTTCCTGGTATCACACTCCTTGAGCCTCAGAGACAGTCTGAGCAGAAACTGCTGTGGGTGCAGAGCTGTGTTCCTGCCCGGGGCAGGATCCTGACCAGAGGAAGTTATCAATTCGGCAGGAGGAATGGCATGTCCTCACCCACAAGATCTGTTCCCATGTGGGCACCAGCTGGATCCTTATCAGGTGTCTTCATCCTAGACATGCCCGAAGTACCTGTAACCCCTACCTCCAGGACTGTGGGCTAGTGTGTGTCTCTAGCACCACCTGCTGTCCACACACACAACGGGGTTGGTTCCCATTATGCTGGGAAAGGTTGGTCACAGAGAAGCCTCCCATTCTTTCCAGAGGTACTTGGCTTAGGTCTCCCAGCAGGGGGCACACAACACCATGGAGCAACAACAGTACTCTGCCTTCTCTGCAGTTCTATTTAATTAGGCTTACATTTCCTTTAATAGCAAAATGCAGTACTTCTTATGAAGCCCTACAGTAGAAACACAGAGCCCAAGAAGAACAGATGTTTCTCTAACCTTTTCAACCTTGTACTTGTACAACCTTGCCCCCACCAGGCCTGACACGCTATCTATAAACATTACCAAATCCACGAAGCACCAATCTGTGCTTCTCCCAAGCGAGGGCTCGTGGAAGCCCGCATGCACCGCCTCCCTCCCTCAGCCCCCCCAGCCGCACGCACCAGCAGACTAGCTCATGGCCTTTTCTTCCACTTTATTTCATATTCCCACCACAATAACAATTCCTTTAATTTAAACTAAAAACCATAGACTTCCTGAAAGGGTGACAGCAAAGGAATGGTGGTGTTGAAGACAGAGGGAGAGGCGATGGGGAATCAGCGAATCGTCTTGACTGGGCTCTTGAAGTTGCTGGCGGCTTGGAGCTGCAGCTGGTAAGCCATTGGATGGATCTTGAAACCGTAGAGCCTGGCCAGGAAGAGGTCAGAGAGTAGCAGGGTGAGCTCCCTTCTGGCCCCACCAGTGGCTGGCAGCCCTGTCTCTACCCCAGCCTCCTCCTCATGCCTACTCAATAGTTTTTCAACATGCTCATCAATACTTGGAAATGTTTTTTGTATCTTTTTCTGAAGGTGGGGGTAATCTGTTTTTTTGAGACAGGGTTTCTCTGTTGTAACTCTGGCTGCCCTGGAACTCACTCTGTAGACCAGGCTGGCCTCGAACTCACAGAGATCCGCCTGCCTCTGCCTCCCGAGTGCTGAGATTAAAGATGTGTGCCACCACTGTCCGGCTGTGTTCTTTTTTTAATGTATCTTAAAATATCCACTAAAATCCAAATTCCACGCCATGTAAAGGTGATGTAGGTCTGTGGTTTCATTTATAGTAGAGGCAGAAGGATCCACTGAGGCCGACTCAGCCAACAAAGAGCCTGTCAAACACTCCCAAACCAAACCAATGAAAAACCCATGCTACAGTACAGCTCAGGGACGGAGTATGTACTTGGCAGGCGCGGGGCCCTGGGTCAAACCCCAACTCACACATGAACTTTCTAACTGAAGGAGCTACAGGTTAGTACGGTTTAAATACAAAATGGAATCTTTCTTCCTGGGTATATAGTAAAAATAATATGCCAGAAAGATGTATCATGCTGTTCCACAGTATCCGAGGATTTGGGGTACAAAGTTGAGCATCCCAGATGGCAATAGCAATAGCCACTGTTCAAGTAGCCAAGTGCCACACGGTCAGAAACAGGCAGGTGCCGTCAGCACCCTTCATGGATAAGAAAGCAGAGGCACAAGCAGTCAAGTAACTTCCCCAGCCACTCAGCAGGAAAAGCCCTGACTCTGGGGTAGGCAGGCCTCAAGAAAGGGCTATGCTTGCCCCAATCCCCTCTAGATCTCGGCTCCTCCTATGACCCTTTGGCCCTCTGTGACTGCCTTCGCTCCCTACCTGGGCACAAACTGGTTGGCAGGTCGCTTGGGTCGGTACTCTGGATGCACCATGAAGAGCATGTGAGGGAAACCAGTGCCGAAGTAGGCACCATCCGTGTGATGGTGTCTCGATGACTTGGGTGTGTACACGTCCATGCACTTGGGGCAGTAGAGCTTCACCATGGCCTCGCCCGGGATGTCCGAAAGGCCTGGGAGATAGCCAGCCTCTGTAGACCAGGTACTCCCACTCTTCCCAGCCTTCCAAGGTCTCAGGCACTGGCAGTTCAACTCAAGTTCCTGGAGGACTGCCAAAACAGTGCCCTCCTCCCCTTTTCCAATACTCACCGATGGGAAGCATTGGCTGGTTCTCACAGTACACACGGGGACAGTAGCCAAAGTCTCCCTGCTGGTACTTTTCCAACTGAGGTGCATAAAACGGAAGGGACTGGTGGGTGAGTGTGAACAGGCAATTCTTTTTTGAGGCTCAACTCATTCACTGTCCCCCGTGCCGCCCACCTCTGACTAGAAGCCCCTTCTCTGTCAAGTCAGGCCTTAGACTCCTCGACTGCCTCTTCTCCAGCTAGGCAGGCGGAGAACACAGGGCCATTTGCTATCTGTTCCCTGCAAACTCCTTCCTAAGGTCTCATCTCCCGAAAACCATCCCTTCAGTGTGACCCTCAGTGAGGAGTCGATTCTCAGTCTTCCTCTTCTCTGCCAGACTCCTTGATGGGTATGAAACAGGACTTCCGACTGCACGCGCCTGTTTCCCTTACTGCCTCGGAAGCAGCAGGAGCAGAGCCTCACCATTTGGGCGATGCCTCGGTTGGTGAGGATGTAGCGGGCGTGGATCAACCCGTAAAGCATCTCAGCTGCCTGTTCAATCAGGTCACTCTGGTTGGGGTTGTCTTCCAGCTCTTCATCTGAAATGTGGGATGGCTACTTGTTTAGCTTTCCTAGGTAACCCCACCCTACCCCCAAGGTGGCGACCTGCAGTTTATCCAGTGCCAGTTTCTGAGCCTCACCCTATCTTCATCCGTGTATCTGACCCAACCTGCTACAAACCCAAGACCACTCAGCACTGCCTTCTCCCCACACCTCTCCACTCTGGGTCTCTGCCTGCTTCTCCCCTTTCCTAACACGTAACATAAGCACATAAACACACAGGGTGGCACTCCAGACCATCAGGAGGAAAGAGGCAGTACATGAAAGCCACGAGGAGACTAGCACCATGAAACAGAGTTGAGTTACACTCAGAGAGCGTGGGAACACACGGTACCAGTCCCACAAGGCAAGAGTCAGGTAGGGAATCAAAATAATGGAGAAGCCAAGCGTTGTTGGATGTGCCACAATTCCAGCACTTGAAGGCCGAGGCAGGAAGAGCAAATGAGCAAACAGTAAAGTCCAGCTTGGGTTATGGCGGTGGCGCACACCTTTAATCCCAGCACCCGGGAGGCAGAGGCAGGTTGATCTCTCAAAGTTCAAAGCCAGCCTGGTCTACAGAGTGAGTTCCCCAATAGCCAGAATTACAACAGAGAAACCCTGTCTCAAAAAGCCAAAGAACAAAACAAGACATGAAAAACAAACAGAGCACAGAAACATCAAAACACATAAACGAGTAAGCAAGCAAGGGATTTGGGGAGAGGAGAGCTGGAGAACCAAAAGGAAATTGAGAAATCGGAAAGCAAGTGAGCAGAGACCCGAAGAAAAAGGGAAACGAGAGCGCACATTAGTGCGCACATTCCCGCCAACCCCAGGCGTGTATTACCAGGCTCCAGGTCCAAGATCATGTCTAGCGCTTGTCGATAGTGAGGCACCTGCTCGTTCAGTCCAGTGAGATTAAATTTGTCCTGGATGTAGTCCTCATCCACCTACCCGAGAGGGGGAGGAGAGGTCGAAGCTGGTATAGGAATCCCCGTCTCCCACCTGGGCCCAGGAGCTCCAGCAAACTGCATCTGTGCCCCACTTCTGAAGTGCTCGAGTGTCTGCTCTGCTAAGGCTAACCAGGTCCTGTCACACACAGCCATCACTCCACTTCCGTCCCTCATCTCTAGGAACCAGATGAGCCCTCTCCTTGGGGACAGCAGACTCTCTGAGCTAAGGATCAGGAATCCTGAAGGCGTTCCTGGTTTCCGAAAGGCCGTTTATAATCTTCTGTGCTAGCACGCTACGCTTTGTGCGTGTCACGGAACTTTCCGCACAGAACGCTTCCATTTCCCCAGTGGCCACCATGGACACATCTGTTAGCCATGCACGGTGACAAACCCCCGTAAGCCCAGAACTCAGGAGACTGAGGCAATAGGGTTGCCAGGGGCTTCAAGGCCAGTCTAGGTTGCAGGGTGGGCTCGAGGGAAACCTGATCCCCAACAACATAAAACACGGGGGGCGCGTGGGGCTGGGCGGAGAAGGTGAGCTAAACTCACCTCACAGAAGAATTCATTACCACGGAGCCCACAGAACCAGGAAATCCAGGACACCTCCTCAGAGCTACTCATCTTTACGTCGGCTGCGAGAGAAGTCTCAGTCAAGCGGCGCCCGGGAGCCCAAGCTGTCTCTTCTGGCCTCGTCCCTCCTCCCACACGTTCTCCCGCAGCGACCGAAGAATCCCGGCCACCTCGGCTTAAAGGATCCCAGCCTGCGAAGCGCCGCCCCGCCCTGCAGGCGTCTCTTCTCCGCCTCAGCCCCGTTCCGGGGCGCTGAGAATGAAGCCCCGCCGCTTTCCAGACACGGACCCGTCCCGATCCGCTCCCCGAGGCCAGGCCGCGGCAGGGCCTGGGCTCCGGCTCCCCGCCACCCAGGGGCCCGCCTGCCTGCTCCCGGCGCCCGCCCCGAGGCTCCCCACGTTCATCGTGCCCGGCACAGCCGGCCTCCGCTGCCCTCGCACTCCCGCGGGGCTCGCCAGCCACCCCGCAGCCGCCTCCTCTCCTCAGGCCGCCCGCCCGCCCTCCTTCGGCTCCCGACCCCGGTCCCGTCCTCGCCCCCACCGGGACAGCGCAGAGACCCGAGTGCCGCGCCCAGGCCCGGGAGACTCACCGGCCGGACGGGGATGGGACTGGGGCGGGGAAGGGGAGTTGTTTCGAAGGAACGGCAGCGACCGCTTCGGCGCAGGAAGCGGACCCGACCGCGGCAGGCGGAGTGGGGAGGGGGAGGGGGAGGGGAAAACACGGGGGAGAGGGCAACGCGCAGGCGTCGAGGACCGCCCCTACCGCGGAGGACGCCGGGAGATGGAGTCCCGTCAACATAGACACACTGACGAAACGAGGGAAAGGCGAACTACCAATCCCAGGGGTGCGCGCGCAGGACTCTGGGTCGCGAGGCCCCTAGAGGCAGCCCCCCCGGGGGCGGGGCGAACGGAGGCGCCACCGGAAGCGGAAGCCAAGCGCAGCGTCTTCCCGACCAGGAAGCCTGGGAAATAGAGTCTTTGGCTCGTTAGGCTCGCTAAGGCTGCGGGTCCGCCGCTAGCGGCCGGTTGCTTGCCCGCCGGGCAGCCTCTCCGTCCCGCCTCGGTCTTCCCTGCCGCCCAGGGGACAGAGCTCGGCCGGGTCCTGCGGCCAGGCCCGCGACGGAGTGCGCGGAGGCTCAGGCATGCGTAGAGGTGTGGCTCGGCGGGGAGGGCTGTGGGTCGGGAGTGCTTGGGAGGACGCGCAGACCGCCCCGCGCGCTGACCTGAGGTGGCGCCAGCCATCCTGTTGCTCGTCCCTTTGCACTTCTCCATTTCCTCGGGCGTGCGTGGAGCGCTCTGCTGCCGACCCACGTGTGTCCCTCGAACCCTGCTCAGAGTAGTGGTGAGGGCCCCGGCGGTGTTATCGCATCTCACAGCTCCTCGGCATGCCACAGGTCCCCCTCTGTGTCCTCTGGGCCTTTCTTAACGCAGAGCGTGGCCTCCCGGCTCCGGGATAGGAGCTTGGAGCGGGAGGGACCACGTCGAGGGTGGCGAAGAGCATTGTGGGGGCGTTATGTAAAAGCAGGACCCCAACCGACAGGTCCCTCTGGGTCCTCGCGCTGTCTGGGCACGCGATGCTTTGCGCGGATGCTTGGAAAGGTTCCAGGGCGGGAAACTGAACCTTGTGGGCGTTTTTGTTGTTGTTGCTGCTGCTGCGCATGCGTCTTTAGGCCACGTGGATGTTTGATTGGTTTTTTTTTTTTTGTCTTTTTTTTTTTTTTTTTTGTTTGGGTCAACTATTAACAGGTTATAAGAGCGCCATTTTGCGGTACGGAAGCGACAGTGCAATGCCTTTCCCCGAAACTTTCCGGAATAACGTCACACCTGCTTTTATTCGGGAGACCCCTCAATAAGATGGACCAAGATTTTAGAAGGTGGAGCTGATCTTGCCTACCGGTATGTGTTTGTTTTCAGAGAGAGCCTGCCATTTTTGTTTGAACGAACGTGGTATCAGCATGCAGGACCTCTAGACAGCTGTCTTCGTGGGAATATTCTTTTCCGGTTCTTTTTCTTTCTCCTGTAGTAGAGAGAGAACCCAGGCCTCCCCAACTCGAGGCAAGCATCTCTGCGCAGAACTACATCTACCAGTGGCCTCACGACATTTTATTAGCATTGTGGGCAAGATCTGTCATCCTCGGGGTCCGTTTTACACGTGAACTCTGGGCCCTACAGAATCCTAGGCCCGTCTTAGTTCTAGACTGCTTTCTCATTCCAGCAGGCCCCGAGGCATGCTGGCCATCACAGTGGCTACCTGAAAGGTTGGATTACCTGTCACACCCTTTCCCATCTCTTCCCAAAGGCATGTCTGGGCTGTCCCTCATCGAATTTACTCCAGCCAGGGACTCCAGCGACCTCTGGAAGGATGGGCAGCAGCAGTCACAGCCTGAGAAGCCAGAGCCTATCCTAGACGGGGCTGCAGCCCGGGCTTTCTATGAGGCTCTCATTGCAGATGAGAGTGGTTCCCCTAGCCCCCAGAGAGCTGAGCCTGTCAGGGCGAGGAAGCGGAAAAGAAGAAGAGTGTTCAGGGAGGCCGCGGCAGCAGCAGCAGCAGGCATCTCGGGACAAGGAGGACCACTTGAGGATGAAGACAAGATGACCCAGTGGATCCTGACGGCAGCCCAGAATGGGGATCTGACAGCACTTCGAAGGCTCCTGGAACCCCGGGAAGAAGGGGGAGCTGGGGGGAATATCAATGCTCGGGATGCCTTCTGGTGGACTCCCTTGATGTGCGCTGCCCGAGCCGGCCAGAAGGACGCTGTGCGCTATCTCCTGGGCCGAGGGCTGCCTGGGTCGGAGTCTGTGAGCTGGGAGGCAGAGATGCTGCTCAGCTGGCTGAAGAAGCAGGCTTCCCTGAGGTAGCCCGCATGGTCAGAGAGAGTTGTGGAGAGACAAGGAACCCTGAGAACCGGTGAGGAGGGAGCCTTAGCTCATACCCATCTTTTGCTGTGTTCTGCCCTTTCCTGGACACCCCACACCAGGGCCCCAGAATGGCTAAAGGGACTCCTCATCCTCCAGTGCAGTTAAGTCATGTCATAGAGTCACCATGGACATGGCCTCTGTGCATTTAAATCTTGGTTCCACTTACTTGCAATGTCAGCCTAAGGTTGCAAGTCTCAGTCCTTGTCTGGGAAGGGACCAGAACGTCTTTCTCAAAGGGGTGATAAGATGCTGCGGGTTAATGTGGACATGCTCAGCACTTTATGAGCCAGCTCTACTGATTATTCCTAAGCTTGGGGCCTGTGTAACAGTACTCCAGATAGTCCCTCTGGGCGAATGGGGAGGAGCTGGTGGAGCTTGGCGGTATAGCACTTGCCTCTCCAGCACAAGATAAAACAAGAACAAGATGATACTAAAATTGGAAGGAAGGCAGTAAGTATTCTGCCCCGTTCCACCAGGCGCCTGAACAACTGGGCTTCTTTCTTTCTCTGCAGGTCTCCCCCACCCTCCTCCCAGTTCTGTGAAGACTGTGGTGCCCACTTTGAAGACTCCAACCACCGCACATCTACTGCTCACCTGCTGTCCCTGTCCAGGAGTCCCCAGCCCTCCAACCCTCCCCTGGGGGTGCCCACCTCCAGTCCCGGCTTCAGGCTGCTGCTGAGGGGTGGCTGGGAACCAGGAATGGGACTAGGGCCCCGGGGCGAAGGCCGTGCCAACCCTGTTCCCACTGTCCTCAAGAGGGACCAGGAGGGATTGGGCTACAGATCCACACCCCAGCCCCGGGTCACACACTTTCAAGCCAGGGATACCCGGGCTGTGTCTGGGAGAGAGAGGGTACCTCGAGTTGCCACACTGAGTCAGAGGGAGAGCAGAAGGAGAGAAGAGAAGGGCAGAGCCTGGGAGCGAGACCTGAGGCTGTACATGAACCTTGAATTCTGACTGGTGCAGTCTGGCCCTGCTCTGGTACTGGCTGGACTTGGACCTCTGACTAGGGCACTTTGACGTCTACTTCCTGGGATCTGCCGGGATGCCAGACTCTCAGGCTTGGCCACTGGGCTCTGCTTTTAGAAGGGCTGGGAAGTGAGAGAGAAATAAACATCCTGTCCTGCACTGTGGTTTGTCTACCTTCTTGGGTCATGTAGCAGAGAGCTGGAGCAATTATCTTAGGGGCACGTGGAAGTCTCGCCTGATCCACAAGGGCAAGCCTTCCAAATGACTAGAGAACCCTAGTCCCGCTGGCTGTGTTCCCCCTGTTTGAAAAAACCCCTGAACTAGGGGTTGCGAAGCTCTGAGCAAGACTCCTGCCTGAGTGGGTCTCCTGGCTAATCCAGTCAATTAAGCCATGTCTGTCATAAACCAAGTTTGCTGTGTCCGGAGAACACAGCCAACACCACAAATCCTCACGGAGTTCTGAGTCTGGGGAAGCCTCTTGTGGTTAAATGTAATGCCTGGTCAGGGGAAGCTCCCAGAAAGGAAGTAGAGTGTTGCAGGATTGGCCAGCGTGACCTCACATCCAACCAGTTTGTCATCCCAGCTGGGGCCAGAGCTCTGACATCCCAAATAAAAAGTTTAAGGTGGTTTTCTTTTTTCAGTGTCCAACTCTATGTAGACCGGGCTGGCTCCGACTGACTGCGTCTGGAATGCCAGGATTAAAGCCGTGTACTACCACACCCAGCAGTTTCTTTTCTCTGTGGTGGGGGGACAACCTAGGACTCCACACCCGCTACACAAGCGCTCACTGAGCTGCGGCCCTAGTCCTGAGAAAACAGCGCTTCTCCGCATGTCTCTTCCTACGTGGCTCCCCCACCCCTGTGGGGTGCTCAAATGCTGGGAACACGGAAGCTTCAGGGTCAGGGCAGCTGCTTACGTCACGTGGCTTCTGTTATTTACTTTTACCGACCAGCATCGGTGACGTCTAGGTGAGAAACGGAGGGGACCCACAGGGCAGCCAGGAGCGCAGCCCCGGGAGGCAGGAGGCTCGACTCGAACTACGTATCTAGGGAGACGGTCTAAAATCCAAGGGGAGGCGCCCGCCGGAGGTGGAAGGCTGGGCAGCGAGCAGCGGAACTGGGCTGGTACTCGGGTTCTGGCCTTCGAGCTCCGTCTACGCCTGCGCCGGGGCTGCGCGGGGGCTCCGGGGGAGGTCGTTCCGCCGGGTCCGCCTCGCGAGCCGCGGGCTCCGCCCCCGCCGGTCCCTCCCGACCCGGTGCAGCTGCTTCCGGCGCGCGCGGCTCCGGCCTCCGCGGACGCTGGGCCCCGGAGCACCCGCCGCGCAGAGCACCCGGATCCCGGTCCCCGGGGGCCCGCGCCGCGCCGCGAGCCCGCGAGCCCCAAGGCCGTGTCCGTCCTGACCTTGCGGAGGCCGCCGGGCCGCCGGGGGCTCCCTAAGCTGGGGCGTGTGTAAGAGGCTGAGCGCGGGCGCCTCCAGCCCGTCCGCCTCCCGAGAGACAGACGCTTCCTGTTCCTTGAGCTCCCTTGGGCAGTTTTAAGACTCCCCAAATTCACGACGGAAGGACCCTGGGCCACCGATGGAGCACCACCTCCCCCCTTTCTGGGGCACCTTGGGGTGTGGCCTTGGTGAGTGAAACTTGGGGTGCCGACTGCTGGGAAGGAAATCTGGAAACAACCTTCTGGGGGCAACCCCGGCCTTACCAGGCCCTTGAAGTCTTGTGAGTGTGCGGGGTGGCAGATGGATTCCTTTCCCCCTACACCTACAAGGAAGAGGCCGCTTACTACGCTTGGGGCTGCGTGGGCATTCCGAAACCGAGGCCCTTTCTGAATTCAGAGTAAGAGGACACCGCCAAACGGATACCTCTTCTGAACCGGGACAGGTTCTGCCTTCGGAGGACATCCTGAGACTCTTAAGCAGAGTCTGGAAGTGGTCGCAGATTTCGGGGGGCTCATCACACAGCGCAGTCATGTTCCTTCGACGGCTTGGTGGCTGGTTACCTCGGCCTTGGGGCCGCAGGAAGTCAACCAAGGCTGACTTGCCCGCCCCACAAGCGCGGTGGTTGGACAGCTCCCCCGACAATTCAGGGAGTGACTGGGACAGTGCCCCAGAGACAATGGCAGACGCCGCCGGGCCTCCCAAGACCAAGAGTGCAGGGACACTGAGGACCTCTGGGGCTGCTCCAGAGTCAAGCAAGGAGATCCAAGTGGATCAACTGGGGAGCAGGCGAGTGGATTCCCTCAAGCGGGACAAGACTGTCTCTGGCGTTCAAGAGCCTGCAAGACTGGAGACTGGAGGAGCCATTCCCAAACTGGAATGGGATCCTGTGGATCCAGGTGGCATGAAGAACCTCGGAGTGTCCTCTCAAGGAAGACTAGGCACCACTGGGCCAGAAGCCCTCTTGGAGAAACCCGGTCGACGTCAGAAGCTGCTACGTTGGCTACGGGGGGAACCAGGGGCTGCCTCGCATTCCCTGCAGGATCCAGAGGAGTATCTGCAGATCTCTACCAACTTGACCCTGCACCTGCTGGAGCTACTAGCCTCCGCCCTGTTGGCAGTGTGCTCCAGGCCACTCCGAGCCGTCTTGGATGCGTTGGGCCTCCGAGGACCTGTGGGTCTCTGGCTGCACGGGCTGCTGTGTTTCCTGGCTGCCCTCCACGGGCTCCATGCTGTGCTGAGCCTACTTACTGCCCACCCCCTGCATTTTGCCTGCCTCTTTGGCCTCTTGCAGGCCCTGGTGCTGGCTGTCAGCCTCCGGGAACCTATTGAGGATGAGGAGCCCGCTGACTGGGAGAGTGAGGGGCAGGGGAGAGAGTCCAAGGAGCAGACGGAAGGCTCAGGAAGGGCGCTGTGACTGGGTGAGGGTGGGGGCAAAGGGTGAAGATGGCGGTGTGGCCTTCAGGAGGGAGGTGGGGAAACCCGGATTGTAAGCACAGTGACCTCAGGGATTGGGGGGAGACTCAGGAGCCCCTGTCGTACAGGGGACGGACAGGGTTGTTCAGGGTGTCCGGTAACGGAGAATGGGGCGTCCCCTCTGGAATCACCAGCGGTTGTTATTTCTTGCTTTTACATCTATCCACCGACTTCTTTTTTTTTAATTTCCACCTCCAATTTCCCCCCACCGACACTTTTTAAAATAAAATAAATGGTGGAGACTGAAGGCCACGGGGTCCTTCCCACCTTCGCAGCCCCCAGATGCGGATGAGGCCAGAGGCAGGGACACAGATCTCTGGTCCTGGGGTCTCCTTGGATCCTAGGACCAGAGCCATCTAGAGGAGAGAGTGGGGCTGCGAGCTAGGAGGCACTGGGATTCCAGAAGGGGCCGCAGATGCCGGGTACTCCGTGGGAGCCACAGGGAACGGGGATGGTGCGGGCCTTGTCGGCGCGGGGACCGGCTCGGAAGGGCTGGCAGCTCTGATGGGCAGTGTGGGTGCACAAGCGTCTGTCTCTCCACTCAGCTAGGGATCTGCTCACTCAGCAATAAACGTGTCACACTAAATCCTAAATATACCAGTACAACGCGAGAGGGTACTGCGCAGTGTCCTTCCTGGTGCCGAACAGCTGCGGGCTAGGTGGCGGAGGTTCCCTTCTGGGGGGGGGGTTGCCACGGAGGTGCAGCTTGGGTGTCTGCAGACAAAGTCCAGGCGATGAGGATTGAAAAATTATCTTTATTATCCTTGAGAGGGAGCGGAGGGTCCCCCGGCTTCTCCCCTCGCAGCTCAGCTCCCACTGTGTCTGTCTGGGACGCAGATGAAGTCACAGGTCACTTGCTGGACAGCTGGCAGGCCTCTGTGATGGGCAGGGGGAGGGGATAAGATGGACGTCCCGGGAGAGAAGTGAGTTGGTAATGGAGGGGGGTTAAGAGACCCTTCCTCTATTCGGCCTGCTCCTCCCGGTATCTTCTGAAGACTCAGAAACCTGTCTTTTCCCTCTTTTTGAGAGATGGTCTCACTATATCGTCCTGGCTGGCCTGAAACTCACTGTGTAGACCAGGCTGGCTTCACCCTTGTGGCGATTCTTCTGCCTCTGCCACCTGAGCGCTGAGATTACAAGTGCATGCACTGCTCCTGACCAGGAGCCTCTTTAAGGTCACCCAGACCTCTCGGTTCCCACGGGTTCCCACAGCGCTTAGCCATCCCCTTCTGGTGCCATCCTAGCCCATGAGAATTAGAGGGGTCCATGTCCCCGCTCTGATGATGTCCGCCTTTGGGCAGGACGTCTGCTGACATTGCACAAAGCTCTTTACAGTACCCGCAGGAAACTGAGCGGCTTCAACCTCTCACCTTGATTCCTGGGAGTCGCTAAGAAGGCTTTGAAGTCCAGGCAGGAGGTCAGAGACTGGAATTCCTCCACACACTTCTCTGGAGGGTGTGGTGATCGATCTGGAAGGACAGAGAGCAGCTAGGCTGGTCCTGTCCTGAAAACTCATTGCTGTGTAGAGATCCTCCTTCTCAGCCCTGCCCTCCCAATTCCCAAAGGACCCAGTGAAGATGCCCGTCCTGGTCCTGTTCTGGAAGGGCGTCAGGGCCCGCACCGGGGAGGCCCTTTAGCCTTCCAGTTTCCCTTGGGCTCTTCCTGCCTTGCATCCACACTCACTGTAGAGGAGAAAGCGCTGGTAACCCTGGCCTGTCTCTTTCAGCATGATACCCCCTGGGCATGAGCTGGAGAAGAGGTCTGTCTTCATGTCAGGGCGGCCTGTCAGGATGGAGAGAGGATCGTGAGGACAGACGCAAAACCGAGCTGAGATAGGCCTAGCAGTGCAGGACCACGATCCCAGCTGTTCGGGAATTCGAGGCAGGAAGGAGTTCATACGCAAGGCCTGCCTGGGCTACAGGGTGAGTTCAGTAACCATCGGGGCCGCTTAGTGAAGCTGTCTCGAGAAGAGAGGTTAGAAAAGGGTATGCGCAGTTCAGTGGTGGAGTGCTTCCTGGACGCAAGAGGTCCTGGGTTTAATTTCCAATTCTGAGGGAGGAAAGGACTTGGGGAGACCAGTGAAAGGGAGGACTGTTGGGTACCCACCTTCAGTTCTGAGGTCTGTGTTTCCTTTCCCTTCAGTCAAGTGGTATATCCATTCCCGGGGGACACAGAGCCCGTTTCTCCTGCAGAGGTGGGGGCGGCAAGGTAGAAAGATGGAGTGTCGTTCCAACCACAGTGCTAGCCTTCATTCCGTCTCACCCCCCTCCCACACCCCGGCGCCGTGGGTTTCCAGCTGCCGAGGGTTAGCTAGGTACGTTCTCCAGAAAGGTGACTTGGGATGCAGCCGAGTTCGGTGGGCGGGGGGTGACGGAGCCCGACTCTGGGTGGGGTGTGCGCTCAGTTTGGGCAGAGGACACACCCAGCGGTGCCTCTGCCTCCTCGCCACTCACGTGCGGATGGCAGCACGGAGCTGGAGCTGCCGTGGGGCAGAGCCGGCAGCCATGTTGAAGACAATATTGTCCACCGAGTCAAAAGTTGCCAGTTCTTCCTTGGTGGGGGCCGCTCCTGCGATGAAGTACCAGAGGCCCAGGTGGGGCTCTGGGGACTGGAGAGGCAAGGAAGGGAGCGGAAGGATGAGTTAGTGCATCCGTCCTGAGATCCATCGGACCTCCCCATCAGTCAGCAGCACAAGACTCCTGGCCAGAGGTTTCGGTGGCCCTCTTTGTTGGCCCTCCTCAACCCCGTATTTCCCAGCATGCTTCCTCGTGCTCTTGGGGCTGCCCACCCAAGGCTTCAGCGTCCGCTGTAGGTGACCCTTGTCCTCAGTCCATACCTCTTTCTCATCCGTTCCCAGCGCTGTCAGTTGACTGTGCTCGGGGCACTGGTACAAGGAGTTAAAGAGAAGGCCATAGAGATAGAGCAGAGCTGTCCAGACCTGGTGGAACATCTCAGGCAGGAGAGAGCTGGTGCGCTGTAGGCGAGGGGACGTCTGCCGTCACTGGTCTCTGCTGGGCGCTCGCTCCGCTTCCAGCCCCCTTGCCTCGACCCTTGACCCTTTTACCTGCTAATAAGTAACTTCGACCTTGTTTTCCAACCCAAGCCAGGATTACCTGCAGCCCTGGGTCCTTCCTCCCCCTCTTCCGGATGCAACCGCTCTACAGTATACCCTGGTGCTTCCAGCGACTCCGAGGAGTCCTTAGGGTAGAAACCTAGAGTCTTCCAATCTGTACCTGAGTTAACTTCTGCTGTGCTGTGCAGCACTGAAGAGAAGTGACTGCGTTAGGTCTTTCATTCATTCACCTAGCAAATTTGGAGATTCAGTTGTTTGCCAGGAACTGGCTAATCCTGGGGGACTTTTTTTTTTTTAATGGAAAAACAGCTATGCAAACAGTCCATTGCAATGCAAGCTGATAAGTATTAGAACAGGCTCCAACCAGTTGCTGGGCATGGTGGAAGTCTCTTCCGAGCACATAATGGGGGAGAACACACCACAGAAAAGCTTACAGACACATGGGTTCATTCACGTGTTTATTCAGACTTTGGTAGTGAAGACTTTCTTTAGACTCTAATGGTTTAAAAGGACAGCACCAGTATCCAGAAGAGTGGGTCTAAACCCTAACTTGAGTACTCTATGTGGGAACTCTGTTACTTGGGAGACTTGGGACAGTTTTTTCTTTTCCTTTTTTCCTGGTTCTAGGGATCAAAATCCAGAGCTTCGTGCATACCAGCAAAGCTCAGTGGTATGTAGCAGCACGCTGCTGTGGGGGCTCACCGGGGAAGACGCAGTGGCATCTTCATAGCTATGAGCCCCTGAGAGACCTCAGCAGAGGGAACCACCATCGTGGCAAGAGCCATACTGGACAGTGGAACCCAGAGTGTCTGAACCCAGGTGTTTTTATTGATCCAGAACTCCTCAGATGTTCTACTGATAGAATGTGCGGATCATGAACAATAAAACATCCCCCACATAAACCCAACACCTGCAGACGATGCGAAATGCCAAGGCCTAGGCAGCCCCTCACCCAACAGTGCATAAAACAATTATTTCACAAATAACTAAAAATAAACTCCCACCACAGTGGTAGCAAAGATCCATATCCCCAGCCTCCCGGGAGAATTGTATTAATTTTTTCAATCTGGGGAATGGGCAACTTATTAGTCTCAGAGGATTAAATGAGACCATGTACACACCAAGTCAGAGATCAGTATCTACTATCATCAGTCACAGTTGCTGGTGGTAACTGTTAGATGAAGGGTGGTTAGATCCTCAAGGTTTAAATGTAATGTCAAGAGACAGTCGCTGCATAGTGCTTGGTGCCTGGAGCTCTTAGTGCGGCAAGAGGTCAGACTTACATAAATTTGTGGCTGCTCTAAAAGATTTGTTCTGGTGACTCTTGAGAACCCTATGTCTTGGGTGTATGCTGTCCTCCTAAGAACCTGTCTCTCTGCCTTAAGGCCCGTGCTTAAATATAATAAAAGACACTCCAACTTTTCTTTAAAAACAAGTCTCGCCTTTAATCCCAGCACTCGGGAGGCAGAGGCAGGCGGATCTCTGAGTTTGAGGCCAGCCTGGTTTACAGAGTGAGTTTCTGGACAGCCAGAGTTACAACAGAGAAACCCTGTCTGGAAAAACAAACAGGTCTCCTGAGAAGTGAGAGCTGCTAGGGGATGGTGATTTAAGGGAATAATGATGAGCTCCTCCGTACTGGGTGGCTGAGGGAGAGGACTGCTCTTCAGACCACTGCTCGCTCCGGAACAACCACAAACATCCGGACAATGACAGGCATAGGTATTCTATCGGAGCAATGCTCAGAGAAGAATCCAAGCTAAGGCCTTGGAAATTTCGTAATCAAAAACCAAAATGCGGGTCTAGAGAAAAGGCTCAGCAGGTGCTTGCCGCCAAGCCAAGCCTGCGGACCCGATTCTGATCCCCAGATCCTCACAGAGTGGAAGGAAACCAGCACACCAGCATGTTTTCCTCCCATCCTCCACACTTGTGCTGGGGCAGATACACGCCACAACTGACCCATCCAAAAAAAGTTTTTAAAAATTATTTGTTTGTTTGCTTTTCGAGACAGGTTTTTTTCTCCTGAGTGCTGGGACTAAAGACCTATGCCACCACTGCCCAGCAAAATATTTTTTTAAAAAATCCAAACATTCAGGAGGCAGAGGCAGGCAGATCTCTGCGAGTTCCAGCACAGCCGGACCTCCGTAGTGAAACGCTGTATCCGATAAAATAAAGACTAAAAAAAAAAATTAAGTATATTAGTTTATATATAAGTAAATATATGTAAATATATATATGTAAATTAAGAATAGTCTGGCAGGCTGCCACACGTTAACCCCAGCTTGGGGTGGAGGGACGGATCTGTATGCGTTCCAGGCACTTCAGTGCAATACAGTGAGACGGTAGGAGTCTCCTCATGGAGTCTGGCACAGAGGAGCTGTTCCATAAACAGTGCTTACTGGAACCATCAGTCCTGGTGCCCAGGAGTAACCGTCCCGCCCCGTGCGAAGCCCCGGGTGGCGGGCTTTTCGATCCCCCTCCTCAAAAGCTTGTCCTTTCACCAGATCCCAAGGCATCCATATTTCAAAAAATGAATTAAAAAAACGAAAACTCTCAAAAAGCATAGCACGCCTCGTTCAACACCGCGTCCCTCGGGGGCGCCCAACCACAGACGCACACGACGCCCGGAGCCTGCAGAACGACCCCCGGCCGGACCCCGCCCAGGCCCAGCGACGGAGGTTCCGCCGCCCGGGAGCGTCCCGACTTCCGGGAGCGCAGGAGTGACGGAAGGACCCCAGCCCGTGCAGAGGCTTAGGTGTCTAGGAAGGAGCCTGAAGATTGTTTGTTCCTGCCCGTCAAAATACGAGCGTGGCTTAACGAGGTGCAATCGCCCCAAATCTCACGCAGGGCCCCCCACCGCCTCTCTCGAGGTAGGGGCGGCTTTTTTTCTTTTCCTTCAGGACTTTTTTTTTTTCTCCCCTTCAGGCGTTCACGGTAGCCACCTCGGCCGTGTAGGGCTCCGGCGCGCGCCGCGGAGAAACGCACGCAGCCCGAGGGGGCGGGGACAGCCCTTCACGAGTGCGCACGCGTAGCGCGGCTCACGCAGGCGCGGTGCGGTCCCCCGGGCGACGGCGGCGACGGCGACGGCGACGGCGGCGGCGGCGGCGGCGGCGGCGACGGCGGCTCCTCGGGGTGGTCGGCTCCCTCCCATCTAGGCCGGCCCCGGCCCGTCTGGCCCCGCCAGGAACTCACTGTCTAGGGCTGTGGACTTTTTCATCGTGCCCCACGGAAAGTAAATCGGGGGAACCTGGGGAAGCCGGAAGTACCGCCTCGAGAGCCCCAAATATTATCGGGGGAACGGAAGTGGCCTCTGGTGCCAGGTTGGGGAGACCGGAAGTGACGGTAAGGTGGGGAGGCCGGGGGCGGAGCCGCGGAGCGGTGGGCCGTGTGTGTGTCTGTGTGTGTTTGGATGTGTCTGGCCGCGTCGGCTGCGGCGCGCTGCTGGAACGCCGACGGCGGGCGGGCAGGGAAGGAGCCGGGCGGGCAGCGAGCCGCGCAGCGCGCCGGGCCGGCCTCCCGTGAGTGTCCGCGGGCCGCGGCGACTCCGGCGGGTTCGGCCGCGGCGGCGCGCGCGTGCGCGGAGCCACTCTTCTCCGCCGAGCCTAGCGCGACCCTCCCCCCGCCCCCGCCCTCGCGTTGTCCTGGGATTTGCCGGTCTCTCGGGCGCTTGCTCGGTCGCGACCGGTGATGACACTGGCCTCTGCTCCGTCTCGTGCTTGCTTCCCCGATCCCTAGCCCAACTGGCCCTCCCTATTGTGATTGGCACCGTGGAGCCCCTCCCACCTCTCGCCCTTCGCCTCCCTGTGCTGTCGATCTCCTGCCCTTTGTGTTTCTCTTCCTGTGTCCCCGAACCAGAGAGGGGGGATGAGGGCGGGGACGAGTCTGTGTGCTTGTGTATGAGGAACTTTTAAGGGATCCGGGCGGAGACTGGGTCCGGGGAGGCTTCCGGGTGTAGAGAAGAAGAAGGGCGGGCGACAGCGAACCTCCTCCCCCCTCCCCTGTTCTTCCCTCAGAGAGCTGTCGGCCATGGAGCCGAGTGATAGTGCCAGTACCGCCATGGAGGAGCCTGACAGCCTGGAGGTACTGGTGAAGACCCTGGACTCTCAGACTCGGACTTTTATTGTGGGGGCCCAGGTGAGACACCAGTACTCGTGGGAGGACACCCCCCCTCCCTCTGCTCGTTTGTCTCGTGAGGAAGGAGCTTGACTTTCTTGTCGTGGACCCTTTTGTTCTCTACGGGGCAGAACATCTGATGTTCTCGTTGAGTGAGGAGGTGTGGTTGTTTGTTGAGCGAGGCAGGCTTTGTTCTGCCTGCCTTCACCTCGGTGCAGAGGGACAGAGAGAGGAAGGCTCTGTATACCTGTCGTTAGGGCCGACCCCAGCCCAGGGGGGCAGAACCTTCGGACCTCAGGCGGTGTGGTCTGTCCCTTTTTCTTAAACAGATTGCTCGTGGGTCTGTACTACGTTTATAGACTCCAGAGGCCTGAACCCGTAGCGCAGGTAGGGCTTTCGTATTCTGTTACGGAATTGCCGATGTCTGAGGCTGATTTGAATCTCTTGACGCAGTGCGGGGTAGACACAGTTGTCTGGGTTTTTTTATCGCCTGGTACTTTGGGACAAAATCGTGAGCAGGTCATTTCGTTGATTTCTAAAACATGTATTCAAAAAACAAAACCAGGTATGCTTTTGCGATAGTTAATTCCGGCCCTTACCAGGACTCTGTAGGGGGCAGGGACAAGATCTCAGGAAGCTCAGGCTGGCCTGACGTCCTAACCGGTCGCCTCCGTTGCCTGTGTGCTAGGATTGTAGGTGTGTATGCCGGTGTGATTGTTTTTAAGGTGGGGGCTTATGTACTTCAGTATGTCTTAGAACTCAGGGTCTTGGGCTGGTGACCACCCTGTCTCTGCTTTCCAAAGATGGGTTTCTGGTGTGTGCTGCTACACTGGTTTTGGTCTGGTTCTTCCTTTTCCCCCCCTTCCCTTGGTTTTGTTTTGTTTTCTGGGGAGTCGGGGTCCTGCTGGGTGTTGAACCTAGGACCCAGCACAAAGTTCCCACACTGACTGTATAACCTTGTGCTCCCGTCTTACATTCTTCATTAGTTAATCTTTTTAGAGCCGGGTTCCCAGCCCCATGCTTTTAGCCGTTGATGGTGATGGTTGATTTTTTGAGGGGGGGATGTTTTACATTTTTTTAAGGTGTTAACGCCAGAGAAGGTGAGAAGAGGGTATCAGGTCCTGTAACCGGTGGCCTGTTCCTCTCCTGACAGAAGTTAGGAGATCATAGTCCCTACTCTGTGACGGACGGGTGTAAAGCACTATGTGGGTGCTAGGAATTGAACTCCAACTCTGGTCCTGTGCAAGAGCAACAAGTGTTCTTTTTGTTTGTTTGGTTTTTCGAGACAGGGTTTCTCTGTTGTAGTCCTGGCGGCCCTGGAACTCACTCTGTAGACCAGGCTGGCCTTGAACTCACAGAGATCCTCCTGCCTCTGCCTCCTGAGTGCTGGATCTAAAGGTAAGCGCCACCACCGCATGGCTGTTTGGATTTTCTTGATGAGACAGAGTCTGTCCTGGAACCCTGTAGACCCGGCTGCCTCAAACTCAGAGATCCTTCTGCCTCTGCCCCCCCCAGTACTGGTGGCGTGCACCCCCACACCCAGCCTATTTTTATTTTTAATTATGTACTGGTGTGTGCTATGTACTGGGGGGTGTGTGCCTCTTGGTGTGTGCCTGTGTGTGGGCACAGGTGTGTGTGTTGGGGGGTGCCTGTGTGTGGGCACAGGTACTTACATTGGTTGAGACCCTCGATTCCCAAGAGCCAGATTTGCCAGTCATTTTGAGCTGCTGCCCAGTGTGGAACTTGAACTGGGGTCCTCTGCAGGAACAGTGTGGGCTCTTTAACCACTGAGCATCTCCGGCCCGTTTTGCTTCTTTCGGTGTTCCCTCCCAGCACACTGTGCTGTTTATTGTCTGCTTGGGGTTGTTTTGATTCAGTGAATACCCACCTGTTGCTGTGGTTAGCTAGCGATACTGCTGTTCGCTGCGCACTGAAGCCCGGTGTCCTCTTCACTCTTGCTCTTTTCGTCTTCTGATTCCCATGCTTGACTCTCCTTTCAGATGAATGTAAAGGAGTTTAAGGAGCATATTGCTGCCTCTGTCAGCATCCCTTCCGAGAAACAGCGGCTCATCTACCAGGGCAGGGTTCTCCAAGATGATAAGAAGCTCCAGGAATACAGTAAGGGAGTGGGGGAGCTGCTGGAGGTTAGGGCTCTGTCCAGAGGCCGTGGGTTTGCTTACTCATAAGTTTTGTTGTCTGTCTCTTTTTCTATAGATGTTGGGGGAAAGGTTATTCACCTGGTGGAACGGGCTCCTCCTCAGACTCAGCTCCCTTCTGGAGCATCTTCTGGGACAGGGTCTGCCTCAGCTACTCATGGTGGGGCACCTCTGCCTGGCACTCGGGGGCCTGGGGCCTCCGTTCATGACCGGAATGCCAACAGCTATGTCATGGTTGGAACCTTCAATCTTCCTGTGAGCCTGTGTTTCTGACCTGGGAGGGCTTTGTTGGGAAGAGTAGCCTTGGTTATGGCAGCTGCGGGACGCTCGGGAGATAGGCGTTCTGAGGAAAAGAGGGCAGGGCTCCAGGACAGCAGTTGGCAGTGTGGAGGCCTTAGTGTGTGACTTCTCCCAGAGCAACTTCCCTTACCCTTTCCCCAGAGTGACGGCTCTGCTGTGGATGTTCACATCAACATGGAGCAGGCCCCAATTCAGGTATTGAGGGGCCTGGCAGGGTCAGGGAAGGGGATCTGGGAGAAGGAGGCCATATGGTGGGAGAAGACCTGGCTGAAGAGATCCTGGGAACTGGGTTAGTGTGTGGTGGAGCTCATGACTTCATCTCCACCTGCCCTGAGCATCTTCCTTACATTATAGAGTGAGCCCCGGGTACGGCTGGTGATGGCTCAGCACATGATCAGGGATATCCAGACCTTACTGTCCCGGATGGAGGTGAGTGGGCAAGTCTGTCAGCCTAGAGTTTCTTCTGTGCGCCTTTCCTCTCGTGGTCTTGCAGTGAGAACATTCCTGGCCACACCCACGTGCCTTCAGGGGCCTGCCTTCCTAGCCTGGGTTCTTCTTTGTAGCCGTTCTCTGTGAGGCTGTCTTATCCCTGCCAGGCTGCCTGTCTCAGGTTATCAAGTGAGGCTTACAGCCAAGTGCCACTGTTCTGAGCTGCTGCCAGTCCTCCTGATGCCTGGTGTCGGAATGTCACAGACTCCCTTCTGTTGAAGAAGCAGCCCTCTTTGTTTCTTTTGTTTTTTTTGTTTTTTTTTTCTTTAAAATTTACTCTGTGTCCTGGACTGTCTTTGAACTCACAGTGTTCCTCCTAGCTCAGCTCTAGTGGCTGCATGCCACAGTTTTTAATTCCTTAACTGTCATGTTCAGTGTGGGGTGCCCTAATCCTTCAGCTTTGTTACAGCTGCATCCCATGGGCATTCCTCTCCTTATGGAAGTTGGGAAGGCATAGTCCTTACTCTGCAGATATCACAGATGCTTACTGTGCAGCCAGTTTCTGCCAGTCATATCCTGATATGAAATGCACAGCCCTGCTTCAGGGAGCCCAAGCGGGGCACCATCTCCACTATGAGTTCTTTGGTCTGCATAATCCTCAGCAACAGTAATTTCATCTTGCCTTTGGTGTCCTGACTCTTCCTTCTCCTTCAGTGTCGAGGGGGACCCCAAGTACAGGCCAGTCAGCCACCCCCGCAGACGCCGACTGTGGCCTCGGAGACAGTAGCCTTGAATTCACAAACATCAGAACCGGTCGAAAGTGAAGCACCTCCTCGAGAGCCCATGGAGTCGGAAGAAATGGAGGAACGTGCCCCTTCTCAGGCCCCAGAGCTTACCCCTCCTGGCCCAGCTCCAGTGGGCCCAGCACCTGCTCCAGAAACAAACGCACCCAAGTGAGAGGTGGAGGGAACCTCTGGGGCTTGGAAGGAGTGGTCATGAGTGTAGTGTGAGGCCGGGGAGATGGGGGAAGGGGTCTCAAGGTTGTAGTGCTGTGGAGTCAGAGGGCACCTCTCGTGTAGGTAAAGGGTTAGGACTGGCAGCCTGGCGGAGGCACTGTTGTCTCTGAGGCGAGATGATCTGGATGCCTCCTGGACCTGGTCAGAGTCCTTGGCTGTTGTTTGCAGAGGCCTTGTCTGGTGTTGAGGTTCTTCCTGCCTTTGCACAGGATTATGCTGGGAGACGAGAGCAGTTTGCTTTCTTCTCTCCGTCCTCTGATGACTTTAGGAGAGAGAGAGTCCCCGGGGAATGGTAGGGCCTCCGAGGACAGCTTCAGCTCACTGCCCTGGTTCTCTCCACAGCCACCCTTCTCCTGCGGAGCATGTGGAGGTGCTCCAGGAGCTACAGCGCCTGCAGCGCCGTCTTCAGCCCTTCCTGCAGCGCTATTGTGAGGTCCTGGGCGCTGCTGCCACTACAGACTACAACAACAACGTGAGCCTTTGGCGACCCTTCCCCTCCCGGTACCAAAGCCACGGCTTGAGATGCAGATAGCCTTCCCTGTTCTCAGCGTTAGCACAGAAATCCTTCTGGATTGGTGAATGGTCTTCTGTGACGGGGATGGTGGCAGTCTTGGTGCCTATCACGTCACTAGTTTAGGGAGTGTGCGGAGTGAAAAATAATTACAGGTTGCTTAACCTTTGCTGTGTTCTGTAGAGAATTCATTATGTATACCGAGTAGAATTTACTTGAAAATTCTCTTGAAAAGCTTTGGTTCATCCAGAAGCGTTCAAAGACAGAGGGCATGGCATAGTCTTGGGAGGCATCATCCCTGTTCTTAACTTCCTGCTTTTCTGACTGGCCTGGGCGCAGCATGAGGGCCGTGAGGAGGACCAGAGACTGATCAACCTGGTGGGGGAGAGCCTGCGCCTACTGGGCAACACCTTTGTGGCACTGTCCGACCTGCGCTGCAATCTAGCCTGTGCACCCCCACGGCACCTGCATGTGGTCCGGCCCATGTCTCACTACACGACTCCCATGGTGCTCCAGCAGGCAGCCATTCCCATTCAGGTGGGTCCAGGGAGCGTGGCTGGAGGGAGAGCAGGGGTGTGGTAGAGTAGGATGGCCCGAGAGGCTGCTGGGAGGCTGGGAGCCCATGGTGACGAGGCTTCAGGGCTCTCTGGGTTAGGCTTGTGTGTTTTACTCGTATCTGTCTGTCTACTTCTTCCAGATCAATGTGGGAACCACTGTGACCATGACAGGTAATGGGACTAGGCCTCCACCAGCTCCCAGTGCGGAGGCAGCAGCCCCAGGCTCTGGCCAGGCCTCATCCCTGCCTCCATCTTCTACCACTGTGGACTCATCAACTGAAGGAGCGCCCCAGCCTGGGCCAGCTCCACCCCTGGCTACGAGCCACCCACGGGTCATCCGAATTTCCCACCAGAGCGTGGAGCCCGTGGTCATGATGCACATGAACATTCAAGGTGAGTTACGGACAGTCGTTGGCAGAAAAGAGCTGCAGAGGCGGGGGAGGGGTGGCCAGCACTGCTGGTGCCGTGTGGGAAGAGGGCACAGGCGTCTTCTGTCTGTCTTCCCCGCTCAGACTCTGGAGCGCAGCCTGGCGGTGCCCCGAGTGCTCCCACTGGCCCCCTGGGGCCTCCTGGTCACGGACAGACCCTGGGTAAGGATGAGGCTCTCAGAGCAGGCTGCGAGCTCTGGGTAGAAAGGGTAGGGCTGAGTGGGTGGGTTGAAGGGTCCAGGTTCAAGGTTACATCAGACCCACCCCCCAGGCTCCACCCTCATCCAGCTGCCCTCCCTGCCCCCTGAGTTCATGCACGCCGTCGCCCACCAGATCACTCATCAGGCCATGGTGGCAGCTGTTGCCTCCGCGGCCGCAGGTAATGACCTGGAAGGGGAGGCCTGGGCGGTGGGGCCTAGTTCATGGTGGTGGGTATTGTCTGCTGACTGTTGGGGACTGAACCCTCAGCCCTCTTTGGTCTCTCTTTTTGCCTCCACAGGACAGCAGGTGCCTGGCTTCCCAACAGCGCCGACTCGGGTGGTGATTGCTCGGCCCACCCCTCCGCAGGCCCGGCCTTCCCACCCTGGGGGCCCTCCAGTCGGTGGGGCTCTGGTAAGCAAGGGTGGGGAGAAGTACCAGGGGAGAGTCTTGGTGATTTGTGGGAGGGACAGGACTGAATCCTTCTGTCCCCCAGCAGGGTGCCGGTCTGGGTACAAATGCGTCATTGGCCCAGATGGTGAGCGGCCTTGTGGGGCAACTTCTTATGCAGCCTGTCCTTGTGGGTAAGTCTTGGCCTTCCCTAACTTTAGCTGTTCCATCTGCAGCTGGGTATGATAGTACATGCTTATAATCCCAGCACCTGGGAGGCTGAGGCTGGAGGCCTACTGTGCATTCGAGGACATCCTAGGTTATAGACTTAATTTCCAAGCTAGCCTGGGCTGAGTAAGATTTTGGGGCAAAGGGGTCATCCATGACAGCTGTCCTGATGACCCTCCCTGTCCTACTCACTGATACCTCCCAGTCCTTGCAGAATGTCTTAGTTCTTGTTTTCCTGTTGGAAAGACCAGAATGGGGCAGCTGTAATCGGGTTTCTGTTCAAATTGTACTTTCTGGTTGCTGACAGCTCAGGGGACTCCAGGAATGGCTGCGGCTGCGGCTGCGGCTGCGGCTCCTGCCACTGCTTCAGCCAGCGCTGGCACTACCAACACAGCTACCACAGCGGGCCCTGCTCCTGGGGGTCCTGCCCAGCCCCCACCTCCTCAGCCCTCTGCGGCTGATCTTCAGTTCTCTCAGCTCCTGGGAAACCTGCTGGGGCCTGCAGGGCCAGGGGCTGGTGGGCCTGGCATGGCTTCCCCCACCATCACTGTGGCAATGCCTGGAGTTCCTGCTTTTCTGCAGGGCATGACTGATTTCTTGCAGGTGAGTGGCTGCCCTTGCGTCTCCCAGCCCAGTGGAGGGGTGGTACTTCATTGCCATTCTGTAGCTGTTAAGTAACAGCCCTGGTGATGTAGAGGGAAGGAAGGGACCTGAGAGCTCACTGATACTGTCTGCAGTGATCCATTCAGGGGCAGGTAGAGGTGTTCAGTTTTATGTTCAGTTTCACGCCTCTCCGTTGAATGTCTGTCCCTGAGTATTCTGGCTTAAGTCAAGATCAGGGCTGGCTCTTGCTGCTCTTCAAAGGGACCTGGATTCAATCCCCAGCACCCACATGGTGGTCACAACCATCTGCTTACTCCAGTTCCAGGGGGTCTGCCACCCTCTTCTGGTCCCTAGGGGTACCAGGCACACACATGTTTACAGACATGCAGGCAGGCAAAATGTCCGTATATATTACTGGCTTGTTTTTTTTTTTAAGTGAAGATCAGAATCTAGCTCTCTTCTTTTCTCCCAGACTTGTTGTTTTGTGCCCTCTTGATACAATTTTATGTTCTTGACTCTGTAATCTTTGTCTTCTGTTCTTAATTCCTTCTCTGCTAGGCATCACAGACTGCCCCTCCACCCCCTCCACCTCCTCCACCCCCACCCCCTGCTCCAGAGCAACAGACCGCACCCCCACCAGGGTCTCCTTCTGGTGGCACAGGCAGTCCTGGAGGCTTAGGTCCCGAGAGCCTGCCACCGGAGTTTTTCACGTCAGTGGTGCAGGGCGTGCTGAGCTCCCTCCTGGGCTCCTTGGGGGCTCGGGCTGGCAGCAGTGAGAGTATTGCTGCCTTCATCCAACGCCTCAGTGGATCCAGCAACATCTTTGAGCCTGGGGCTGATGGGGCCCTTGGTAAGCAAAGTGGGGGTATTACGGTTTTGGGAAAAAGCAGCCAAGGGTGGGGGGTAGTTGGCTTTTTTTTTTTTACTAGCAAGATGGGATTAGGTTGATGGCTTGTCGGGGCTGGGCAAGGTGATGACTCTTCTGCCCCTCTCCCTAGGATTCTTCGGAGCTCTGCTCTCTCTTCTGTGCCAGAACTTCTCCATGGTAGATGTGGTGATGCTTCTCCATGGTCATTTCCAGCCTCTGCAGCGGCTCCAGCCTCAGCTACGATCTTTCTTCCACCAGCACTACTTGGGTGGCCAGGAGCCCACACCTGGCAACATCCGGGTAAATGAGGGCTCGGGGCCTCGGTGCTCCCCTTCCTTCCCACCTCCGTTCCTTAATCCCACCTGCCTGTCAGTCCGTGAGAGCTTTGCTTGTAGGGACAAGAGTAAAGCTCTTGAGGTCGGAGGCTTTGGACTAAAGCTGACCTCCGATGTTCCTTTACAGATGGCAACTCACACATTGATCACGGGGCTGGAAGAGTATGTGCGGGAGAGTTTTGTGAGTGTCCTTTGGGTATTCTCTAGCTGTCTAGGTTTGGGTGGGGAAGCTGGTGCTGCTGCCTCCACCTTCTGGGTCCTCAAGGTCCTGATTTGTAGATGTTGCTGTGTCTTGTGTCAGTCTTTGGTGCAGGTTCAGCCAGGTGTGGACATCATCCGGACAAATTTAGAATTTCTCCAAGAGCAGTTTAACAGCATTGCTGCTCATGTGCTCCACTGCACAGGTGGGTCAGGGACCAGCCAGGGCGAGGGGTGTGCTGGCTGTGCAGGACCACCAGAGTCACGTGCCCTCTCTCGGCCTCTCCACAGACAGTGGATTTGGAGCCCGGTTGTTGGAGCTGTGTAACCAGGGCCTGTTTGAGTGCTTGGCCTTGAACCTGCACTGCTTGGGGGGCCAGCAGATGGAGCTCGCTGCCGTTATCAATGGCCGAATTGTAAGCACCACTCGACTCTAGGCCCCCAGCTTATTTGTTATTACGTCTTAGTTTTTCTCCAGACAGTCCGCCTGTTGCCCTGGCTGTAATAGAGCGCACAGGCAGATTGGAAAGTGCTTTCTTTACCCTCAGCGTCGCATGTCTCGAGGGGTGAACCCCTCCTTGGTGAGCTGGCTGACGACTATGATGGGACTGAGACTTCAGGTGGTCTTGGAGCACATGCCTGTGGGCCCTGATGCCATCCTCAGATATGTTCGAAGGATTGGTGATCCCCCCCAGGTAAGGGACTGATGGACCATGACAGTGGTTCTCGGCCTTCTAATGCTGTGACCCTTTAATACAGCTCATGTTGTGGTGACCTCAGCCACAAGTTACTTTCATTGCTATTTCATAACTGTAGTTTTACTGCTGTTGTGAATCTTAATGTAAATATCTGATAAACAGATGGTCTTGTGAAGGCCATTGTGAAGAGAACCTGAAGAAATGGAGACGACTGGCACCTCTCCCCACTGCCCCTTCTTACTTTTGTCCGATTTCACAGGCATTTCCTGAAGAGCCAATGGAAGTTCAGGGAGCCGAAAGAACTTCCCCTGAACCTCAGGTACCAAGGAAAGGCTGCCAGGCCAGATAATGTGGAGTAGATGGTTAGAAGAAAAGGGGTTTCGGGCAAGGGATCCTCAAGTTTGGACCTTCCTGCCCTCTGCCTTCTAGCGGGAGAATGCTTCCCCAGCCCCCGGAACAACAGCAGAGGAAGCCATGTCCCGAGGCCCGCCCCCTGCTCCTGAAGGGGGCTCCCGAGATGAACAGGATGGAGCTTCAGCAGATGCAGAACCGTGGGCAGCTGCCGTCCCCCCAGTAAGTGGCAGGAGGTAATCCAGTGGGTTAAAGAGCTGTAAGTTGTGGGAATTATTTCTAATCGTTTCCTCCCCAGGAATGGGTCCCTATTATCCAGCAGGACATTCAGAGCCAGCGGAAGGTGAAGCCTCAGCCGCCCCTGAGTGATGCCTACCTTAGTGGTATGCCTGCCAAAAGACGAAAGGTTGGTCTGTCTTTCCTGATGTATCCAAAACCCTTGTTGAACTTTGGCTTTTTGCTTTTGGTGACTAGTTCAGTCTTTTTACCTAGTTACAAAGCCTGTTTGGGAGTCAGGCTTGTCATGTGACCACAGGGGCTGTCACCTGTTTTCTGGCAGTTCTGGTACTTCAGCTGTGTGATCTCCCAAGTGATTAGTGTCCATTGTGTAAGGTGGGCTTTGACTTGAAGAGTAGCTAGTTGGAACCCCGGGTGGTTTGACCTGCTGGTGCCATCTTTACAATTTTTGGCCACAATTAGGAAGGCATTTCTGCTGTCAAAATCACATGCAGACTCTGCTAGAATAGACTCTAGTTAACTAATGGAAAGGGTGAACTGGGTGGTGACACTGATGTTGATCCCTTTTCCCTCTCAACCTGTCCCCCAGACAATGCAGGGTGAGGGCCCCCAGCTGCTACTCTCAGAGGCAGTGAGCCGGGCAGCTAAGGCAGCCGGAGCTCGGCCCCTGACAAGCCCCGAGAGCCTGAGCCGGGACCTGGAGGCACCAGAGGTTCAGGAGAGCTACAGGCAGCAGGTGCCCCATTTTACAGCAGAATAGGGATGGTCTATTGGGAGGGGTTGGGACAGGCTCCTGCTTCCCTGGATCTATTCAGAATAAATCGGTAGTGCGGGGGCTGCCCGTTGATGGTCGAGGTTTTCCTTGTATTTGGGAAGGCTCAGCAATCTCAAATTGGGCTTGCCAGCATGGCTGGTGGGGGAACGTATTTCCTTGGGGTTGGTCTTTGCACTTTTGGGATACAGGGCTAACCCAGGGCTCCAGGGCTCCTCCAACCTGCTTGTGCTTTGTCTTTCCAGCTCCGGTCTGATATCCAAAAACGACTGCAGGAAGATCCCAACTACAGCCCCCAGCGCTTCCCTAATGCCCACCGGGCGTTTGCTGATGACCCCTAGCTTCCTCACCAGGGGACCATTTCCCCTTCCTTCACAGTATTTAAGAAATAAAAGTCGGATTTTCCTGGCTGCTTTGTCTGGTACTGTTGAGGCCCGTTAGTGTTTTTACATTTCAGTTAATCCCTAGGAATCTAGCTACACGAGTCTATCATACCTTCATAGGAAGATGGTACTTGGAATGAGAAGAAACATTACATTTGTTACCAGTAGTGTCCGGTGGCGCCCATGTAACCCTGTAGCGCACTGCTGTAACTCTGAACTGCCCTCAGGCAGCTTCCACCTGGATCTCTGTAAGTTACTTACAGAACCTAAGCAACACACTGTAAAACGTCAGGGCTGGGCGGTGGCAGCACATGCCTTTAGTCCCAGGGCATGGAGGGCAGAGGCAGGTGAGGTGGATGGTGGAAGGATCCCTAAGTTTGAGGCCAGCATGGTCTACACAGGGAGTTCCAGGCCAGCCAACCAACCACCCCTGTCCAAATGACTTGTCTTTTTTTTTTTTTTAATTCTTTTATTATTCTTTTTTAACAAACGGCCCCAGGGATAGGGGACCAAGGGAAGAGAGGAGGGGAAGTGAGGCTCCAGACCCACAAACCCCTCCCCACCCACCCCTTTCCCCTTATATATTTATAATCTATATACAAGCCCCAGGGGTGGGGGTCAAGGGGAACTCCCTCAGCGGGGTGGGGGCAATCCAGGCTCCTTGTCCCCTCGGGACCCAGGCTCCTCTGCTCTTCGGGGAGGCCCTTCTCGAGAAGGTGGCCCTGTCCGTTCCCAAGGCTTCGGCATCCAGCGCAAGGCATCTGGTGGGGAGGCCTATGGCATGGGTGAAGAGTAAGTCAGCAACCCTTAAAGAGCTCAGGAGGGAGGGAAGACCGGGGTGGGGTGGTGGTGTGTGTCCCAAGGCTTCACCTGCTGGTAGAGGTCAACGCGATGTGTTCTGAATACTCCACTGTAGGTGGAAGGTGGGGCCTTGAGACGGGAATTCAGACCAGAGAAGGGCCTAGGGGAGGAGAGGTGGTCAAGGCAAGCCCAAGACCTGCCCCGTTTCAAAGAAAATCCCTGAGGATGCAGTTTACCTTCCAGCTGGGGGAGTCCGTGATGACCCCGGACCCCCAAGGTTGTTGCTCAGCTTTCGATAATCCTGGAACGGCTTTAGTTCTACTGGGTGCAGCTACGGAAAAAAATAAAGTCACCCCGCGAACTTCCTGTCTGCACCCCCTTTTCCCTTTCGGCCGTGCAGACTTCAAATCCTCCCACCTAGCCATCAAAACCCGTTTGCTCGCAGTACCGATTCCTCCACCCAAGAGCACCTCACTTGGCAGCTGCTGTACCTCACACCTTACCTCTGCTCGCCCCAAGCTAGGGGCAAAGGGCCTGGCAGGTGAAGGCAAGACCCGAGGAGCAGGTGCAGGTGGGGGCCGCACAGCCAGGCTGGGGGGCTGCAGAGCAGGACCCACAGGTAACAGAGAAAGTGGGGGTGGGGCAGGAGGTGGCGCCGGCGGCAGGGAGCCAAAGTTCACCACTGGCAGCTGTGAGTCTACCACAGGTAGAAGCATCTGCAACAGGAAATCCCAGTGAGCACATTACGGCCAGAAGGCATGTGGTAAAGCCAAAGGCACAAACCAAAGCGGGAAGATCAAAGATAACCTGCTGAGCAGGGGCCCCTGAAGGAAGGAAGCCACTTTGGCCACCAGGCTGCAGAGGAGTAGAGTAGAAGTCTGAAGGGGACGGCAGATCCTGGCGTACCTGTTGGGAAAGGGGAAAAGGTCAACTCCCAGGTGAGCGTGGCGGCTCATACTTGTAATCTGGACTGCATGAGTCCTAGGCTTGCATGGGCTAGAGTGAGGAACTAGAACAAGTCTCCCAAGAACATCTCCACTGCCCTAGCAGCTGCCCACCTCATACCTGAAGCAAGGGTGGGTCAGGCAAAGGGCTGGGGCAGAAAGCTGGAGAGTAGAGGAAGGATGGCGGAGGGTAGAGAACTCCCCCAGCAGGCAACTTCCCCAGCTCTGTGGCTTGCAGTGCTGAGAAATCCAGAAACTGGCCCTTGAGAGCTACCCCAGAGAGCAGCGCCGAGGGAGGGGCCGGGCCTGGGGGTAGATAGAGGGGCTGTGACCTGCAAACAAGTTCAGGAGGAGACGTGTTACTCCCTCGGTTTGAGTGACGCCTTAACCTACTATTTGGTACCCTCTTCCCTGGAACCTACCCCCATCTCCTTGAGAGGTCTAAAGTATCTGGTTCGTTTACCTGTACTGGTGCAGCGAAGGTGTCCCAGGACGGAAGCCTCCACTGTTGGGATGTAACTGAGAGTCCATGGCACCCCCAGAGACCTGCTGGAGAAGAGCAAGGTTTCAGAAGCAGGTCTAGTGTCTCTGGTCAGGAAAAGCCAACCTGGGCTGGATATACAGCACAGTGGTAGAGGGCTTCACTACCAAAAGCCCAGTGATGGGTAATCTTGGTTGTTAACTGGACTGAGACACATGGGTAAAGTTAAGCACACTTCTGTGTTAGGATGCTTCGGGAGAGGGTTAACCAAGGGGAGAGGACACACCTGAAAGTGGGTAGCACCATCCCACAGGCTAAAGGCTTGGACAGAATAAAAGCAACAAAGGTGAAAAAGGAGCCTGGGGGAGACTAAAGGCTAAGTGGACAATCAAGTTCAAGGCCAGCCTACACCAGATAAGCTCAAGGCCAGTTTGGATAACCTGGCCAAACCCTGTCTCAAAATAAAATGTAACAGGGTATGGATAGCAGCTGGAAAGATGGGTCAGCAGCTAAAGAACAGGCATCATTTCCCAGGGGGACCAAGTTTAGTTCCTAACATCTCTGGGAGATCAGACACCTCTGGCTTCTGTGGGCACCTGCAATCATGTACACATACCCACGTAATTAAAAGTCTAGAGAAATGCCTTAGTGGCTAAGCACACTGGTTATTCTTCCAGAAGACCCGGTCTATCGCTAGCACCCACATAGTGGCTTACAATCACCTGCAATTCCAGTTCCAAGGGGATCCCATGCCCTCTTCTGGCCTCTGTATACCCACGGTGTGGACTCACGTGGACAAAACATCCATGCACATAAATTAAAATTAGTATTTTTTGGGTTTTTTTTTAAAATGGTTTCTCTGTGTAGCCCTGGCTGGCCTGGAATGTACTCTTGTAGACCAGGCTGGCAGTGAACTCGGCGATCCACCTGCCTCTGTCTTTCCAGTGGTGGGATTAAAGGTGTGTGCCACCACTGCTCAGCAAAATAAGTAAATCTTAAAAAATTATAAGAACCCTCTTAGGTTTTCTGATTACCAAGAGATAATACGAGTTTTTCTAAAGTGTTTTGTCAAAGCAATGGAAAGCCTAACACATGCCACCAAAAACAAATTCCTGAACAAACCCCTGCCCATCCTACCCACTGAAGGACCAAGAAAAATGGAACACAATGAAACATTTTAATTAACCATCTTCAGGGCAGGTAAAGGCACCTGCTGCTGATACTCATAACCTGGAACTCTTCATGTGAAGAGGCTGAGGAAGAATTGACTGCACAAAGCTGACTTCTGACCTCTACTTGCAGATGTAGCACATGCATTGGTGCACACACAAATTTAATAAACACTTTAAACATTATCCAGCTGGGCATGCTGGTAGGGTGCACCTTTAATTCCAGCACCTGGAAGGCAGAGGCAGGTTTATCTCTGAGTTTGAGGAGACCAGCCTGATCTACATTTGAGGCCCTGTCTCAAAAAGGAGAAAAGAAAAAGGCAGGCAGAAAGGGGGCCTGCAATGGAAAATGGGGCTTACCTGGGAATTGGGAGGTCCAGGGCTACCATAGAAGACCTCAGGGTACAGGCGCTGACCTGAAGGGCTGGGCTCTGGACCACAGTGTCCGGAACCCAGGTTCTTGGATTGTGGCTCAGCTGAAGCAGAAGCACTGGGGAGCAACTCCCAGTCTCTGGATATGGGAATAGCCTGGGCAGAAGAAGCCTTGTCAAATAGAGTGCTCATCATTCTTATTAATCTTCTCAAAATTCACAGACCTTCCCCTCAAGTTCATACTCTACCCACCTCTGTGACCGATGCCGTCAGCTCCTTCTCTCCTTTTAAACTGTCTCCTACTACTAGGCACAAGTCTGAGTCCTGTAGCAGGTTGGGGAGAAGATGTCCCACATTTCAAACCTCCATCCCACTTACCATTCTTCCTACCCAACCGGGAAATGTCTAAGTGCAGCCCATTCAGACCTTGTTGGTAGTGCCAAACTCAACTTGAGAGCCAGGTCGGTGGGCTGGCCGGAGGGGGCCTGGCTCTGGGCCTCTGTCTGTGCGCTGTGATCGTTCTGTGCCTATGGGACCAGGGGGCAGAGGCTGCTCCCGGGGCAGCTCCTAGATTTGGAGACGACAAAGTGCATTTGGTGGGTGACAGAGAAACTAAAAAATCCCCACACCACACTGGCCAGGAAAGAGTCCTACCAACATTCCTCACCCATCCTTGGGCTTTACCTTTCTGTCCCCATCATGGGGAGCAGGTGGCCGTCTCCTAGGAGGTTCAGAGGGTTCAGAGCCAGATGCACCCTCACCAGGAACAGCATTCAGGGGTGAGGGTCCTCCAGGCCGCTTGGGGGGTCCCTCTGCTGACCCCTTAAGTCCTCCATCAGGCGAACTTCGCTGGCTGCAGGGACCTGATGACACCTGAGAATCTCCACTCAGGTCCACCCCACTGTCAGACTGACTCATCTGAGGAGTGGAGGAAGACAGATGAGTTACAACAGAAAATACCCCTGACATGTGCCAGGCGCACACAAACTGAGGAAAAGAGACAACTCTATGACAACAGCCTTAGGCTTGAATCAGAACAGACAAGAAACACAACCAACACTCAAGGAGACCATGGCCTCACTGCTGCCTCCTTCCCAATACCCACTCACCTCTGTGCCTGCCACATCCTCAAAGGGACTCAGGGGCTCCATCCAGGGCTCCATGGAGCCCGGCTGGTAACTCTTTCGGCTTGTGGCTGGAGAACAGCAACCATGAGGCAGGTGGTCAGAGCAGAGCTCTGGAGGCCCAACCACACCACAGTCCCTCCACCAGCTCTCCTCACCAGTATGTAAATGATTCCAGATGTGGGGAGTCAGAGCCTCTGCACTCGAACCTCTGGATTCTCCCTGAGGGCCTGGGACCTCAGGCTTAGAGCCCAAGAAGCCTGAGCTATGAGAAGCTGGCACAGATTCCTAAAGGTGGGAAAACCCAGAAGGGCAAAACACAAGTAAGCTGAGGCAGAGTGAGGAGCAGCACCAAAGGGAGACAGACAGGAGAGGCAAGTGATAATTGCTAATGAGAATCTGGGGCGAGAGCAAAACAGAACACAGAAAGTAAACAGAAAGCATAACCAAGAACCTCCAAAGGTGAGAGTGCAATGAAGCCCAATCTCCAGCCCCATCCCTCACCTCCTGCAGCAGCTCCGGTTTTCGGGGAGGCCGCTCCCGCCGTTTCGGGGGGAAGGGATTAACCCCGGCAGAGTCCCGGGGAGTCCCGCCCACCCCCCTCACCATCGGCCCTGGCTCCTCGAAGTGGGGGTCTGGGGAAAAGGGGAAAACTGTCAGCAACTACCTCATTCTACCACTGGTCCCTAGCTTGCTTTCCCGACCCACCTCCCAGTCCTTGAAGCTCTGCTCACTGCAGGGCCTGTAGGTCAAACTTCTGCTCCCCATTCCAACACCTGACTTTTGGGGATGGGGCCACTCCCACCCGCTTGCCTCCAGCTTACCAGAACTGATGGCGTTGCTGGCTCTCGGGGGGTCATAACGGGTTGGGGGCCGAGGGGAGGAGCCCTGAGGGGCTTGGGGAGGCCCAGGCTTAGGCCTTGGGTGCCCCCCTGGTGCAGTTACATTTCCTTGGCGGCTGCTAAGTTGGGCCAGAGCCTGTTGGATGCCAGCAGGGTTGCTGTGGATAACCTGGTCCAGGCGGAAGACAGCAGAACTGCTGGGGGGCGGTGGAGGCAAGGGAAGCCCCGGGGGTCTCTCCTCGGGAGGACGGCTGGAGAAAGCAGAGCATCAGCTCCAGGGCTCACTAAACTCTTACTGTCCCTACAAGTCAAGCACCTATTTTCCAGCTTCTCCACTGGCACCATCCTTTCCCGAAAAAACCCTTTCCAAGTTCTCTGTTCGCAAATGAAGTACACACGGGCACCGCCAACTCTCACTCACTAACCGCCCTTCACAAAGTAGAGGAACTGTGGTGCCTTCCTGATGCTGGACATGCCCTCAGATCCCAAACTCCCCGGTACCAACCCTCACCACGCCCCTACCCTAGCAACCACAGTACCTTAACCACCTACCCTTACCTACCTTCGGTTCTTGGGAGAGGGCCAGCTCCTCTTATCCCCTCGTCCTGGGCCAGTCCGTCCCCCAGGGCCTGCACCACCACCTCCACTACCGCCACCACCACCAGTCTTGCCCCCAGGGCCTGGGCGCCGGTTTTGCCGATCCATGCCAGGCCGCTGACTGGAGAAGCTCCGCTTGCTTAGATCCTTGGCGCGCTGGCTCAGGTCTCCGCGGGACATGGTCGAAATGCCTGGTCCGGCCCCACCTGCACTGCCCCCAGGAGTCCCCGTAGCTTTAGAGGCTGTGAGTGCTGCTGGGGGCGGCTCCTTGTCACCCCGGCGCTCACTGGCAAAGTCGCTGCTCTCTGATGCAGTCTCCCATTCCTCATTGGCTTGGTCTGAGTTCTGGTTTGACAGATCAGGAGACTTAGCAGCTGTGCGGCGAGGTGGCGGGGGAACTGTGACGGCTGCCAGAGTCTCCTCGGGTCCAGGGGTGGAGGCTGAAAGGGCTAGGGGAGGGGGCTTGCCATCAGTTCCTCTGGCGGCATTTTCACGTTCTTGTTTCAGCCTCCGGAAACGAGGCGGTTTGTCCTGCTGCTGAGCCCTGCCATGTCGCCTCCGTCGGGGTCGCTCCCCATCTTCCATGCCTACACCCATGTTGCCGCCTCGGGACATGGGGGACAGAGGCCCTGAGATCAGCTTCTCTTTCAAAGGCTCCTTACTTGGGGGCAAAGGACCTGCTGGAGGTTTCTTTGGAACCAGGGACTTGGCTGGAGGGCTCCAGCCTGGGCAAACAGGAGGAGGGGGCCGCCCCCCACCTCGGCCTCGGCGGGATGGCACTCCTCTTGGGGTGAAGACACGACCACCCCGGGCAGTGGAGAATCGGGCTGGGGCCGGTGATGGAGGAGCTCCTAGTGGTGGGGGGGCGAGAGGGGCCTGAGCGAGCACGCCCTCCTTGGGTGGGGGAGCTTCCTTGTCAGAGGGGGCCAGATCGCTCTCGTGGGTCTCGCTGCCTGTTTCAGAGCCTCGCTGGCGGCGTCTCTTAGGGATTTCTTCATACTCTGAACCCTCACTCCGTGTCTCACTGGCAGTGCGGCCCCGGGAAGCAGGGGGGTGGTTTGGTCCCCCTGCCCCACCTCCACGCCCATCGTCTCCTCGGAACTCCCGGTAACTTCGGAATTCTCGGCTCCTGGCTCCCCTACCCCGGCCCCCATAGGTCCCCCGAAAACCCCTTCCTCTGGCAAAATACTCGCCTCGGCCCCGACCCCGGCAAGACGTAGGACCTACTCTTTCATAGGAATAGTCCCTCCGAAGCCTAGGCGCAGGAGAAAGATTCCCACCGGGTGGGGCTTCCTTGGGGCCCACCTTCCCCTTAGGTGTCTTGAGTGGATCTGGTTTTGAGACCTTGGGGGTTTCGTCCCCCTGTTCTATGGACTTAGGAGGCAGCTCTTCGACTTTCACGGGTGGAGGTGGTTTCTTTATGGGCCCAGCTCGGCGAGGAGGGACGCCTGGCTCCTCCGGAGGCATTGCCCGACGACAGCTGCCTGGGCGAGGGCCCCAGCGAGTCTCAGTACGGTTCTCTCTGCGTGGGGGTGGCGGGCCTTGGCCTCCACCTCCAACTCCACGGGCAGGCTTTCTGCCTGCCTCTGGCCCTGACAACTGTGGTGGTTCCTCCTTGGGGGGCTCCTTCTTGGGTGGTGGAGCTTGTATCTTGGCAGCCTCATCACTACCTGGGGGCCAGGGAAGTGGACGGGGTCCCGGGGGAGCTGGCTCCTCCAGAGGGAAGCGAGAGATTGGGGGCCCAGGGGCTCCATTCTCTGGAAAACCCGGATAATTAGCCAGGTAAGGTGGGGGGGGAGGTACTGGAGGAGTCTCGCTCCTGAAGAGAAACAGAAAAGAAATTTGACAGAATAAGGATGAGCAGACGGATGGATGGAAGAAACATTCCTGGCATTCTGATCTAGACACGCCTTCCACATGCATCCCTATCATCCCAGAAAACCCACAGTGCTGCTCTCTCAGGCCTGCAACCGCTCCTCCCTTGCAACTCACCTCATACTCTTGTCATCCTCATCTGCTGCCTGGCGCAGTGGTGAGGTAAGAGGGCGAGGGTCAGTGGGTGTGGTGGTAAAGACATCTCCTACCCAGGCCAACTTTGGGTCCACTGGTGGGGTGCCCCGTTCCCGTAAGAGAGGGGGTGCGTGGCGTTCAAATGGCTCTGAGCTTGAGCCCCCACTGTCTGAGCGTTCCCGGGGAACCAGGCCTAAGAAAACAAGGAAATCCTGTCACAGGCCTTTCACGCCAAAAAGCCCCTCCCTGAGCAGGCAAGCAGTATCTGTCCCACTCCTGTCCTGTCTGGGCTTTGTCTTCTCTTGTGGAAACAGTCAAACGCTCAGCTTCCCTATGAAGTAGTCAAGCCCCACAAATAAGCCATGCCCAATGCCACCACCTTGTCCCCTGCCAATCTGTCACAAGACAGTCCCCTCCTGGGACTGAGGTCTCCACCACTCATGTGGACCCTTACCAGAGGGATGCACACCAGGAGGGTAGAAGTCCAGAGGGGGCCGGCCTTGGAGAAGCCGCGGGTCCACGTAAGGAGGAATCATCATCCAGCGGGGATCAAAGTTCATTGGAGGCATTGGTGGGGGCCGGCCCAGAGCACCCGGGTACAGGGCTTTAGGGGGCGGGGGCGGTGCCTGTGGGGCAGGCACAGCTCCCAAGGTCACAGGCTGTGGTGGTGACGGGGGAACTGGGGCAGGAGGGGCAGTGCTTTGTTGCTGCTGCTGCCACTGCTGCTGCTGCTGTTTCAGAAGCTGCTCCTGCCAGTACAAGACAAGATGGAAGAGGTCACCGCAGTCTCCTCCCAAAGACACCGGTAAGGCACTGACATGACAAAAACACGGGAGTAGATGGGAAAACAACACAACGGAAAGGTAAACAGAAAGGCCTGGAGATGACTCATGGAAAGGATGGTGGAGACACTCAACCTGAGAGGCAAAGGACTTGACCTCACCTGCTGCTGCCGCTGGAAGCGAGGTGGCAAGGACTTCTGATATTTGGGATAGCCCAAGCCCTGGCTTAGGGGCTGGCGAGTAGGACCAACCGCATCACCCTTGGGTTCCACCTTTGGGGCTGGGGGTGTGGTAGGTGGAGGAACCTCTTCTGGTGGTTCAGGGCCCTCTTTTGAAGGTAGCTGGGGTTCCACTGCATTGAAGAACAGAGCGACTTGGTCCATCAAAACAGTCAAAAGAATATCCCAAGAATTCCACCCCAACTTCAGTGTTCAACCAGATACCAACTACATTAATGCCTGTCCTGCTCATCAAGAACCACGGAAACACTTCCAGTGAGGCACTTCGAGTTTTGCTCCACTTTAGACCCTCCTCCCAGATTCCCAATGACAGAACCCTTTTCCCTACTGCTCACAGCTCACTCCAAAGAATAACTATCACTCTCTTCTACCGACACCCACACTACTCGGTATCCCCTTAAGCCAAGCAGAGCCCTGACACCTCGCAGGGCCTACTCCCTTCTCCATACCTGGGCTGGCTTCCAAGCTGCCACTGCTGGTGCTACTGGCAGTGCCACCACCACTCACCAGAGTGGGAGCTGAAGCCACACCTGGACCGGGGGTGGACTGCACAGGAGGGGCTTGCGCTGGCTCTTCAGGTTCTTTCTCTGGTGTCGAGGTTGGTGCTGGGGGCAGGGCTGGAGGTGCAGGGAGCTCTTTGGGGACTGCAGGTGGTAGAGCTGGGGTAGGAGGGGCAACAGGTGGGGCCACAGGCTCTGCTTTGAGCCTCTTGTCAGGTGCCCCAAACTTCTCATCCAGCCGCTTGAGCTTCTCTGCGCAGGCTGCCCGGCGCTCCTCCTGCATGCGCCGCTCTTCCTCTTCTCGCCGCCTGCGGGCCCGTTCCACCGCCAGGGAGATCTCTGATGAAGACTGTTTCCGCCGTTGCCGCCATGCCTCATCCTCATCTTCGGGTGCTGGGGGTTTGCAGGGAGGACCCCCACGATCCTGGCAATGGGCAGACCCAGCAGCCAGGCATGTCAGCCATTATACCTTCTACTTTTTTTTTTTTGGTTTTGAGACAGGGTTTCTCTGTTGTAGCCCTGGCTGTCCTGGAACTCACTCTGTAGACCAGGCTGGCCTTGAGATCACAGAGATCCGCCTGCCTCTGCCTCCCAGTGTTGGGGTTAAAGGCATGCGTGCACCACCACTGCCAGGCATCTACCACCTTTCCCAAAGAACAATCAACTGTTCATACAGGATGAACCAGGCCTTGGGGTCAATGGTCTCTTTAGATGGGGACAAACTCCTCATCCTCATTTCTCTTCCTTTTGTTCTGAGGCCTAAACATGCAGGCCTCCCTTCCCAGTGTCCTAACTCAGAGGTTCCCAAGCCCTGCCTTGTTACTCCTGCTTCCACTCTTCAGCTGATGACTCCCACAGCTGACCCTCTAACACTCATTACAGATACTCACTGGGTAGTCCCCAGGGGGGCCCCAGTTTCCAACGGGTCCCCGGTGAGGTGGAGGTGGGGGAGGCTTCGGGGTAGCAGGAGCCACCGGCTCTGCCTCTGGAGGCCGAGAGTTCTCTGTCCAGGCTGTCTTGGGAGGGGGTGGCTCGCTCCCAGGGGAGGTGCCCTTTTTGCCATCTGCTTCAGGTTCCTCACCAGCAGCTGACGGGGAATCCTTGCTGTGGGCAGATCACAGCGTGATTAAACTCAGCTGTAACGAGCCCTTCTAGGAATTACACAGAACAACGGAGCCCCTTCTCTCCCTTGGTGCTGCAACTCACTGGCCCTCAGCCCCCTCCTCATCAGAGTCTCGCCCATCTTCCTCATCACTGAACTTGAGCTTTTCAGTGTAGTCAACCTCTTCATGGGCCCCTGAGAGGAAAGCAAACAGTAAGTGAACCAAGCAGTCTGCTCTCCGATCTCAGACACCTTCTCAGAACAGAGCCGACAGTCTGGAACGACAACAGTCAATGATAACCACCGCTGTCCCATCCAGTCTTCAACCACCACCAAGTCCTGTTCCTCTCATCCCTCTCAGTACCTTGCCAGCACATGGCTGTCTACCATGTACCTCTCCTTTACCCTTTCATGTCTGCTTTTCTCAGAAAACCCTTCATTTATTTCTCCATCAGATTTTACTTTTTTAGATCCAAATATTCACATTCACCTGCCCAGCCATCGTCATTCTCCTGGTCCAGCTGGTCAAACTCTTTGAGATTATCCTCTTTTAGAATAGAGGGTCGACCCACAGGCTCTACAAGGCGCATCGGTGGCCCCGAGCCCCGGGGGCCCGCCACACGGGGGAAACGGCTGTGCACGAAAATAAAATGGGGACAATGCTGTAAAATATAGTAGCATATAGTAGAACCACACACAAAACTGAACCTGCTGGGCATAAAAACCATCTCTTCCTAAGTAGCCTTACCCTGCCCCCAATCACAAACCCGAATATGACTGCTTACCTGGGCCCATCAGGAGTCGGGTATCGGTAAGGCCCCTGGGGTCCGTAGGGCGGAGGGAATGGGAGATATGGGGGATACATCTGCAAAAGGGCCCAACAGTCGTTAAGAGGGATAGCCTGCCAGACTGCCCTTTAAACACACCCTCCTCCCATTCCTCTCTTCACTGGAGTCTGCTTTGTGTCTCCCAAAGACTTCAGTCCCGATTCTTATCTTTCTGGTTTTCAGTATTAACACCCCCAGAAAAGCCAGCCAAACTCACAAAGGGCGGCATCATTCCGCGGTAGGGAGGGAACTGGGGTGGGCCTGAAGGCTGCAGCCCACCCCGGGGATCATGACCATGATGAAGTTTGGAGTCCGGGCCCTCCAGTTCATCAGGGCCACGCCCACCTCCGTCCCTCCAAGTTGTAGAATCTGTATTTTGGAAAATGCAAAGAGGAGACAGAGGTAAGTTACTACTGATGGGCAAGCAGGTATACCAGAAACGATGGGGAGGAAGGTGAGGAGTACAACAGTTAGCTGTTCCACTGTCCTGGTTATGAGGCAGCCACTCACTTTGGGGGCGGAGGCTTGGTCCGGGCCCAGACGACTGTTCGGCAGACTCCCTTTCCTTGGCAGCCTTGTCCTGGTCGCCAGCCGCCTGCAGGGTCGGAAATTCCTCTCGAGAGAATCGCGACAGTAGGCTTGATGCCCTTCCACCTGTTGAAATGAGGGGTGAACCAGACAAGGGTTCATTTCCTGAGCATGCACATAAAAGTGGAAGGCTCTGAATACTGGCAGAATGACTTTGAACAAAAGACCGAGGATCTCTGATCTACTGAAGAGTCCCAACATCCCTGCACTCACCATCTCCATGTGCTCCATGGGTGACGCTGGCTTGTGCCCAGGACTTTACCCCGCTTGGAACCGAAGGAGTGTTCTGGGGGAGCAAAAGTAATAAACGTCACAAGGAGGGAAGAGTGAAGTGTCATTCCTCCTCCAAGCCCCCCAGTTCCCCAGCTACCTCGGGGGCTGTTGGGGGTCGTTTCGGCTGGTTGGAGGCAGGCGTCTGTGAAGCCGGCAGTGGCTGCGATTCCGGCGGCTGAGCGGTTGAGGCATCGGAACTGGGGAAACAGCAGGATGGAAAGTTATCAAGAGTGTGAATGCCTCTCCCTTAGTTGGAACTGACCCTAGCCTGTTGCTGCCATCTACAGACACTAGGATAAAATAACTGTCATCAGACGGGCTTTGCTTCATCCTGCTCTCTCCATCTGTGCAAGCTTAAGGTATCATTCCTTTGTCATCTAACAAACTCCATGCAAAGGGTGCCTCTTTCTCTGGCTGCTATATGGCTGGAAGACTCATCACTCTGGGTCCCCCAGGCTTCTACCTCTTGGGGTCGGACTGCTCCTGTTTGCTTGCCCATCCTGTCCCGTCTTTCGGCACTAGTGAGACATTGGGGTCATTGCCTTTGTTCTCGGCTTTCAGGCTTGGAAGGTTGGCTGGGGGTGGCATACGCCGGGCAATAGCAACTTTTCCGAGACTCTGCAGGCCATGTCGAGGGGCAACTGAAGAAAAGGTAGAAAAAGAGTCAAAAACTTCTCACATAGAGACCTGTCTCCCTTCCACAGATCCCATTTAGATAATTCTCAATATTCTACCTTTTCACTATAGATTTCAGCCAGAAGCTATTCCATTAACCACTAGTAACCTCTAAACTCTCCCATAAAAGGTGATACACATTATAACCACTTTCTCTGTGGGATGGTTGATCCTGAGTCTGCGGGGAACAAGCTGACCCCAGATCTTCCCGAATCCACATTCCTGTCCCTCCAATTCTTACGTGTCCAAGGACAGGGAACCAAAAACACGCCTTTGCAGGAGGATGACTGGTGTTCTGCCTAGACCACAGCATTCCCTTCAGCACTGAAGACGATACCGCGAGGTCCAGTGTTCCCCTTTCTCTTGCTACCTTTCCCATGGCTGTTTGCTGCCTTTGTTGAACAGCTCTAAAGTCTACTCCCCAAACACACCGAGCCTTCCAAACATTATGAACATCTTTGCAGGACCCTCACCAGCGGGTTTCTGGATCTCTAAGGACTTGCCCTTATACGTATCAAACAGGTTGAGCGAGGAATACTTCTTTCCATCCTTCCCCTTGGCAGTCGGCCCCGAGCGATCGGACATTGCGCTGGAAGCTCATTGAGTACGTTGGGTCCTGCAGGCACCTCCCCCAAAACGAGCCGGTGCCTGTGGGTCAAGACAGAAGGCAGCTCAGGTTCTGCCCTTTCCACAGACAAAAGCCTAGAAACGGCCATTCTCTTTAGGGACCAGTTATGTGGCTCCCTAGCTTGTGTAAACTGCTACAGTCTCTTTAAGTAACCACAATACACTCAGCCCCCACAGCCACAGTCCTTTCCCCCTGCCATATCCTGACAAAGAAAACAAAATAAAAACCTAGTATCTTCCCAATATAAACACTCTATCCTTTGTGCCATTTCAGAAGTGGCAGGAAGCTCTCGTTATCCCAAAAGGAATCATCTTTCACTCCTCAAAAATCATTTCAGAGATACGTAATAAAATTGGACAAGCAAGTCCACGCCCCAGAGAAAAGCCAGAACGAGGCACACAACTCCACAGACCAACTAAGAGAACTTCAGCTTGCCAACCTATTAGACACCAGCTCCCTAATCATGCCCCAGGGCCCTGTGTCCCAGGTTCCATTCCCAGCAGCCTTAACTCCCATCTGGGGAGGTTTGAAGGAAGGTATGCTGGGAGCTTAAGGATTTTTATGAGCTTGCTCTGCCAGACTGGGAGCTGGAGCCAGAATAAACCTTACTAAACAACAGGGGGCTCTACACACTCCCAGACTGAACAAAAACCCCTGTAGGCAGACTACTCCACCTATTCCTCACTCGTCCCCCATCGTGGCTCTTGGAAACAATTCTGCTTGCAGAGGGGGGGGGGGGGAAATACTAGTGGACTCTGATGCACCCTATGTGTAAAACTGAGAAAAAAAAAAACCCAAAGCGTTAGGGAACGACTCTGAAAATGCCCTGTAACCGTGGGGCCAGACAGCAGAGGGCCAGAGCCAGAACCAACTTCATCTTCCCTCATCAGATCTCTCCACGAGCAGTCATTTCTTTCCTTGATAACCCTTACTCCCCCGGCAGGCCAAACGCCCCCAGATGTCTCAGTCCACTCTAGGGTGACCGGGCGTTCGTCTGCGGGTGGCAACAGCGCGAAGGAAGGAGACGGGCGATGGGAAGGGAGCATACGGGCCTGGGGTGAAAGCCGAAACACGGAGAGAGAACTTTACCGTAAGCCAGGGACAAGATGGGGGCTGCTCTATGGGCACCTAAGGAAGCCAATCCGACATCTACGACGGAAAAGGGGGGTGGGGGAGGGTGCTGCAGGGAAAAGCGCAGAGCGGATTTCAGCGAATAGCAGGGGAACAATATGCGGAGGCGAGAAGGGCCGGGAGAGAGGGGGGCCGTGTCAAGGGAGCCGAGAAGAAAGGGGGAGACGGGAGATGCGGCGAGCAGGAGAGGAGGAGCAGGGCCTCGGGGGATGCGAAGGCCAAGGCGCCGGATGGAGGCAGGGCTGCTGAACCGGGCCGACTCGACGTGCGGGCCGAGGGCGAGGCGGAGGAAGGGGCTCGGCGCTGCGCGGAGACCCCCAGAGAGGCCGTCTGCGGGCGGCGGGCGGCTCGGCCCCGGGCGCGACGCGGGCCGGACGTGCGGCCCGCAGCGGGGCCGTGCCCTGAGGAGCCGGCTGCCGCGCCGCGGTCGGCCCCAGGCCCTCCACGGCGGCCTGGGAGCGGCCGGCGCAGGCCGAGGGGGAGGGGCGGGCCGGCGGCAGGAGGACAAGATGGCGGCGGCTGATGGCAGCTTCTCCCCCGGCCCGCCGCCGCCGCCGCCGCCCCGCGCCGGAAAGGGCGTCAGCGCCTGGCCGGCCCAGACTCACCTGGCCGGGTGCGCGGGGGTCCGGGACCCGGGCTCAGAGGCTCCCCGGGGCGGATGGCGGCGGAGCGGGGGCGGATGGCGGCGGATGGCGCCGCGCTCGGCTCCTCCCGTCTCCCTCGCTCAGTCCGCGGCTGGGCTCCGACTAACGGCCCATCCGGGCAACCGCCGCCCCCGGGAACACCCCCCACCTCCCGCCTCCCTCCGCGGCTGGGCACGCCCCCTGATTTGCATAGAGGGCGGGGCCCTTTTCCATCCGACCCCTCCGCACTTGAGGGCCGTCCCTACTTTGAAAATAAAGGCCGTGTGTGGAGGCTATTTGCATAAGGGGGAGGGACTTACGGACGCTAGGACGCCGGTTGGCTAGGAAGGTGCCTTGGCGTCGGCAGTTGAGACGCGTAGGCCGGGCAGAATGCCGGGCCGTTGGGGCGCAGAATTTACACGACGGAGGGTGGGAGGAAGAGGCGGCGCATGCGTGGTGCGTCCGCGGAAGGCCGGGAACCGAGAGAGCCGCCGGAAAGCGACCCCTGGGCCCCCGACGCTCTCTGCGGAGGAGACGGAAAGAACAGGGGGAACGGAAGGGATGAGCTAGTCGAAGGCGGAGTCTACGTAGACTCTGGAAGCGTCTCAGGGCTGGCGTCCATTCGGGAGAGGTAAACGCGTCGGGGAGGCGGGGCTTCCAGCTTATTAAATCACGTCATGCAAATGAAGTGGGTAGGCAGGCCAATGAGAGGGTCGGCAGGAGCGTATCGGTGCCTTTCTCCGCCGACTCGCTCTGCCAGTGGTTCCGTGTACTTGCATAATATATGCAAATCCTTTGAACAAAGACCAGTCCTCCAGATTTTAGCAGCCGACCACCGAGGTGCATATTTGATTTTATGCCTTGTAGTTTTCAAAAATGGGTTTTCATAGTTAATGCTTTTTTTTTGGCAGTTTGAGTTCTTTCAACCACGAGTTTCGGTGTTTAAAGGTAGTACAGGTTCCCCTTTGTTTCCTAGTACTAGACTGGAATCCTTTGCCTCTCACCAGGCCTTACCCCTCTTAAACATTTTCCTGTTAATTCTTTTATGCGTATGAGGCGTGGGCTGGCCTCTGTGGGAGTTTGTGCAGACTAGAGGTCGACATCTGAAGGTTTATCCCCAGACACTTCATTTTTTAAGACATACTCTCTTGGTGAATCTGTACAGTTGAGTGGGTGAGCCGGGATTCCACAGGAACTGGCCAATGAGCCCCAGGGGTCTTCCTGTCTGTGCACCCCAGTGCTGGATTTACAGACACACGGGGTCCGTCCAGCCTGTACATGAGTACACGAGATCCAAACGCAGGTCCTCATGCTTGCAAATAGCATGTACTTCATCCACTGTGCGCCATTTCCCCAACCCGACAAACAACATTTTTAATTTATTTTTATTTTATGTGTATGAGTATCTACATGTATGCATATGTACCATGTGGGTTTCTGGTGCCCAAGAGGCGATTAGAAAGGATGTTGGGTCCCCTGGAACTGGAGTTAGAGGTGGTTATGAGCTCCCAGATGTAGGTGTTGAGAATCGAACCCAGGTCCTCTGAAGGAACAGCAAGTGCTCTCTCTCCAACCCCTAGCAATAACAGTTTGAAGGACCACAGACATGGTTGGAGTATTGTACAGGTAGAGGGATGATTCTGACTGCTGGTGCGAGCTGGGTAAAAGTGCTTTACAAAACCTCAAGAAATACGAAGAAAGAGAGAGAGAAAAAGGATGGAGGTAGAAATGTAGCCCTTAATAACATAGAACCCATAATCCCAGTGCTGCAGGGACAGGTGGATCTCCCGGGGCTCCCTGGCCTGCCAGCCTGGCCTGCTGGGCTCATTCAAGGCCAGTAAGAGAACTCGTCTCAAAACCATACACACAAAGACCAAGTAGGCATCATAAAGAATCACAGCCAAGGTTGTCCTCTGGCCTCCGTACGCGTAGCATCCCACACACATGGAAATACGGTGCGGATCTCAGGCGATTTTGAGAGGTACAGGTCCAGAAGTTCAGGTCCAGAAGACAGAAGAGTAGAAGCAAAGGTTTGCAGGCCTGTACCTAGCTAATGTCGGGAAATAAAGGAATCACTTGTCCAGTAGGAACAATGATGATGACACAGTTAAGAATCACCATGTGCTCGTAATCTTGAAACACCCCTACTTGGGGTACTGGGTGCTAAGCACTGTTACAATCTGTTACAAATGTTACTAAGTACTAACAAGTTCTTTAAGTGCTTTCCTCCTGTAAGTGAGCTCAGACTCTGGAGCACGGGACGGTTTGCCTCCCTAGTTGGCACCTGTTGGACTCTCCCTTCCTACCTTCCCTGGCTTCTGTGAGAAGACGGTCTGTCAGACAGAAGCTTCTGTAGCTTGTCCCAGGCCACTCTTCTGAGCACACAGTGATGGGGAAATAGTAATCGCAGCTGGTTGCTCCAGCCCCAGAAGGTGCAGCCTCAGCCAGGGCTGCTCAGTTTGCACCGAACTTCTCGCTGTCACGGGAGTCTTCTGCCATTTCCACCGAGGCCTAGTAGAGACGCTCCTGGGAGTGGCGCTAAGAGAGACAGTTCTGGGAGTTTTACGAATCCGAGCCATTTGCTCGAGAGGTTTGCTGCTACTGGTGCTACCCCTTCCCTGGGTGTATGAGCAGAGATGCCTGGCTCACTTGAAAGTTGCCTGGGCAGCGCTCCCGGGCCGCCTCTCTTGATGTGGGAACACTGGGCCCAGTGAAGATTTCTTTCTGATGATCTTAACTGCTTTCAGTAGCGTGGGCTGAGCTGACAGTGTGAGAGAGCAACACTGAGATGGTGGGGTGGGGGGGGAGCTGATCAGTGTGAGGGAGCAACACTGAGATGGTGGGGTGGGGGGGAGCTGATCAGTGTGAGAGAGCAACACTGAGATGATGGGGTTGGGGGAGCTGATCAGTGTGAGGGAGCAACATGAGGGGTGGGGGGGAGCTGATCAGTGAGAGAGCAACACTGAGATGGGGGGGAGCTGATCAGTGTGAGAGAGCAACACTGAGATGGGGGGGGGGGGAGCTGATCAGTGTGAGAGAGCAACACTGAGATGGGGGGGAGCTGATCAGTGTGAGAGAGCAACACTGAGATGGGGGGATGGGGGGAGCTGATCAGTGTGAGAGAGCATGTAGGCAGGAACAGAAAGGATGGAGAGCTGAGACCGAAGAATAGAAAACTACAAGCCAGAGAGGAGCTGGACATGGTGACACGCCCCGTGAGTCCCAGCAGTTGGAAAGCAGAGGCAGGCAGATCTTTGTGAGTTCTGGGCCAGCCTGGTCTGCACGGTGAGACCCCACCTATAAGGGGGGGGGTGGAGAGATAACTCAGAGGTTAAGAAACTTGGCACACACACTGTTAATGGAGGACCAGGGTTCAACTCCCAGCACCCACATGGTAGCTCACGACAGTTTGTGACTCCAGTTCCAGGGATGTGACGCCCTCTTCTGGCCACCACGGGCACCAGGCACACTCGTGGTACATTGATGTGCACAAAGGCAAAACATTCATATGTGTGGAGTAATAATTTAAAAAAAAAACCCACCAGAGAGAAGAAACTGCAGGCCCTGGGCACTGTAGAGAGTTCCAGAGAGCTGTTAAGTTTTCAGCACGGGCCCTGGATATCCTAGCCAGCAGATGGGACGCTGCTTGGCCTCCTGGGCTCTCCCGCAAGGAAGCTGCAATTCCAGCTGCCGCCAGGGCGTGAAGAATCCTGATTCCTTTCCCTAGCCACACAAAAGCTGCATGAGTTTCACACCAGAGGGCGCCACTTGCCGCTAACAGACAAAACCAGTCAAGACCCGCACTTAGAAGAGTTTCTTGCCTCTGCTGCTAATTATCTGGGTCCACAATGCCAGCACTTCCGACTGAAGCGTAAGGGCTGTGAGTTTGAGTACAGCCTGTGCTACATACTGAGTTGGGCAGGCCTAAATCACAAAGTGAAACTGTGGAAATGGGGAGAGAGTGGGTCGAGGGGGCGGGGCTGATGGCCTGCGGGTAAGGGTGTGACTGGTCTTACAGAGGACCAGGGTTCAGTTCCCAGCACCCACATCGGGTGGCTGGAGACCTCCAGGGGGATCCTGCGCCTCTGCCGTCCTCGGGACCTGTACTCATGTGCGTCCAGTCGCACACACAGTGAGTACGGTCACAAGCTGTCAGCCGTGGCGAGGAGTGCAGCTCAGTGACAATGTGCTGGCGTCGCCTCGTTTAATTCTTAGCACCAGATAAAATGTGTGCATGGGATAGATACATGTCATACATGTGTCGCACACGCAAATGTGTGTCTAACACATAAATGCATATACAAGTGCATACACACACATGATGTATGTATCAGATACATAATGCTCAAGCCACTGTGCAGCCCTGGCTGGCCTGGAACCCACTGTGCAGCCCTGGCTGGCCTGGAACTCACTGTGCAGCCCTGGCTGGCCTGGAACCCACTGTGCAGCCCTGGCTGGCCTGGAACCCAATGTGCAGCCCTGGCTGGCCTGGAACCCACTGTGCAGCCCTGGCTGGCCTGGAACTCACTGTGCAGCCCTGGCTGGCCTGGAACCCACTGTGCAGCCCTGGCTGGCCTGGAACCCACTGTGTAGCCCTGGCTGGCCTGGAACCCACTGTGCAGCCCTGGCTGGCCTGGAACCCACTGTGCAGCCCTGGCTGGCCTGGAACCCACTGTGCAGCCCTGGCTGGCCTGGAACCCACTGTGCAGCCCTGGCTGGCCTGGAACCCACTGTGCAGCCCTGGCTGGCCTGGAACCCACTGTGCAGCCCTGGCTGGCCTGGAACCCACTGTGCAGCCCTGGCTGGCCTGGAACCCACTGTGCAGCCCTGGCTGGCCTGGAACCCACTGTGCAGCCCTGGCTGGCCTGGAACCCACTGTGCAGCCCTGGCTGGCCTGGAACCCACTGTGCAGCCCTGGCTGGCCTGGAACCCACTGTGCAGCCCTGGCTGGCCTGGAACCCACTGTGCAGCCCTGGCTGGCCTGGAACTCACTGTGCAGCCCTGGCTGGCCTGGAACCCACTGTGCAGCCCTGGCTGGCCTGGAACCCACTGTGCAGCCCTGGCTGGCCTGGAACTCACTGTGCAGCCCTGGCTGGCCTGGAACTCACTGTGCAGCCCTGGCTGGCCTGGAACTCACTGTGCAGCCCTGGCTGGCCTGGAACTCACTGTGCAGCCCTGGCTGGCCTGGAACCCACTGTGCAGCCCTGGCTGGCCTGGAACTCAGAGATCTGCCCCGCTCTGCCTCCTGTGTGCTGGGATTAAAGGTGTGTGCCACAATTTTTATCTTACTTATGTGTATATGTGTATGGGGGTACACATGCCCACAGACAGCAGAAGGGGGTGTTAGAACCTCTGAAACTGGGCTCACTGAGCTCCATAGTGTGGACGTTGGCAAACAGGTTGTGGGGTTGTTGTTTTTGTTTTTATTTGGTCTAGGACTGAAGGAGAAGACTCCCGTACGCTAGGCTAGGCAAGCGCCCTGCTTCTCATCCGGAGCAGTAAGTGTTCATAACTGTTGAGCCATCGTTCTGTCCCCCACCCCTCACCTGAAGTCTTACACTGTGGCCGGGGTTCTCAACCCTTTGTGAGTGGACGGACCTTCCCACAGAGGTCTCTTAAGACCGTGGCACATCAGATATTTACATTACGACTTGTAACAGTAGGGTCCCCACAGCATGAGGAACTGTCTTAGAGAACACTGCTCTGTAGGAACTACTTTAAAGGCATTTCCTGGCCTTGCCACTGAGAGGAGCCACTGGGAGGCTCCGTAGGCATCGCAGGCTGATGCCGGTGTATGTGAGACTTTTTCAGGAAGTAAAGGAGTACGACTTGGGGATATATTTCAGTGATGGAGTGCTCACTCAGTATGTGGGAGGCCCTGGGTCCAACCCGCACTGAATGGAGGACGAGCAAACAGTGAGTGCTCTGAGCTCATGGCCAGACGGGCATGGCTGCAGTCCACTTACCCGGATCCCTTGGAGGAGAGGTCTGGCCTTAGGCTCTTAGGTTCCCGCTTTTCCTGGTTTAGTTGACTGAATCCCCCACATCTGCCCCCAGTAGCCTCCCGACACACCCCCTCTTCCCTGCATTAGCAGACAGGGGCTGTTGTTTCTGGCAGTTCTGGGAATTAAACCGAGGGCTAGGCCAGCATTCTGCCCTAAGCTTTAGCCCTAACTCCAGACTGGACTTGTGTAGTTTCCCCCCTGAAGTCCCAGTGACTTGTTTAACTTGATAGAGCCAGGAGACCTTCATTCCATCCGGGACACTGGTTCCCTCATCCGTTCATCCGTTCCCTCAGGCTTCAAACATTACTGAAGACTTCTGACAGGTCAGGTACAATAGCTCAGCCCGCGTTCCCATTTTCAAAGCCGAGCCCGAGAGCTGAGTGATGTATTAGGTCGCAGAGGTTGGGTGAAGACTGTCCAGGTTCCCGTCACTCCTTGTGAGCGCTCCCATGGGACCGTCGGACAAGACACCACACCTGTGTTCCTTGAGGTCAGCGCTGTCTTGGAACTCAGTCTCCCCTCAGCACCGAGAATCGTCCGCCACAGTATGCCCTTCAGTGTCGGTGGGTGGGTTATTTGGGCAAATCCTCACCGCCCTTCCCTAAAGATGCTTTCTCCCTCCCAGACCCAGATTGGGGTGGGGGGTCTCCCAATAAAAGCAAAGCTGACTTGATCTGGTAGGGGGAGCATTATTTATTTAGTTTGACTTTGCTCACAAGTACTTCTCTTTTCCCCTGTGCTGCTGTCATTAGAAGCCCCTTCAGGCCCACCATGCATACATCCACCTCCAACTAGGGCAATTCAGAGATAGCTTTCTTGGCGGGGGGACCAGTTGGCTTCTGGTGTTCTTTATTTTTTTCCTCATACATCAGAATCCTGGAAGAGACACAGGAGTCAGGGACACATCTCTCCAGGGAGATGTGAAGGGGAGGGAGAATGGGGGCAGGGAAACAGTGCTGGGCCCTGTGGAGACCAGAGCCAGGAGGGGATGGGAGGGTGGTTGCTGGGGACAAGGCTGGGACTAGGGATGGAGAAGACAGGGAAGTGCAGGAAGGTTGGAACTGGACTCTCACATTCTCAAGATGACGGATCTCTTGCCCAGCATCATTCTGAGAAAGTCAGAGTAGCTGATCGTCTCTTCAGAGCCACTGGACACCTCTCTAATTAATTTCTTTAGCTCTAGGTGGGTCTTGGGAACCCCGAGTTTCTCCAGCATTCGCTTCAAGGACATAATATCTGATGGTGGAAAATCAAGATGGGAAGGAGGGTCCCCTCTCCCTGCCATCTTGTACCTCCACGTACCCATCCCCCACCCTTGTATTATCAGTTGTGGCTAGACCCTGTTCCTGTCCACAGGGGTCGAAACTAGTAGGGGAGACTTCCATTTGCCCAGGCCTGCACACGCCCCCGAATCCCCCTTTTTCTCACCAATATCTCCATTCCCATTCAGATCAAACTCCATGTACTTCTCTAGGTGAGAGAGCAAAGAGAGTGATTGCTGGTTATGGGGGTTTGAGGAAGAGGTGGCAGCCAATGCCTGCGTAGGGTAGAAGATGTGGGGGAGGAGGGGCAGGCGGAGGAAGTGGGGGGGGCTATAGAACAGTGGTTCTCAACCTCCCTAACTGCGCCCCTTTAATACAGGTCCTCATGTGGTGACCCCCAACCATGAAATTTCATTGCTACTTCATAACAGTCATTTTGCTGTAGTGTAAGTATCTGATACGCAGACGGTCCTAGGCAACCCCTGCGAAGGCTCATTCAGCCCCAAGAGGCAGCAACCCAGCGGTTGAGAGCCACTGCTTTAGGGGGTGCTAGGATGGGTAGGCAGGGACAGGGACCACAAAGGGGAGCTGCTTCTCTCTTCAACACAAAAGCAACCCTGCTTTTGCTGGCCTTGCCACGATCCTGTGACTCCCATGCCTCCAGCCCCCAGCCCCCGCCCCTCCCCCAGCCCAGCACCCAGCCTCCAGCTCCCTCCCCACCCACAGTGCTCCTCACTCTTGAAGGCTTCCAGTTTGGAGGGCAGGCCCTCATCATTGCTGTATTTGGGGTCATCCAGGAACTGCTGTTGGGAGCAGACAAGAGCCAGGGTCACCCTCTCAGCCCGGGAACCCCACAGACCTACGCCCTTGTTCTTTCCTTTACCTTGTTGATCTCATTCAGCCCCTCTTCCTGCTGAGCCTTCAGCAGTCCGAAAGCTTTTCCTCCTGAAGGGGTACAGAGGCTCATCACCCTCCCTCCCTTTCCTCCTCCTCCCCGTGCCAGCCCAGGGGTTACCCTTGTTCTGCCCTCTGAGATCCTCCAGCAGTGCCCCTGGCTCCCCACCCCAGGCCTGGCACATGCTGGCTCCTGGCCTGTGGTGGTATACGGTCCACCTTCCCTACCCTGCAAATCCCTGTTTTGGCTCATAGCTCAGCAGATGCTGGTGGTGTTAGGTGGGGCGATGACCAGACGGCTGGTCTCTCTGCTTGCTCTTCTCTCTGCCAGTCTCCTCTGGGACCTCTCATACTTCCCCTTTCCACTCCTTTTCTCCTTTGCTAACTCCCAGACACCACTTCCCCATAAGCTGCTGCTGACACCAGCAGCCCAGGAAGAAGGCAGGGCGGGTTTAAAGGGGAGATGAAAAATAACATGCTGATAAGAGTCCAGGCTGCCTCAGCCTCCCGAGCAGCTGAACTGCAGCCCTGCACCACAAGTTCCACATAGCTCCTCCAAGGGCAGACAGTGGACGTGGGAGAAAGACTGATCAGCTCTTGGCGGTGTGGAAGGGCACCAGGCCCTGAGGGGGCTGTGCATGATACTCCAGGCTTGCAATCCCAGCACCTTGGAGAGGCGTTGAGGCTGAGGGTCCTGGGAGTTGGAGACCAGCCAGGCCCGCACAGTAAGAACCTGTCTAAGACCAGAACCAGAAATAAACTGGCTTTCCCTAGATCCTGAGGTGGGGTAGTTACTTGAAATCTCCTCAGGCCTCATGATGCAGGGTAGGATGGGCAGCTGAGGGGGAGTGGCTGACTTTCTCCCGAGCAGAAGAGAAGCTGAAGTCTGCAGGCTGCTCCAAAGAGTGCGGTGAGCTGAGGCCAGGGTCTGGGAAAGGAAAGAAGTGTCTCTCTCGGGCTCCAGAGGAGCATGGGACACATGACAACATGTTCCTGAAGGACTTGGGTTGGTTTGCTTCAGGATCTGCAGTGTCTCCTTCCTGCCTCACCTACTTCAAAATCATTAGTAGAATCCGCTGTAGTTTATTTTTATCTATGTTTAAAATGGTTGTTCTGTGCGCTGTTGGGGGAAGCCTAGGCCTTGGCGTTTTGTATTGTGTGCAGGTGCTGGCTTTTTGGGGGGAACGTTTGATTGCTCATGATCTGCATGTGCTGTCAGTAGACCATCTGAGGATCTTAGGTATCAATAAAAAAAAACAAACCCTGAGGTATGACACTCAGGATTCCCCTGTCCAGTATGGCGCTTGCCATGCTAGCGGCTCCCTCTGCTGAGGTCTGGGGGGTTCGCACCGTGTCTTCCTGGCTGAGCAACACAGCAGCAGACTACTACCAGAGTCCGCAAAGGCCTTTGAGAATTTAAAGAGACACTTTGGGGGAACAGAAAGTGAGACTGAAAGGGACAACAGACAGTCACTTCCCACTTCCACCATGGGCTGAGCAGGGGGTAGCCTCCCTCCCCTCAGCCAGCGGGCCACTAGCGGAGGCAGGAGCTGTGAATCTAACTCAGACCTCTTGTCTCCCGCCTCCCCTCCCCAGGCTCTGTCCCCTTCCACTGCAGACAGTATCCACTCTGGTCCTCGCGGGAGACACTGGCAGGACTCCAGCCTCTTGCCTTCCTTGGTGGCAGCTGCCCTGCGCCCCAGTAGAGGGGGCTGCGGCCCTGCTGCGCTCCTAGTGCTCTCAGTGTCTAGTGGGGACAGTTCTCTACCATGCTCATGCAGCAGATGGGGGTGGATGCTTCCTGTGTGCAGGGGACAGAGCTAGGCCTGATGAACCAAGAAATGAAACGTCTCATTCTTGAGGTCGGGTGAATCAGAAAGGCAAACGAGAAGGAAGAAGTGTGTGAAGAGTGAGGAGGAAAGGCCAGGAAGGTAGAGCGCTGGGTAGAGGGCAGGTTCAGTAACGTGGTGGTGGTGGGGTGGCTCTGAGAAACGCATCCTCGGGTGCGAGAGATGTGTGGGGGTTGACGTGTGCGGGCACGCACGACACAGGCTGTGTATGGAGGTCAAAGGACAACTTGCAGGAGCCGATATCTCTCTCCACCATGTAGGTCCCTGAGTCAAATTCTGGTCGTCAGGCTTGCTGGCAAGTGCCTTAATCTGTGAGCCATCTTGCGCACAGAGCTACACGGGATGATCCCCCCGCACCGACCAGTTCCCCGGTTACAGCACTTCCCACTGATGACCTCTCCGGTTCTCACACTGCCTGCCGATCCCCCGTGTTGAGGGGCAGGTTAGGGTGCTGGCCCTGAGTCCAAGCCTCTTGGACTTCTTGACAACCACCTGTATAAACCAAGAACACTGCAAGCCTCTTCAGGCTTGCTGACTTGCCAGGCTGCTCACAGGACTCAAGACACCTTGCCCACATTTGCAGCTCATTATAAAGTGTCCCACACAGTGGGGGCAAGAAGGAATGGAGGAGACACGGTACTGGGGGGATGGGTCTGCCCCACCCTCCCCAACAGCCCTCTGACCCCTGTCTTTTTGGGTGTTTAAGGAGACGTCATCCTGCTGGGATGGCCCATCAAATCATTAGCTATTGGCTAAGGACCAGGTGGGTTGAGAGCTATAGCCCCTCCCCCATCCATGTCCTTGGCAATGAGACTCCTACCTTTAGGGACTTTCCAAAAGTTACCCTGTCATTGTAAACCCAGTTGAAAGAGTTATTGTGATAGACAGAAGGTGCCCTTTTAAACCTTTGTCTCTTAGGAAATCATGAGCCTGAAGAGCATGGGGAGCAGCAGGCTCAAAGGCTCTGAGGCCAGAGCAGTCTGTGGCTGGACTGTGCTCGGGCAGCCTTGAGGTCGAGTGCGGAGAGGGCTGGACTGAGGCTTTTTTTGAATAATGAAAGATTAAAGGGATTTTTTTAAAAAAAGCCAGCTATGGAAGTGCAGGACTGTAATTCCCAGCGCTGGGGAGGCAAAGTCAGTCCTAACAGAGTTCTTGGCCAGACTGAGGCCCAGTCTGGAAGGGCAAGGTCAAGTGGGATGGCTCGGTGAGTACCTATTCTCGGCCAAGCGAGAAGACCTGAGCGGATCCTAGAACCCACACGGTAGAAGGAAAGACCTCTACAAGGTGGCCTCTAACCTCTCCGGCATGCACTCAATACACACATGCTGACAGACACAGAATAAATACACTTAAGAGGAAACCAAATCCCCATCACAAAATGCACCAGAAGAGGCTTTGGAGGGGGGGGGTTCTGTTAGAACCCTGTGAGTTTAGAGACCTCTGTTGCTAAGGGCCTTTGTTATGGTTCTGTGCCCTCCAGGGGGATGACTAGACTCAGGCCTGTGGACTGTGTGTGTGGGTGTGAGAGAGAGTGTGTGCACTGCATATGTGTGTGTGTGTGTGTGTATGCATGTGCAGGTAGGTACCCTGAGAGTCCCATTTGCCCTCCCTTCCCCCACTCCACCTCTGTTCTTTCTCCAGGAGACTAACCTGTGCAGAGGACAACAGGTTAGTATGTCTGGCTTCCAGCTGGTTGGCGCTATGGAGGAGCCTGGCAGGGAGACAGTAGGATGGGGACACTGAGGTGTCCATCACCATGGCTGCCTTTCCACGAGGTCACAGAGGCCCAGACCTCCCTAGGGAGAACACTCCTATTTAGGCACCTGCTCTGCCTAGATTTCTCTCAGGTTTCAATAGCCCATGGGACAGATCTCAAACAACCTTGTCCCTCTTTTCAACTTCTTGAGACAGGATCTCATGAAGCCCAGGCGGGCCTGGAATTCACTGTGTGGCTGAAGTTGACCCTGAGCAGCTTCCTGCCTCAGCCTGTCAGCTGCTGTGTTTGAAGCTGGTGGTACCAGGCCTGGCTAAGGATCAGTTTTAATAAAGATAAAGCACCACTGCCTGGCTGGAGGAAGAACTCTTTTTTTTTTTTTTTTTTTTTAATGTCTAGGTTTTTGCCTGCATGTATGCCTGTGTACCACTTCTGTTCCAGAGGCCAATTGAGAGTACCAGATACCCTGAAGCAGGTATTACAAGAGGAGGTGAGCCTTTGTGGAACCCACGTCCTCTGGAAGAGCCACCAGCGCTGTCTCTCCAGTCCCAAGAGCTCTTGGTTTCTCTTATGTAGCCCTAGCTGTTCTGAAACTTGCTCTGTAGACCAGGCTGGCCTCAAACTCACAGAGGGCCAAGTACTAGGACTAAAGGTGTGTGTTACTACTACCCAACAAGAAACTCATTTTTTAATTCTAGAGGTTGCTAGAAATTTGAGGCTAACCTGGTCTACATTCTCAAGTTTCAGGTATCCTCTGCTACAGAGTAATATGTGTCTTAATAACTAAAACATTACATTGTAAGGCTGGGTGTGGTGGTGCAGGCCTTTAATCCCCGTATTAGGAAGCAGAGGCAGACGGATCGCTGTGAGTTCAAGGCCAGCCTGGTGTATACAGAGAGTTCCAGGACAGCCAAAACACTAAATAGTTGAGTCCCTGTCTTAAAAACCAAATGAATAAAACTATTAAAGTTCCTAGAAAGTCTCTCAGATAATTGGAGTTTCCCTCAGCACGTACACGGGCACACGTGTGAGCACGGGTACACGTGTGAGACACACGGGCACACGTGTGAGCACTCAGACACACAGACCATGATACACGTGTGAGCACTCAGACACACAGACCATGATTTACTGACACAAGTATCTGAGAGGAGGGAACCTCAACTGAGAAATGCCTGCAGAAGCCTGGGCTGCAGCAGGCCTGTAGGACGTTTTCCTAGTTAGTGATTGATGGAGGAGGGCCCAGCCCATTGTGGGTGGGGCCACACCTGGGCCGGTGGGCAGGGCAGGCTGAGCAAGCCATGGGGAGCTCGCTAGTGAGCAGCACCTCTCCATGGCCTCTGCGCCAGCTCCTGCTTCCAGGTTCCTGCCTTGTTTGAGTCCCTGCCTTGACTTCCCTCAGTGGACTGTGATTCAGGATATGTGAGCCAAATAAACCCATTCCCCTCAGGTTTCTTCTGGTCGTACTGTTTCATCACAGCAATAGCAATGCCAAGACACGGACTAACAAAAAACACTCAAACAATGTCTCCAGAACTCATAGCCGTGCCAAGAGGGTCAGAAGCCTTGGGTGGCAAAGAGAAAGGGAAAGCAGAGTCTCCTTAAGTTTAGGCCCAGCCACCTCCTGGGTCACTCCAACCCCAGAGTGGGAGGAAAGAGTACCTGGTAGGGGCAAGGCCGGAAGTTCTTAACACTGGCTCCTGAGTCACAGATGGGTGCATAGGCAGCGAACACAGACTCCAGTTGAAAAGGACTTGACTTGAAAGCCCCATTCCCCGAGTCTTGGAGTACCGCCCTGTGTCTCAGTGTGCGCTGTGGAAACAGGGCCGGCAGTTACAAACACCTGCCGCTCTTCCAGAGGACCCTGGTGTGATTCCCAGCACCTGTAGGCAACTCCAATCCCAGGGGCTCCCACGCCCTCTTCTGGTCTCTGTGGTGATCTGACATGCATTCGGACAAAAATAAAGCTTACAAGTCAGCGGTTCTCAACCTGTGGATCGAGACCCCATTGGAGGTCAAACGACCTTTTCACAGGGATCGCCTAAAGGAGGATATTTTACAGAATGACACTTTCACGATTGGTAACAGTAGCAAAATTGCAGTTATGAAGTAGCAACAAAAATAATTGTATCACTAGGGGGTCACCACAGCATGAGCAGTATTGAAGGGCCACAGGGTTAGGAAGACTGAGAACCAGAAAAGACAAGAAAATACAGCTTTCGTCTCAACAGGAGGCCACTGTACCTCCCCTCCTTTCCCAAACCATGGGCTTACGGGAAGACAGGATTCTCCACACTGACTCTCGGGGCTGGGAACCAAGGGATCGTGGGAGAAACTGGAATCCAGGCCTGGTGGAGAATAGCCTAAATGCCGCAGGTCTCAGGCTCTGTGGCCAGCAGGGGGCAGCACATACCTGCCCATGGCACCTGGGTCCCACACCCTCCACCTTAGGGAGGAGGCCTCTCCAGAGCTCATTGGTGGCAGTGTATTCATTTAGAAGATGGGGCTAGAGAGATGGTTCAGCGGGTCGGAGCACTTGTTCTTGCAGAGGGTGGTGGTTCATAACCATCTGTAGCTCCAGTTCCAGGGGCTCTTATGCCTTCTGACTTGTGTGGGCGCCAGGCATGTATGCGGTATACATGTATACATGCAGGGAAACATACACATAAACCTAATATTAGATGTGTGTGTACATACATATATATATATGTATATATATATATATACATATATATGTTTTTCAAAACAGGGTTTCTCTGTTGTAACTGGCTATTCTGGAACTCACACTGTAGACCAGGCTGGCCTCGGCCTCGCAAATGCTGGGATTAAAGGCATGAGCCACCACCGCCCAGCAGAGATAAAAAGATGAGGATGGTGAGATTGCTCAGTGAGCAAAGGCCCTCGCCACCGAGACTGACGGCCTGACTTCTGTCCCCGGGAGCCACATGGTAGAGAGAGAACCCACTCCGCGGGTTGTCTCCTGACCTCTACACACATGCTGTGGACCGTGCTCCTGTGTGGGCGCGCACACACATGCACACGCACTAATGCGCGCACGCACGCACAAATAAAAGGAGCTAGAGAGTGGATGGTAAGGTTGGCCATGTTTTAAAGGCACACCACACTGCAGCTGCTCCCCCAGGGCTGTGTTGTCACCTGCGGCTCCGGAGAGCACATGCCAGGGTATACTGGCCCCTGGGTGACCTTGCAGGTGTATTTTAACACGGGACATCTGTCATTTGGGCCTTGTAAAAAGCATCTCGTGTGATGAGCACCTTGAAGATTCTCAATAAATGCGGTTAAACGGTGAACAAAACAGCAAATGGATGGGTCTCTCAGTGGGTGAGTCTGTGCAGAAGGCACAGTAGAGCAGACCTCTGCTGGAGATGCCGGGGAGGCCCCTTTCCAGTCAGGAAAATGAGTGAGCCACGAAAAGCACCAGACACAGACCCTGGTAACCTCACACTCAGCACCACCAATTAGCTTGCCACCCTTACCCCATTTATGGAAATGAGAGCAGCCCCAGGGGGAAAGCCAGACTGGAGTGGGGCGTGGAGGCTGTGGGCCTGGGCATGACTAAACAAAGACGAGAAGGAGACCATCTTCTGGGCCAGAGGGTTCCTGGAGGTTTGCTCTGGGTGAAGGTCTGGTCTTGAACCTCAGAAGGTGAGAGAACCACATCCTGGTCTCAGCACCCACTCTTGTGAAATCAGACTTGTGAGGACATCCTGTCCTAGCATCCAGCCTGACCACCAGCTGCCTCCGGAGAGCCCAGGCCCCTACACAGTACCATCCCCCCTCCTCAGGAGGACACACATGTGACAGCCAAAGTCCCAAGTGGAGGTCCCGGGCAAGTCGTATGTGAGTCCTGCTCGTCCTGGGCTCCTTCCTCTACCTAGACCTCACTGCTGAGGTCCCCATCGCCAACTGGAGACATGGCCGAGGTGCTGTTGCTCGTCTGCATCATGGTCTATCCAGGTGACTGGGAATTTGCTGGGGACGTGGGGTGTGGGCATGGGAGGAGGAGGAATGGAAGAGGTGGGCATGGGGGTCTCTGGTGGGGCCTGAACACTGTGCCCTGAGGGGTGCAGAAAGCACTTCAGAAAGCTGTTGCCTGTAGACTCTCCCTGAAGACAGACAGACCTGCTAGGTCGCCAGCCACCCAAAAGATCGTTTCTGTCTTCCATTCCAGAGCCCTTTTTCTTCTCAGCCACCTTTCAGGAAAGATAAAATCAAAAGGCCCCAGGAACAGGGATAGAAGGAAAGGGCTATGGTTTGGGGGTTTGGCTGTCGGTGTTATTTTGGAGGTGGGCACACACCCGCCAAGGCTCACAGAGGTCAGGGAACAAGCTGCAAGAGTCTGTCCTTTCCTTTTGCTGTGTGGGTCCTGGGGCTGGAACTCAGCTCACCAGGCTCCGGGGCTACGCCATGTAGCCAGCCTGATTTTCTTTCTTGAGGGTTTATTTGGCTGTAGAAGATGTCTGCTAGATTATAAGTTTATAGACAGGGTACAAATACATAATGAGGAGTTAGAGGGACTTAGGTCTAAGGCAAATGCTTTTTTTTTCTTCTTTGTGAAACTGATTTTAACTAATTGAAAAACATAAAAAGCTGTGTTTATTGAACAGGTACAGCGGTTTCCAAACTATTGATCGCAAACCCCGAATCATCAATGCTGGGAACACGGGGTAAATTTTCAGGCTCTTGTGCAGATCTCTAGTAGGACTGCCTACCGTAACGTTCCACCGATTGACTGACTGATGGGGCTTTTTCTTTCTTTGAACTAGGATCTTACCCTACTGCCCTGGGTGACCTACAACTCTCTGTAGCTGAGGCTGATCTTTGAACTTTTAGAGATACTCCTGACTTGGGCTCTGTCGGCATATTCAGCACACAATTATTTTTTGATTTAATATTATTTGAGAGACAGGATCTCCAATAGCCCAGGCTAGTTTTAAAATTAATATCTAGGGGCCGGAAAGGTGACTCGACAGTTAAAGTCACTGGCTGCTCTCCCATAGGACCAGGTTCAACTCCCAGCACCCAAATGGTGGCTAGCAACCATCTGTAACTCCACTTCTTGGGGATCTGACACCGTATTTTGGCCTCTCCAGACACCAGGCAGGCATGTGAACACAGACATATGTGAGGGAAAAGCACTCATACACATAAATATTTTTAAATTTAAAAAATCTCACCAGGTGGTTGTAGTAGTATTCTGCTGTGTGGGTTCACCAAGGATGACAAGGAGGCACTTTCATATGTGTAAACTCTGCCAGACCTCAGCAGAGAGAATCACCATCATGGCCAGTGCCATTCTGGACAGTGGAATCCCAAGCTTCTGAGCTCAGGTGTTTTATTGATTCAGAACTCCTCGGGTGTTCTACTGACAGCACATGCAGATCCTGAGCAATCAGACATCCCCCACATAAATCTAACACCTGCAGACAATACAAAACGCCAAGACCTAGGGATTCCCTCACCCAACGGTGCACAAAACAATATTTTAAACACAACTGAAAATAAACTTCTGCAGCAAGTGGTGGTGTCTCAAACCTTTAATTGCAGCGCTCGGGAGGCAGAGGCAGGAGGATCTCTGTGAGTTCAGGGCCAGCCTGGTGTACAAAGTAAGTTCCAGGACAGTCAGAGCTACAACAGAAAAACCCTGTCTTGAAAAACCAAAAGAGAGAGGGGGTGGGGGGGGAGAGAGAAAGAGAAAAATCTCAAAAATTTTTAATATTTGGCCTAGGATGACCTCGAACTCCTGTCCCCACCTTCCAAGTGCTGGAATTATAAGCATAAACCCCCACACCTAACTACTATAATTTCAGGGGACAGTTAGAGACATGGTCTCTATGTATAATCCTGGCTGTCCTGGAATTTGCTATGTTGACCAGGCTGGCCTCAAACTCCCAGAGGTCCAACTGCCTCTGCCTCCTGAGTGTTGGGGCTGAAGTCAAGCGCCACGACACCCAGCCTGCTTCTATTTTTGATTTCTGTTTATGTATACGAGTGTTTTGCCTGCATTTATGTCTGTGTGCCACTTGCATGTCTGGTGGCCTAGGAGGCCAGAAAGCCAGAAAAGGGTATTGGAGCCCCCGGACTTGGAGTTAAAGATGGTTGTGAGCCACCATGTGGGTACTGAGAATGGGACCAGGGTCTTCTGGACAATAAGCTAGTGTGCTTAACTGCTGAGCCATCTCTCCAGCCCCTACTGTACTGCTTTAACAAATGCTCCAAGATGGTGACTGTATTTCCAGCTACTTAAGTGACTAAGGCACGAGGGTATGTTGAACTTAGAGCTATCATAGAAAGACCCCAGCTTTAAAAAAAGAAAAGAAAACAAGCCAGGCACAGTGGCGCACACCTTTAAACCCGGCGCTCAGGAGGCAGAGGCAGGTAGATCTCTGAGGACAGCCTGGGCTACAGAGCGAGTTCCAGCGAGTTCCTGTCTAGCCAGGGCTAGACAGAGAAATCATGTCTTGAAACACCAAAAAGAAAAAAGAAAAGAGAAAGGAAAGCCAGGTGTGATGGTACACACCTTTAACCCGAGCGCTCAGTGGGCAGAGGCGGGGGGATCTCTGGGAGTTGGTGCCAGCTTAGTTTATATAGTGAGCTCCAGGACTGCAGAATGAGATCATCTTTAAAAAAATTGTTTTCAGATAATTCCAATACACTCTCAAGTTTGAGAACCACTGCATTTGAATGACCAGTAAATGATGCCCCTAGTTTTAAAGAAAAATGAATCCCAGATCCTAACAATTGATTTAATTCCTAAGTGTGGACACATTAGCTCTCTCAACCAAGTACAGCTAGCTGTATCTTCGCCTGGAAATTGATGTTGTTAATGCCCCCTATGAGAAACAAAGTAGCCATACAAGAGGTTCCCGGCCGGCCTGTGCTGCAGTGAAATTCAGTGTGAATCTGACTCCGTGGTAGGGTGTTTGCCCACCATGCACAAAGCCCTGGGTTTGATCCCAGCCCCTGTATAAACCGGTCATGGTGGCACATGCCAGTATCCAGGCAGAAATTCAATCAGAAATTCCAGGTCATTCTCAGCTTGTGATGACTTCAAGGCCAACCTTGGATACATGAGACTCTGTTTCAAAAAGGAAAAAGAAAAGCGGGGACGGAGACATGGCCCGGTGATTAGAAGGACTTGCTGCTCTTTCAGAGTGCTCAGGGCTAAATCCCCAGCACATACCCGGCAGCTCACAGCCATCTGTAGCTCCAGTTCCAGGGGATCCAGTGCCGTCCGTGGGTACAAACACACATGCAGGCAAAACACCCATACACATAAAACATTTCTTAATTGTGGGAGATACAAAGCACCTGTGTTGGTTTGTCATAGAATAGAATGAGGCCCAGATCTAAGCTCTGCCTGAAGCTGGAGACGCGGCTCATAGTTCCCAGCATTTCTGAGGTCCAGGTTAAATCTCTAGGGCAGGAAGACACAAAACAAAACAAACAAAAAAGCAAAAACAACCCCGTTGTGGCGATGATGTCTACAGCACTGTAACAGTGGCATGGCTTAACCGGGCAGCTACGCTCACTCTCGGGCATCAAGAAGACCATCAAGATCAAGCTGGGCAAGATGGGTCCCTCGAGAGGGTGGCTGTATATGGGAGGGAGTTGGTGTGTGAAAGAATTTTGAAACTAAGAAATTAAATTGGTGAAGAAGGGTTTAATGAGACATCCCAGAGCGCCTGACCACACTCACGCACGCACACACACACACACACACACGCACACGCACACGCACACCATAAGGAAAGCAAGCAAGCTGGGTATCCTCCAAATGATTTTCTCTTTGGGGTAACTGGGCAGGTGTCTGGCTATTCGCTTTTCTCCCAGGATCCTGTGCTCTCTGGGTGTCTCAGCCCCCTGAGATCCGTACCCAGGAGGGCACCACTGCCCTCCTGCCCTGCTCCTTCAATGCCAGCCGAGGGACAGTGGACATTGGCTACGTCACGTGGTACCAAGGCAAGGTAGCCCCGGAGATGGAGGTGAGCAACACGACCCCAAAGTTCAGAGGCCGAGTTTCTCTTGCGGCCGTCACCCAGTTCACAAGAGAACACCAGGCAGAGCTGCTCATCCGAGATGCCCGAAGCCATGATGCCGGGATCTATGTGTGCAGGGTGGAGGTGCTGGGCCTGGACGTCGGGGCAGGAAACGGGACTCGCCTGGTGGTGGAGAAAGGTGAGGTCGTGGAAGACCCCAAGATGCAGTGTTTCTGGAAGTCAGGGACTGTGCCCAGCCCTGAGTCCCCATCTCCTTCCTCTCCAGGGCCTGGTTCAGAAACTACTCAGCGAGCGGCCCACACGGCGCTCCTCCTCCGGGCTGGATTCTACGCTCTCAGTTTTCTCTGTGTGGCCATGGGCAGCACCCTCTATTATCAGGACAAATGTGAGTTGCTGGGCAGGGGCAGTGGTGGAAGAGAAGGGAGGAACAGACAAGAAGAGAGCTTCAGGGCTGTAGCTCTCAGCTGCCCCTGCTGTCTCTCCCCAGGCCCGTGTCACGTGGGAGTCCACAGCCACTCCTCACACAGCCTCTGAAGAGTGACCCTAAATCCCAAAGAATCAGAACTCTCAAGAGACCAGCAATAAATCCTTCACCCCATTCCTCCCTCCTACCTAGGACTTTGGTATTTTCTGTGTTCTGCAGACACCTACTGTGCCTCTCTCCAGCCCACCCCCAGCTCTTAGCTCTCCCTCCCACCAGGGACAGACTTGCTGGCCTTAGTGCTCACAGCTGCTCCTGGCTGAGAAACGGAGACTGTCAGCATGGTGACCACAAGCTGCTTACTGGGTTTTAGAGGAGCCCCAGGGACCCTAAACACCCCTCCTCACTCAGTGACTGCTGACCCCACTCAAGTGGGAGGGTAGCCACGGGCTGCAGACGTACGGAGCAGGCTGACACAGATGTGGGGAACCACAGTCTTTACTGGGTGAATGCAGGGTGACTCTGACTACCCACCCAGCATGAGGGAGGCAATTGGGGGTATCAGGTGGGTTTGTTCTGGGCGATGCAGGCATAGTCAGTGCTGTGGTCCTCCTTCACGCCTTCTTCGCCTTCCTCTCTGTCTGCGAAGCCGCTGCCAGACACTGGCAGCTTCTGGAGAGATGCGTAGTGGAGCTCCTGCTCCTGGATCTGGGCCTGACCGGGCAGAGGACTGTCGATGGGGGCCCAGGGTGCCGCCTCGCCTCCTTCCCTGAGCCCTGCCCCAGCCCCTACCTTTCTCTCTGCTGCCTCAGTCTCCTGTCTTGTTTCTGAAGCTCCTCTTACCCACTCAAGAGTTGACTCTTTTCTGCCACTGTTCCTCTTTGACTCTCAGTCTCTCACCTCTTGTGCTTCCCCCCTTTCCCTTTCTCCCTTCCTTCCTTCCTTCCCCCCTTCTCTCTGTGTGTGTGTGTGTGTGTGTGTGTGTATGGTATAAGTTGTGTCTGGCTGTGCTCGCAGAGGTCAGAAGTTCATGCTTAGATGCCTTCCAGTTGTTTCTACACATTGTTTTTTTGAGACAGGGTAGTTGTGGAAGTTTAATTTTAGTTGTGTCTAAAATGATTGTTTTTGTGCACTGTTGGGAAGAGGGACGCACAGGCCTTGGCATTTTGTGCTGTCTGCAGGTGTTGTTGGATTTATGTGGGGGATGTTGATTGCTTATGATCTGCACCTGAGGAATGCCAAACCAACAAAACACCTGAGCTCAGAAGCTTGGCGTTCCACTGTCCAGCCTGGCACTGGCTGGGATGGTGGCTTCTTCTGCTGAGGTCTGGCAGTTTCTACCTATGAAAAACGCTCCCGTGTCTTCTTGGTAGCCTACACTGTAGGCTTACTGCTGCTACACAGGGTCTCTTGCTAAAACTGGGGTTTGTTCTTCCCACTAGGCTGGCTGGCCAGAGAGCCCCCAGGACCTGTCTGTACCCCACAGTTCTGGGGTTCCAGGCCACCACGCCTGGCTTTTCACATGGCTGCTAGAAGTGTCAACCAAGCCTTATGCTCACACAGCAAGCACTTCCTCCAGAACTTCCTCCTTTTTTGAGACAGGGTCTCATGTAGCACAGGCTGCCCCTCCTGGGATTTCAGGCTTGTACCACCTCTCTGCTCTTGTGCTGTGCTGTGAATCACAGCAGGTCCTGTTGGCGCTAGCTGGACTCTGCCCACTGAGCCGCACCACCAGCCACCTCCCTTTCCTCTTCTCCCCTTTGCTTCTGCTGTTGTTTGTTTGAGCCGGGGTCTCTCTATGGTTCTCCCTCACGTCCTCTCCCAATCATTCTCCTCCTGGAGTTATTTCCTTCTCTTATAAAGGCACCGTTTCCTCCCTCTCTTCCTTCTCTCTCTCTCTGTCTCTCTCTCTCTCTCTCTCTCTGTTCTCTACCCCTCCTACTTCCTCTTCCCTTTTCTCTTCCCCCCCAACATACATCCTAGTCCCACTTTCTGCTTGGGCTCCCCTCGCCGCCCCTCAATCCCCAGACCCACCTTGCTTCTTTCCAGTCTCTTCACTGGAAGAACAAAACAAAACAAAAGGGGATTCAGTAAGCTCATCTGCAGCTCCCCATCCCCTGAACGCAGCCCCACCCAGTTCCCATCCCCAGAACGCAGCCCCTCTCCAGCTCCCCATCCCCAGAACGCAGTCCCACCCAGCTCCCCCACAACATGCAGGAGGGTATTCCTCCATAGCTGACAGCCATGGAACTACAACTGCAGCCTGGACTCTCACCTCTCCTCCCAAGAATCTGTCAGGACTTCTGCCCCAGCAGTAGGAAGGGTGTGGAAAGCAAGCCTTGATGGCTGTGGTGCTATGGGGCTCTGGGGCTGTGTTGGGCAGTGGGGGTGTAGGGGTTGTAGGGGCTCTGGGGCTGTGGGGCTGTAGGGGTTGTGGGGCTGTGGGGCTATGGGGTGTGGGGGCCTCACCTCTCTGATGGAACCGGCACAGGCAGGTGAACAGAATGAGGACAAGCAGCAGGAGGAGCCCTCCCAGCCCCAGACTCCCATACAGCAGGTAACACCATGTGTCTGTAGGGCAGAGGTGAACTGAGGTCTTTCTCCAGTCATCTTCCCACAGCTTCCCAACCCCCTGGTTAGAGCCAAGATTCACAACTCCTCTATTGTTTTCTTGTTTCTTTCCTCCTTTCTTCCTCCCTCTTTCTCTGTTCGTTCACAATGTTATAAGCACGCACACACATGTGCACACACACACGCATGCACACACATACACGCACCACGCCTGTCTCCTGTGGCACTGGGAGTCACTCAGGGCTCTACCACCCTCTAACAGTTTTAGGTGCAGAAATATCTTCTCTAAGAGAGTTTTTCCTTAAATGCAGGGTCTCTGTAGCCTAGGCTGCTCTCAAACTCCCCGAAGTCTCTATGCAGAGACAGTGCGAGACCTTGTCCTCTGCCCCGCCTGGTGCTGGGTCACAGGAGGCACTACCATGCTCATGCCCGGTTTGAGCAGTTAGTGCTGTAACCCAGGGCTTTTTGGGTGCTACAGAACACTCTGAGCTACATCCTCAGCCCAAGACAGATTCTGTACCCAGACTTCAACCTCTCACTTCCCCTAGAGATCCATCCACATCCCCTGGCTATCTCCTGACATCAGACCTTTCACCCTGATGTCTCCCACTCCTGCCTACACTCGTTAGCCCTCCTAACCGTGAGCACTGCTTCTCACCCTCCCCATGTAAAACGGAGAGGTCCACTACTCACCCTCTGTGCAACAAAGGTTCTTCGAAATCCCTCCCATAGTCCAGGGACTGAGAACAGTCCTGAAGGTCAAGACTAAACTAATCCCTGTTCTGCTGGGCTTAATGGCCTGGACTAGTCACGTGCCCCCAAGTTCCCCATCTCAGAGGCAAGGGGCCCCATTACAATCCTTTTCCTCACTGAGCTTGGCATTTTCTGCTTGTCATAACGCATCATGGTACCCCTTTTCCCAGGCCAGGAGCCCGATACTTTAAGGAAAGGCCGTCACTGGGCTTGGTGGCACACACCTTTAATCCCAGTACCTGGGAGGCAGAGGCAGGTGGATCCCTGTGAGTTCCAGGCCATCCAGTAAAACCCTGTCTCAAAAAGCAGACAAAAAGCCAAGGAAGGCCCAGAAGTAATAGAGCGACATATTTGACTGTGCTGAGCCCTCCTGGGTTTCCTCTGCCCAGGCTGAGGAGGCTGAGGAGAGTGGAGGCACCGCGCACACCCCTGAGTGCTGCTGGGAGGGCTGGCGAAGGGAGGAAGCCAGGGTCTGGAGTAGGTGTGGGCACCATGGGAGCCAGCCCCCAGGAGTGGGGGTGGGGACCATGGGAGCCAAACCCCAAGAGAACAGTCCTTATTTGGCTAGGGTAGAGAAGTGGACTAAGAATGGTCTGGGGCCTTTGACTTCTCCTCGGGCACTTCCTGCCCTCTAACTGCTGGTTCCTGTTTAAGGGCAGAAAGAGGCCCCTAACTTAACCAACTCAATTCAGGAACCAGATTCACAGACGACAGTTTGAAACCAAAAGCCCCCTGGCTTTGAGAGGGAGGCTGGGGTTTGGGGAACAGGCACAGGTGGAGGAAGACCCTGAGGGGCTGCGATGACTCAGGAACAGAGCAGACTGTTCATTTTATTGTTATTATTGGCAGGGTTCCGCTCTGTAGCCCGGGCTGGCCTGGGACTCATCATCCTCCTGCCCCACCTGCAGAGCGCACGACGGGGACAGGCTTCCACTCTCAGCCATATAGTCTCTGAACATCCCTGGAAAGTGCAGGCTCAGGCTCAGAGGGTAGGACCTGAACACAGAACCCCACAGCCCACTTCCCTTTATCTCAGTGGGTATCCCTCCCTCCCGGGATCTCCCCCTTCTTCAAGCTGAAATGGAGGCAGAGGATGAGGAAATCTGGTGCCTGGGTCTGATGCATGCTTTGTTGACCGAATTCAGGAACTTGGTGTTGGGTGCTTCTTCCCACCCCACCTGCAATGTCCCTCCTGCAGAACAAATGGGACTCAATGTAGGCGTTTTTCTTCTTCTTTATATTTTATAATTACGTCTTATTTTGTTTTATTAAAAATTTCAACCACTGCGTGGGGGGGGGATACCCCCGCTGGTAAAAACACTTGGGGCACAAGCATGAAGACCTGAGTTCAAGTCCCCAGAGCCCACATGGAGATGGATGTGGCTGGGGGGCGGTGGCGGAGGCAGAGGCAGGAGGGTCTCCGAGTTCAAGACCAGCCTGGTCTACAGAGCGAGTTCCAGGACGGCCAGGGCTACACAGAGAGACCCCGTCTCGAAAAACAACAAGAAGACAAACAAGCACAGAAGATGAGTGTGCGAACCACTTCTGAAATTCCATACGCGAGGTGGGAGGCGGAGAAAGGGGGAGTCCCTGGAAGATCACGGAGCGCCTGGCGGAAATGCGCAGGGAAGGCCGCGTCTCAAACAAGTGGGAGGCCGAGACTGACAGCCGAAGTCGTCCTCTGTGCACTCAGACTAAGGAGCACACACACGCACTCATGCACGCTCGAAAGTACATACACGCACGCTTGCACACATGCATGTGTGGGCACAAAGTTCACACAAAGTTCAAACATCTAGAAAAACAGAACCATATATACAATATATATTCAAAGATTTTTTTTTTTATCATTTTCAATGTGTATGTGTCCGCGTCCATGGACAGAAGCGTTGGATCCTCGAGGCTGGAGTTGCAGGTTGTTGCGGGTCACCTGACCTGGGTCCTCTGCAAGAGCTGCAGGTGCTCTTGACCGCTGAGCCATCCCTTCGGCCCCGTAAACTTAGCGACACTTTTTGACATTTGCTGAGTCACATACGTATCTCATTTTTGTCTCTCTTCCTTTTCTGAGACAGGCTCCTGTGCCCAGCCTGGCCTCACCCTCGAGCCTCTGACCCGTCCTGCACCACAGCAGCTTCCCTCAGAGCTGGGCTCAAGCCCACCCGGGGCTCTGTGCAAGCCCTGTACCCAGTGAGCCGCACCCCCGGGCTACTTCTCGTATCCCTCCAAGTGGCGAGCGTTACCACACGCTTCCTCTGAACTGCTCAAGTTCAGTATTTGTTTCCTCATTCTTTTTCTTTCTTGCCACGGGAAGATAAGATTTACATATAGTAAAATGTACAAATCTGAAATTAGCGCTGTCTTGCTGTCAAACCCGGCGGCCAAGCGCTGTCTGAGCTCCGTCCCGGACATGGCTTCTCAATCTCTCTGGGCCCTGCTGTCTTCTGAGGGCTTCTGGCTGAGATTAAGTCAGTAATATAATAAAGACTGCAGATCAGTGGCCGGCACATGCCATCTGTCTGCCAGCTGTATTCTACAAGGATTAGTGTTGGCATTACCACCCAAACACAGAGCCTGGACCTGGACACGGGGACTGCAGGCCGTCGGGAAGGGGAGGTGGCTCCCTGGACCCAGTCTTCCCTGGGCTCCAATCAGCTCCCTCCTCTTCCGTCCAGTTGTTGCTGTCCATCGAGTTCAACGGGTTGCTTGCTCATCCATCCTGCCCTTCATTTATAAACCTTTGCTGCACGCCTCCTAAGGGATGGGGCTCATCCCTTGAGACGGCAGGATGCCTCTACATTCTCCTATCTTTTTGTTTTGAGGGAGACACCATCACCTCTGTCCTCAGAGACTGAGCAAGGCTGAGGCCCCATTCACAAAGCCGTAGTCACTGTGGGCTGGTTTACGTCTGCTTTTCCCACCTAGTTCTGGGGAGTGGGAATGGAAGAGGTGAGCCGGTGTGGGGAGACGGCCATCGCAGGGATGCAGACCCGTAGCTGCCACTACTTGGCCTCCCACTGGATCTCCTAACCCCTGGTGTGTGTATGCAGCCCTCCCTCCAGCACTGGCCGGTGAGGTCCAGAAGCATGCAGACCACAGGAGATAACCTGGAATCCTGCCTGGCCTTCTGCAAGCCACCTCCCTTCCCTGGGCTTTGTTTTTTTCTCCCTGCTAACCCCACTTCACCTCTACCTTGAAAACCTCTCTCTACCCATCACCTTCCCCAGTTCAGAGAACCCAGGCATCCAGTCACCACGCCCTGGCCCCAGCTCCGGGTAAACAGGAAGCTGGGTGAGGGGAGCAAGGGTTTGCGGAAAGTCCCAGGCAGGTGTGTGGGTCTGCAGGGAGGGGGCAGCCCTACCCCTGAGGTATGAAAGCTCCTGCCCGGGTCCCGGTTCTGAGTCTGAATGGGGACACGGGGACTGCAGGGCCTGGGTGGGAGGCCCCAGGGGAGGGGCTGCCTCTTGCTGGCTGTAGCAGGAACTACTTCCCTGGTGACCCTGCTGTTGGCAGTGCCTATCACTGTCCTGGCTGTGCTGGCCTTGGTGCCCCAGGAGCAGGGACGACGGGTGAGTGGCCGCAACAGGTGGAGAGGGCCGTATCTTGTGGATGTCCGCGCTGTCTCTGCCCACCCTCCTAGCCCTAATGATGCAGTCCTATCCTGACGCTGCAAGCCCCTTCCTGGTTGTCTTCTCTTGCTAAGATACCCTGCGTCTGTCTTCTGTCCGGTGCTCTGCTCTGTCTTCCAGCAAGATGTGCGCTACTGAAGGTGCTGGAGACGCCAGCCCTGGGGCCGGGCTCTATGGCGGGAGGGGTGGAGTTGGCACCAGCCGAATCTGAATCCTGGGCACTGTGACCCTACCCAACCAGGTCGAGAAGACTACTGGCTCAGAAGCACAGGCTCAGAAAAGGCTGGATGACAACAAACCGCCGTCTTGCCTCTTGCCCTCACCCTCCAGCCTCTCAGGGACTCCGGACCCCCCCCTGCATCCCCAGATCCCCTCTTCATCCAGGAATCTAGGCTCCCCATCCCAGAGCCCCGTTGCACAGTCCTCTCAGGGGGCGTCTGCGAGGGTGACCACGCTGTCTCCAGCCGTGGGTTTTTCACCAGACCCAGGGGTTCAACAGCTGCCGAAGGAGGAGTCAGAGACGGATCCCAGCCCAGAGCTTCCTGCGGCCCACCTCATAGGTAAGCATCCGGTAGACCTGAAGGGTGTCAGCTGTTCATTCCCCCAAAATGAGGGCCCTTTGGTTCTGCTCCGACGCTGAGGGCCGGTTCCCAATCCCCCCACCACCTCTGGCCCCGGAAGCGCCCACCTTTCCAAGTTCTCCCTCGCTCTGACTCCTCTGGGTCCACCCGAGTCGGCTCGGGAGGTAGCATCCTTATCTTCGCCCCTCCCCTCTGGGTACCAGGGTGTGAGACAGTCCCCGCCCCTGCGCCCCGGGTCGCGCTCGCCCAGCCGGGGTCCCGAACCCACGCGCGCCCCTCTCCGCAGGCGCTTGGATGCGCGGGCAAGGGCTCGGCTGGGAGGCGAGCCAAGAAGAGGGCGTTCCTGAGGAGCGGGGCGCAGTTCTCCGGGCCCGACGGGCTGGCGCTGCCGCGGGACGGCGTCTATTACCTGTACTGCCACGTCGGGTACCGGGGCCGGGCGCCCCCTGCCGGCCGCGGCCGCGCGCTCACGCTGCGCAGCGCCCTGTACCGCGCGGGGGGCGCCTACGGCCGGGGCTCCCCGGAGCTGCTGCTGGAGGGCGCGGAGACCGTGAGCCCCGCGGTGGACCCGGTGGGCTACGGGCCTCTGTGGTACACCAGCGTGGGGTTCGGCGGCCTGGTGCAGCTCCGGAGCGGCGAGAGGGTGTACGTCAACATCAGCCACCCCGACATGGTGGACTACAGGCGAGGGAAGACCTTCTTCGGGGCGGTGATGGTGGCGTGACGCCTGCATCCCCCCACGGAGGACCGCGTGGTGCGTGCGGACTGTGACCAGCCCGGAGGGTGGGGAAACTGAGTCCCCGTGCTCGGGGGTGGGGTGGGGTGGGGTGGGGTGTCAATGTAGGACTCGGATGCTGAGAATAAAGGATGTAAACTCTGCGGGCCTGGCCGGCGTCGTCACGGAGGTGCGGACGCGGATCCGTGCGGGGTGGGGGAGCGTGCGGGGTGGATGACCTAGTTCTGAGCGGCGCACACCTGTTGCGCGCGCACGCGCACACGCGCACCCACACCCCGGCTCTAACGCCAAGCGTCCAGGTCGGGGGAAGAAGGGACGGTCAAACCCCGAGACATCTCCCAGCATCCTGATTGCAACAGGGACACTGGGCCCCACAAGACCCCCACATACACCTTTTCTCCTGGCCTCGGCCCCAACACCGGGGGTCGCAGACAGTGCTTGTTCCCAGTGAGGAAAACCAGAAGAACAAAGCATTGTGGGACTTTGGACCCATTTTACTGCTGTCTGCTTGACTGTAGTACCCCCCTCTTCCTCCCCCCCCTTTTAAAAATAAGACAGGGTCTCTCTGCATAACTCTGTCTGTCCTGGAATCCAGTCTGTACACCAGGCTGGCCTCGAACTCAGTGGTCCACCTGCCTCAGCCTCCCAGTGCTGGGATCAAAGGCGTGCAGCGCCACCTGGGCTCCCACAGTTATTCTTTAAGGAGCATCAGTGAGTCCCAGCCACCTTAAGGGAGGCAGACTAAGGAAGAAAGCAGAGGAACTGCAAAGGGGGGCGCGGGGCGAGACTGGTGCCTGAGCAGAAGCGTGGGAGAAACTGGTGCCCGGGGTCCTTCCTAGAAATGGCAAGTCTTCACCCTTTGTTCACACCTGAGTCGCCCCCTCCACAGCAGGGCAAGCGGAAGGCCCCTAAAAGGAACGACAGCAGTCCCCCCACCCCCACCCCCGCACCATGGCTGGAGGAGGCAGAGGGGAAGCCAAGGCTCTATCTAGGTCACCCCAGTGGGTCACCCCACAGCCCACAAGCGTACCATGTGGTTGGTTTTCCCCTCTCTGGCTACCGGGGTGAAGGAAGGCCCAGCCAACTGTGAGCCCAATTAGAGCTGCTACTCTCTGGGGTTCAACTTCTAATCACCTTTCTTTCCTTTCTCTCTCTCTCTTTTCTTTCTCTTTTCCAGACAGGGCCTCACTCTGTAGCCCTGACTGGCCTGGAATTGTCTAGGTAGACCTGGCCTTGAACTCACACAGATCTACCCACCTGTCTCCAGAGCACTGGGATTAAAGGCATGGCTACCACACCCACTCCTTATTTGTCTTCCAGTGGGGTGAAGGGTGACCAACGTTGGCTAAACTCTTCTCCTGTACCTAGTTATTGCCTTCCTTGTAAAATCTAGTTTTAGTGAAAAACCCCATGAAGTCGGTTTAGCAAGCTCCCTCTCCCACACTTGATCACCCTCAGTCCCCTCAGCAGGCGCCCCGGGGTGGTGTCTGATCACCTGGCCTGTCTCGACAAGCGTCTTGTCTGATCTGTTGAGACAGAGTCCCCGACCCCTGATTTTTCTTTTCTCTTAGTCATTTGCCATCCCCCAACACCCACCCTGCTCTGGCTGGTAAGACCCACTTGCTCTCGTGGCAACTCCAGGTCTCCCCACCCAGAGCTGCAATTCTGAATGAAGCAGACAATGCATGCTCCAGCAAGTACTACTGGATACTAGTAAGAGTAATAAAGTATTGTTTATTGCTACTACTACTACTATTATTATTATTATTTATTATTGGTGTTGGGATCAAATCCAAGGCCCTGCATGTGTGATTAAGTAATTTTTTTACAAAAAACAACAACAAAGCATTTAATCAAGGTGTTTTTCTTTTTCCAGTCTACCCACCTCACACACTCACCATTTGTGAAAAACATTGGCGAAACCAAAGCCGGCAACGGCGCGCCTTCACCCACATAGTCTCCGGTTCTTCGTTGTTACCGTCTTGGGGTTTGAACTCAGGGCATCGCACCTGCTGAGCCGCCCCCCCCCTCCCCGCCACTACGCACCACGCTCTCAACCCTTTTGTAAACGTTTCTCCCGTCTCCCAAGGTTGGAGAAGGCAGAGCCGGCCGAGCCCAACGGTCCAGCACTGACCTGGGCACACGTGGGGGTCGGGTCTCCTCGCCGCAGACCACGCCCGCTCGGTCTCTGTTCAGAGGGGAGGTTGAATGGTTCAAGGTGCACAGTTAGTGTTCAGAGCCCAGACACCTGAAGCTCTGGAACTTCCTTGGCTGTGATTCAGGTACCTGAGAATGTAGCTCCTCCCGGCGCTCTAGGAGCCGCAGTAGCCGGAAAGAGCTGCAGTACTTTCCCAGCCGGGATTTGGAATTCCCAGAGTGGGAAATTCCCATGCCCGGAGGCAAAGGTAATTAATTAGTTCAGGCTCTTGTTTCCGGGGAGAGAAGGGGATGTTGGCTGGCCTTTGTTCCATGGGGTCTTGAGGGCCCGAGGGTGTAAAGACTGAATCTGGACCCAGAGATGGCAGCCTCTGGAGAGGAGACTCCAGGGGATGGTGCTCCACCCGAGAGAGAGACAGATGCCGACTTAATCCCAAGAAAGAAACCGTATTTCTTTTCCCAAGCGACCTTTATTTTCTCACACCGACCCGTAGGGCGATTACAGTCACGGCTCCCGTGGGGAGCAGAGGTTCCGCGATGTAGCGACAGCCTGGTCACCAAATCAGCGTTAATAAGACAATTGGGTTAGATAAATATTTTGTTTTAAACATAAGCAAAAAAGGAACCGCTGAGGCCAGGAGGGGGTAGCTGAGAGCTCAGCTCCGTTTTCACAGAAAACATGTCCGTCTCAAGACAGCTCCCAGCATTGGGTCCTCCAGGACTCTCCGGCCTTCCAAATAAATACATCCATCAGCAAATAAATAAATAATAAATAATAAATAAATAATCATAAGTGCAATCATAAATAGAGGGGGCTGGCTTTGTGAGGAAGGCTGGGCGCTGGTCTCAGGGAAGGGTCTGGAAACATCTGAAGACAGGGAGGCCTGAGATCTTCTTCTCCAGCAGCGTTCTGAGCCAGAGGCAGCCTGATCAGCGCTCCCGCCCCCCCCGCCCCGTTCCAGATGCCCCAGGTGGAACTCAGGAATCAACCTCTGAGGTTCCAGCGAGTTCTGGAAGCCCATTTGAATTCCTGACGGTGGTTCTCGAGAACCCCAGAGTCCAAGTCAATATCCCTGCGTCTCGTGTTTCTGAGTGTTATCGTTCGAAGCTCTGAGCTTGGGGTCTGACCCTGAGCCATAAGATGGAGGGGGGCTCTGAGGAGTAGACGGTATGGGGAGGGTCACAGAGGGGGGCTGGGTAGAGAGCGGATGGGTACCCCTCTGCCTCACAGAGCAATGACGCCGAAGTACACCTGCCCGGATTCTGCAAAGTCTAAGTAGCGCGGCAGATTGACCTCTGCGCTGAGCTGGTCTCCCTTCTCCAGCTGGAAGACCCCGCCCAGGTAGATGGGCTCATACCAGGGCTTGAGCTCAGCCCCCTCGGGGCTTTCCTTGGGGCAGGGGCTCTTGATGGCAGAGAGGAGGCTAACTTTCTCTTGGTACGAGACAGCGAAGCGGCTGACGGTGTGGGTGAGAAGCACATAGTTGGGGCAGCCTTGGCCCTTGAAGAGGACCTGAGAGTAGACCAGGTACAGCCCGTCCGATGGTATCACCAGCTGGTTGTCTTTGAGAGCCATGCCGTTGGCCAGGAGGGCGTTGGCACGCCGGCTCAGCCACTCCAGCTGTTCCTCCACTTGGTGATTTGCTGAGGGAGGAAGAGTTGAGTCAGTATGACCCTGCTAGTTCGCACTTCACATCCTGAACCTCGGGTTCTACCCACACTTCATTTCCGGTTCCTGCGCCCTCTGTCTCCCCACATCCCATTGGCCGTGAGGCCCTGAGCGCCTGGACCCAGGCCTTGCTGTTGTTTCCTTCTTTGGACTCTCTCACCCACTGCTTCCAAGCTCCGTCTACTCTCAGCCTGGTTTGACCCCCCCGCCCCCCAATCCTGGTTCTTAGTCCCGGAGGCGTGGTGCGTGGCGCGTGGTGCGTAGAGCACTTACCTACGACGTGGGCGACCGGCTTATCGCTTGAATTCTGAGAAGAGGATCCTGAGGGGGAAAAGAAGAAAGCAAAGATGAGACTCGAGCCTTCCAGCAAGCCTCTGTCTGCTTGGACACCGCGCCCCCCCATTCCCTGTCCTCCAGAACCGGAATTTTAAGTTCTCCCCGCTGCTCCCAGCCCAGGTCTGACGGCCCTAAGTTAAGAGAGACGCTTGGCAGACACTTACTGAGGGTGAGGGTCTGGGCCACGGAGCTGATGACAGGGAGGTCGTTGGGGAACTTCTGTGTGGGAAGAGAAGGAGAAAGTTAGCGCCCGAGGAGCCACCCGCAAAGAAGCCCCCAGCGCCTCCTCTGTGCCCCGCGTCTGATTCATCCTCCGTTCTCCCTTTGTCGGTTCATCCGTCCAACTGTGCTTGTCTCGCCTTATCTCCCCTCATCTCTCTCCCTATCGCTCACCCCTCCATCATCCCCGTCTTCATCTCTCGCCTCTTCCCTATCCTTCTGACCGCATCCCGTATCTCTCTGCACATCTCGACATGTGTCTACACGCTGGTTCATTCATTCGTCCCCGGGGCATTGCACCCCCTCACAGATGTTTAGCAAACTGGCCGCGTGGGTCAGAGATGCAGTCTCTTTCCCTTTCCACAGCCACCCTCCGCATGTGCTGCCCCCTCCCCACTCTCCTCCACGTTAACCCTAACCCATGTCTGTCAGCCCGCCTCTTGCCCTCACCCTGTCTCTCTTGCCCTCCTAGCCTGCTTCTGTCTGAGTGAGAATGGAGGCCTCGGAGGCACTCACCTCTTCCCGCTGGGGGCCGATCACTCCGAAGTTCAGTAGGCAGAAGAGTGTGGTGGCCCCCGCCACCAGCAGGAAGGAGAAGAGGCTGAGGCATAGGCACCGCCTGGAGCTCTGGGGGCCCCCCACTTTTCTGGGGAGGGCCTCCTCGGCCATTTCCACGTCGCGGATCATGCTTTCTGTGCTCATGGTGTCCTTTCCAGAGGGAGACGTGGAGCCTCGGGCCAGTGTATGAGAGGAACAGGACCTGTTTGCTTTCCCGGGAGCTATTTCCAGGGTGTTCTGGAGTTGCTGTCCTCCCTCCGGGCTGGTCCCCTGGTGTCCTCTCCGAGGGAGCTTCTGCTGGCTGGGTGTGCAGACAGCTGCATTTATAGCCCTTGAGGCAGGAGGGCGGGGAAAGGCTCTCAGTCAACCAGCGGAAAACTTCCTTGGTGGAGAAAACCATGATCTCATGTGGAGGAAGCGGTAGTGGCTGTACACCTTCTGTCTTGGTTTCTTCTCCCTTGCGGGGGCAGAGGTTTGGAAAGTTGGGGACGCCCAGACATCAAGGAATCTCCTCCCCCTCCCCACCAGGATTCTGTGGCAATATTGGGTCAATCACTAATGTGTATGTAGGACTCTGGGAGCGGAACCCCATTTCCTCCCTGCCCGCCAGGGCTAATAATAGTCTTCTTGGGGAGACCATGTCTGTGTCTGTTTCCCTTTGAGTTCTAGTTAGGGCTTCCATGTGAGTAAACTTGGCATTGGGGGTGCTTCTGAAAGCTGGGTGCACAAGTGGGGGGGATTGCTATTGGGGAGGGAAGCCCTCTAGGTTCTTGGGAGGAAGTGGCTGAGGATAGAGCAGCTTCAGAGGACAGCGTGCGCATGCGCCTTGGAAGGGCTGGTGGGAGTAGCGGGGACAAGTGCGGGGCAGCCCCAGAGGGAATGAACTCAGCCCTGGGAATTCACGAGGCGGCCCTTCTCCTTTCGTTCTGATCATGGGCTCGGGCTGCTGCTTTCAGTCTCGGCTTCCAGGGGAGTTTTTCAGGAATCTCCTGCTGTGTACTCTTGATGTCTCCTCAGACATCCATGGTCCACATGGATGCTTCCGGGGGATCTTGAAACCCTTATGGCTCCACACCTTCCAAAGATCCCCTTCCTCCCAGTCCTGGACATTCTCCCAGCCACTTCCCCCCAAACCATCAATCCTCCAGAGGCCCTTGGTCCCAACCTCTCCATACCCAGGCTCCATCTCCCTAGCTTATCCTTTGGGTCTCCTCCAGGAGTTAGGCAGCCTGACTTCCACGAATCCACCATGTATCTGGGAGCTGTCGGCTCTGCCCACAACCCATGATCCACCTGAGGCCTCTCTCCCCTACTCCATTCCTTAAAGAGATCGGGAAGACTCTGCCCCCCCTCCCAAATCCCAGAAAGACACAAGCAGACAGAATTTCAGAGAAAAGAGGTTTATTGAGCTTCGCTGATGGTGCAGAGGGCTCCTTGTGAATGTCCAGCCGGCAGCAGCTGGCTTTTAGAGCCTTGCTCTTCCTTCTAAATCCCCTTGGTCTGTTGACTACTTCTCTCTCTCTCTCCTTTTAGATGAGTTTGTGCTCACTCTAAGCAGAGACCTAGTTGCGATCTGATGCCTCTCTACTGCCCCTCTCCTTCTATTCTCCATAAATAAATAACTTAGCCTTTCCTTTCATAAATAGTCTCCCTTCCCCTGTCCCCGTCCACCTCCTGGACATCCTCCCACCTAGACCCACAAGACAGCTCTGTGCAGGGACCTCTAGGCAGGCTTGCACCCTCAGCTGAGCCTCTGGGTGGTTCGGGGAAGATATGGTTCCCCTGGAGTGCCTCAGACTACTGTGAATGTCCAGGTGATTTGGGTGAGGAAGGCTTGAGATTGCAGGGGTGAGCGAGGGAGAGGAGGTGTGACCCTAAAAACGGCCAGAGTGTAGGCCTGGAAACGAATCCCTGGTTTTTCTAGGTCCTACAGGGCAAAAGCTCCAAAGAATACACTGCTGGGGCTGAAGTGTAGGTGTGAGGTGCCATCTGTGTGCGTGGACAGCTGGTCTCCCTTGCTGAGCAGGAACACAGCCCCCTGGTACATCGAGTGGACCCACGGCCCTCGTAGCCCCGGGTAGACAGACTTCTGCGCGCTGAGGAGAGGCACGTGGAAGGGGTACTGGGAAGAAAGCAGCTGGACCTCGTGGGCCAGGTAGATGGGATTGGGAGTGGCCTTGGGGGAGCGGCTTTCCCCAGAGAAGACCACCTGGGAGTACACGAAGTAGAGGCCGCTGGTGGGGACCAGGAGGGAGCTGTTGTTCAGAGAGAAGCCATGTTGGAGGAAGGCGTGGTCTGTGTTCGCTCTCCAGAGCAGTGCTTTTTGTTTGCTGGGGTATCCTAGAAAAGGTCGATAAGGTGTTAGGAGGGGTCAAGGTCGGAGGTCTCCATCCCTGAGGAAGCGGGCACTGGACAGCTGGGATGGTTGGTGGGAAGGTGGGGTGATCACTGGGGCCCCTGGGAAGTAGGGGGAGAGCCAGGGACTGGACTTCTGGAGGCAGAAGTTTACCAACGAGATGAGCAGCAGGTCTGAGGATGCCACGGGCCAAATGCCTCTGAGGTGGCTGATGAGCTGTCCTGGCAGCTGAGAGACGGGCACCAGGGAGTCCCTAGGGGAGAACAGAGTTAAAAGGGTTCTAGGACGGGTTGGCAGGACACCCCAGCACCCCCATTCTCGTGCTTCCTCACCTGGGTCCCCAGAGGCAGGGCTAACAGCAGCCCCAGGAGGAAGACAAGGGGGGTGCCAAGCACCCTCAAGAGGTAGAGACGTCCGAGTGGTGTCATGGAGAGAACCTGCAGAGAGAGAGAGAGAGAGAGAGTGAGTGTGTACAGGGGAGGCGGGGCACACAGCGGAAGACAGACCTTACCTCCCAGCTGAGACAGCCTGATAGACAGGACCAGAGACAGAGAAGGGGGCAAGACACAGGCAGGGAAACGCTGAGGTGAGCTGGGGTAGAGAGAGAAAGAAAGAGACTGGAAGAGGAAAGAACCACAGCAGAACAGACAGTGGCTGAGAGGGACAGAGAGAGAGACTGACAGATGACCGAGTTAGGCACCACGGGAACAGACCGAGAATCAAAGCCACAAGGTCCAGACCCAGGGAGGCTGGGGGTCAAAGCAGGTCGTACAGGAAGGGCTGGGGCCCCAGTGAAGAGGCAGGGTCCTGAAGGATGAGCGTCTGTTACAAGGGTAAACCCAAGGGGACAGGGCAGGAGCGTCTCACCGGCTGTGTGGGGTCCTGGGTGCTGGCGCCTGGGTCCCTTTATAGAGGAAGCGGCAGTGCGGCAGGCAGCGGGCGGGCTCTAGGTCTGGGCTGGGGCCTGGGGAAGCCCCCAGGGCTTAGAAGATGCTGCTGTTTCAGTCGAAGGCAGGAAAGGCCGAGCCCAGGAGAGAACCGCAGGCTGGGGGCTCAGACAGCTGAGTTCTGGGAAAGGGAGCGGGGAGCAGGGTCAGGCCTAGGAGTTCCAGAAAAGGGACAGGCAGTTCGTGGAGAACAAGGGGGCACAGTCGGGCTGTGGCTGGAGGCCTGGTTCCCTGAAGAATGATGGTTTATAACACTCCTGCACCCTTGACTGCTCGCAGGGTTCTCTGCACATTTCCTTCTCCATCTCTCTGGTCACATCTGGAGGGCCCTGTAGCCACATGTGGCTAGCAGTGCCTTTATTTTTTCAGGTTTGAACCCAGGGTTTCATGCATGCTAGACAAGCCTTCTACCTCTGACCTACAACCCCATCAGGTTCCCCCCACTTCCCCTCTTGTCTTTGGGGGTTCAAGCTACAGTTGTTCCAGTGTACGTGATTTCTGGTCATCTGCCAGTTTCATGTCAAGAAGTTCTGTTACAAAGAACCCTTCCCACGCCCCAATCTGGGGCATCCTGGTATGTGACAATCTTAGCGGCTCCTCCTTTCTTTCTAAAGTGTCCATGTCCAGAAGATAATTTGGGGGACTCGCTTAGAACCCCACCACACATGTCGAGTAAGGTCTCAAGCCCATCCCTGAAGGAAGTCCCTGCAGATCAGATTTATAGAACCCCAAATACGCACCCCAGGCTTCCAAAGTTCTGTATCGAGGGAGCTTCAGAATTCTACACAGGAAGGACGAGGCCCAGGGTGGAGTCACTTAAGTCTTGTCTAGAAGCAGCATCTGAGGAGCCTATTTTAAGGGCCTGGGATGTGACTCGATGGTCCTTGCCTGCCAGGCACACGTGAGTCCCCGACTCTGTCTCCACATTCCCAGCAGCAACAGTATTGATTGTTTCTTCCTCAAAACAAACAAAAAAATTAATATTTATTTATTTTCAGGGCTGGAGAAATGGCTCAGTGGTTCAAAGCACTGACTGTTTTTCCAGAGGACCAGTGTTCAATTCCCAGCACCCACACGTTGGTTTACAGCCGTCTGTAACTCCCGGGGGGTCTGGCGCCTCTTCTGGCTGTTGCAGGCCCTATACGGAAGTGGCGCGCAGACATGCATGCAGGAAGTCCCACACACGTAACATAATAACAGTTAGGAATATACGTGTTTACACTACGTGTGTGCGTGCAAGTGCACGCAGCGCCACAGGCCGTGTGTGGAGGTCAGAGCAGAACTCTTGGGAGGTTGTTTTCTCCTCCCACCATGTGGGTTCTGGAGACTGAACACAGGTCATCAGGTAAAGGCAGCAAGCACCTTTACCCGCCGAGCCATCTTGCTGGCCTGTCTTTCTGTCTTTCTTAAAAAGACTTCTTCCTCTCCTCCTCCTCCTCTCCTCCTCCTTCCCCTCCCCTCCTCCTCCTCCTCTCCTGCTCCTTTCCTCCTCCTGCTCCCCCTTCTCCTCCCCCTCCCCCTCCTCCTTCCCCTCCCCCTCCTCCTCCTCCCCCTCCTCCTCCTTTCCTCCTCCTGCTCCCCCTTCTCCTTCCCCTCCCCCTCCTCCTCCTCCCCTCCTCCTCCTTTCCTCCTCCTGCTCCCCCTTCTCCTTCCCCTCCCCTTCCTCCTCCTCCCCCTCCTCCTCCTTTCCTCCTCCTGCTCCCCCTTCTCCTTCCCCTCCTCCTCCTCTCCTCCTCCTGCTCCCCCTCCTCCTCCTCCTCCTCCTCTCCTGCTCCTGCTCCCCCTTCTCCTTCCCCTCCTCCTCCTCCCCCTCCTCCTCTCCTCCTCCTGCTCCCCCTTCTCCTTCCCCTCCTCCTCCTCTCCTCCTCCTGCTCCCCCTCCTCCTCCTCCGCTCCTCCTCCTCCTCTCCTGCTCCTCCCCCTCCTCCTCTCCTCCTCGTCCTCCTCCTCCTCTCCTCCTCCTGCTCCCCCTCCTCCTCCTCCTCTCCTCCCCCTCCTCCTCTCCTCCTCGTCCTCCTCCTCCCCCTCTTCCTCTCCTCCTCCTCTTCTTCTCCTCCTCCTCCCCCTCCTCCTCTCCTCCTCCTGCTCCCCCTTCTCCTTCCCCTCCTCCTCCTCTCCTCCTCCTGCTCCCCCTTCTCCTTCCCCTCCTCCTCCTCTCCTCCTCCTGCTCCCCCTCCTCCTCCCCCTCCTCTCTATTATTATTATTATTATTATTATTATTATTATTATTATTATTATTAATTAAAACTATCAAAGTATTTGGTTCTTTAAATTTTTATTCTTTAAAATATTTATCTTATTGATGCTGGGCAGTGGTGGCGCACACACACCTTTAATCCCAGCACTCGGGAGGCAGAGGCAGGTGGGTCTCTAGGAGTGTGAGGAGCCAGCGTGGTCTGCAGAGTGAGTTCCAGGACAGCCAAGGCTACACAGAGACACCCTGTTTCTATAAAACCAAAACAAAACTCTCGTGTAGGAGCCAGTCTTCACTTAGCTTATAAGTTACAGCTTTTAAAGCAAAGTTTTTGAAGATGAGTTTTTTGGTCACATGTCATAAGACTGAGGTAGATGACAGCAGCTGGCCACCTCAAACATTACCGCTGCTGATCCTGCTGCCCTGTTCAGTCAGAGCGCTGGAGACCACTAGGGCTGGCGATGGTGGCGGTGCGGCTGGCCGCCGGGCGCTCTGCTGTTCTCGGGCCCAAATGCTTGAGTGCGAAGGTAAACTGGTCCTACCTCCTCAGCTTGCTCATGGCTCTGATGGGCAGGACCCTGCAGATCGAGGCCCGAGACTTGGACGAGAAGCTTTCTCTATGACCAGTGCTTGCCCAGAAGACTGGGGAAGGGCAACATTTCTAGGTCAGGAGAAAAGGAGGAGTCTAGTCTCCATGACCCACATGGGTAGTGAGGAATCCCAGTTCCGATGGCTTGCCTTGGGTGGGCTGGGGGCAGGACAGAAGGCTGGAAGGGCAGAGAGACCTTCTGATGCTGCTTCTCGGGTCTTGAGCTGTTACTAGAGAGTTCCCAGCATGCTAAGGCTTCATCCCTTGGGGCGCTGTCCAGCTCTTGTGGTCCTCATCCAATCTCTTCAGCAGCCTCTGCACTCCATGAACACGTCTTGTGCACCCGGTGCAAGGAACGAGGGAGGCAGGACCAACAGATGGTTCTGGAACTGCAGGGATCTCAAGTTCAGCTTCGTTAAGTTTTGTGACCTTGGCAGGGCAGCCACAGGAAATCCGTGGAACCTGGGGGCATTCATTATGGGGGTGAAGAAGGTGGGGAGGGACTCTCCAGATAGGGGAACATGGGAAGTGGCTGCAGGTGAGAGACAGCCCTCCTGGGCTGGGATGAGGTTATCAGAGAACACATCCTGCATGGTTCAAAACCAAGGGAAGAAGTTTAAGTTTCATGCCGATACAATGGAGAGCCACCAATACATTTAAACAAGAGGCCCACTTGTACTGTTGTGTTATAAAATAGAGTCTGGAAGCAACATGGAGAACAGAGAAGAGTCCTGAGGTCACCATGGAGACCAGTGAAGAGCATTTTACCATGACCAGCGCTGAGATGACAGGGAGACTGGAAAGGAGAAAGTGCTTCAGGGCAAAAGCTACGGTGTTGGTGACAGCCAGGTGTAATGGAGGAAGGAAACACAGACACCTCCTCAGGGCTAGGGCTCGGGGATGTGGCTTGGTCTGTAGAGTGCCTTCCTGCCGTGCAGAAAGCCCTGGGTTCCATCACCAGCTCCACAGAACTTGGTGTGGCGACAGGCCTACAGCCCTAACCCTTGGACTTGAAGGCAGGAGGATCAGTAAGGGTTCAAGATCACCCTTAGCCACATGGATTGTGTGAGACACTTGTGGAAGAAAGAAAGAGAGAGAGAAAGAAAGAAAGAAAGAAAAAGAAAGAAAGAAAGAAAGAAAGAAAGAAAGAAAGAAAGAAAGAAAGAAAGAAAGGAAAGAAAGAGAGAAAGAGAGAGAGAGAGAAAGAGAGAGAGAAAGAAAGAGAGAAAGAAAGCCCCTGTAATTTCTTGCCCGTATCTTGTCTTCTTGATTTTTTGATCTCTGACAGTGCTGGCCACGGTACCCGTAGCCTCGAGCACGCCAGGCAAGGGTTCCCCTACTGAGCTACATTCTCTAGGACTGAATTTTAATCTGGTCATTCTTTGCGTAGTCTTTGGTTCCTTTTCTGTGTTCCTCTTTCCCTGGGGATCTTTATGCTTCCTGTTGTTTCTGCCTCTTAAATGGTAGTCGCTGATGGACTGAGACCCTGGCCAGAGAGGGAGAGTGTGTGTGTGGTGTGTGTGTGTCAGGGGCTGGGACATGGAGGGACAATGCAGAGGGGAAGGTGAGGAGACGTGAGAGACGCAGGAAGGAAGGGAAGGGCCTGCTGAGCTGTGCCGGGGAGTGGCGGAGTGCAGAAGGGTGGGCCGTGCTGGGGGCCAGGGCCGTGCTGGGGGCCAGGGCCGTGCTGGGGGCCAGGGCCGTGCTGGGGGCCAGGGCCGTGCTGGGGGCCAATTTTGGTTTCAATCTCGGTTTTGGCGGCTGTGTGAAATTCAGTTTCTTTCTTGAGGAGGCCAACAGCTGTTTGGGACTTTCCCCGGGCGGGAGGGCAGAGGGCTGGGAGTCTTGTAAGCCGTCTATGCTGCTCTCGGAGGAGAAGCCACGGAAATCTCCGGGGCCTCTAAACAAGGCTGAAGTGATGATAGCCTTGAGTTTTGTGTTTTTGTTTTTAGCCTCAAACTTTATCCAAGTTTAACCTTAACCCAAGTCACAACTCCAGCTCAACCTCAGATCTGAGCACACGCTTATCGGCAAACTCCCAAAGTCCAACCTGTGAAACGGCTTAGCCCGTCTCCAGTGGTAATACTGAAACCCTGTGGTCCGGTCCCTAACCCCAAACCTGGGCCCAACACCAGGTGAAACTTGCAGAGGAGCCAGAAACTACCGTGGAGCTTTGTCCCGCTTTACTTTGATGAGCATTCACCGAGTACCGACTAGGAACGCTGTTCAAGGGAGGAAGAAGCACGGCGTGGCGAAAAGTGGCACAGGGAACTCATACGCTTGGGGGTTGTGTCCCAGAGAGGCCGCGTATGGGAGAAGCCGGGGCTGTGGCTCGGGCCAGAGCACTCGCCTGGCATGCGTGCGTGGGGGCCTGGGTCTCTCTCATCCCCAGCGTTGCTAAAAGGTAAAGGTGAATCAGTCACAGAGCCCTAAGAGGAAACTGGACAGGGCGTTGTGGAGAGTGGCCGGGAACGCTTTTAGAGACTGTAGTCTCTCTCAGAGTGGGTAGCCCTGAAGACAAGGCCCAAGCAACAGACCAGGTAGAAGTGGAGTTTTCCCAATGGTGGAGGCAGGGATGGGGGAGCAAGCCAGGGATGTTGATGGACAGCCAAGAAGGCCAATGTGACCACAGCTGAGGGACTGGGAAGGGGCAGGGTGAGGTCAGGGAGGAAGGCAGGACCAGATCATGCGGGGCCATGTGAAGAGAGGCAAGGTACCTCCATTTTATTCAACCATGGGATCCTTTGGAAGGTGTCAGAGTGTCTGTGGGATGGGGCGGGGGGAGGTGAGGAAGGGGGACAGTGGTGGCAGGCAGACAGAGGATCTCTGAGAGCCTGAAGCCAGCCTGGTTTACACAGCGAGCCTACAAAAGGCTCCCCATGGCTCCCTGGTCCGTGACATCATGGAGGAGGCAGATGCGGTCATGCTGAGGAGATGGTGGAGGCAGTTGCGGGGGTGACAGACGTGGACAGACTCGGGACGTATTTCAGGGAGAAAACCGACAGGCATAGATGGTGCTTTGGTTGGACGGGAGCTGAAGAGGTGTCCTGAGGCAGGAGTGCGGCTTCGGGCGAGTGAGTCTAGACCCACCCTCGAGATGTATGTCTCGTGCCATCCCGTTTCGGGGGATGAGGCGGGGTTAGGGCGAAGCCAGGAGCTGCCAGCCCTGAGAGCGCTGACCACGCTAACCGAGGACCTGTCGAGACCACACACCTCCCCGCGATACAGCGCACGCTCTGCCCCGGATTCCAAAGCGAGCCTGTTCCCACACGTCGTCCGTTCTCACTGGGGCCTGCGGTCACCAGGTCTACCCGACAGGAGCCCTCTGTAGACCTTGTTCACAGAGTTCTGCCGCTGCGGAGTATCCACCCACCTCCCCCGTTTCGTTTCTGGAGGCATTTTCTTTAGATACCGGGAGGCTCGGTTTCCTCCTAATAACTCCTGTGCCCTCTTGGGAGGAGGCTGCTCTCTCTGACTCTAGCAGAGGGGCCGTGTTGCCCGCACACTTCTCCTCTTCGGAGGCTCCTGACTGTCGGCCACACTCTTCCTGTCTTCGCAGCCTGTCTCCTTCATCGACATCGGTCCTGCGCTCCTCGCGACCTGGGTACCGCGTCCAGTTTCTCTTCGTTGCTCACCCTCTGCCACCATCTTCAAAACACACAGGGCCGCATGCCCTAGGCCCTGGCGTCCGCTCTCCAGCCCTCTGCAACTCCAGCTCCAAGTGCTCTGATCCCGCTTCGGGCTTCTGCAGGCAGCACCTGCCTGTGCACGCTTTCTCATGCACCTGCTTTAACAACAGATAAGTCTGTTTTAAAGGGTTTGACCCTGAGTTCTCGCTGGTTCTAGTCACCCATATCCGCCATGCTGTTCTCTCCACCGAACTAATTCTTCACTCTTTGTTTTTCTCTTCGAGACAGGGTGTCTCTGTGTAGCCCTGGCTGTCCTGGAACTCACCTTGTAGACCAGGCTGGCTTCTAACTCAGAGATCTGCTGCCTCTGCCTCCTGGATTTTTTTAGTATTTATTTACTTTGCGTATGTGGGGGTGAGCGTGTTCTCTGATTCACGCGTGGAGGTCAGAGGACACGTTGTAGGGTCTGTTCAGTTTTCTCTCTTTACCTTGTGGGGTCCAAGGATCCGTTTCGGATCATCGGGGCCGGGGTGTGGTGGAACGCGCCTTTAATTGCAGCTCTTGGGGAGAGGCAGGTGGATCTGTGTGAGTCTGAGAGAAGCCTGGTCTACACAGCAAGATCAGGCCCGCCGGGGCTACGCAGGAAGACCCTACCTCAACGGTTTTTTCATTAAATTCAGGCGCCTTCCCCTGCTGAGCCATCTTGCCAGCCCTCTTCTTTCTGGCTGGTTATTTTTGGGGGTGGGGACTCGAGACGGGGTCGTGTAGCCTAGGTTGGCCTTAATTCAATATGTAACCGAGGTTGACTCTGAACCCTCCGTTCTCCTGCCTCCGCCTCGCAAAGGCTGGGATTTGGGGGCATAAGCCACCGTATCAGGCTTTTTGTTGATTTTTTAAAAAACCTTGTGTGTGCTTCCACGTGTCTCTGGCTGTCAGTGGGCAGCATAGGGGGCTGGTTACCTTCGTTCCCTGCTGCACCCATCAGGCTGGTGGCCCACGGTGTCTGGGGATTCTCCTTCTCTTCCCATCTTCTGTCTCGGTGTAGGGGTGCTGGGATCTGAGCCCCAGTCTCATGCTTATGTGGCAAGTCTCACTGCATCATCTCAGCCCAGCCACCCCATCCCAGCCATCCTGAGCCCAGCCACCCCATCCCAGCCCAATCCAGCCACCCCAGCCCAATCCAGCCACCCCAGCCCAGCCACCCCCAGCCCAATCCAGCCACCCCAGCCCAGCCACCCCATCCCAGCCATCCCAGCCCAGCCATCCTGAGCCCAGCCACCCCAGCCCAATCCAGCCACCCCAGCCCAGCCATCCCCAGCCCAGCCATCCCATCCCAGCCACCCCAGCCCAGCTACCCCATCCCAGCCACCACAGCCCAGCCACCCCAGCCCAGCCATCCCCAGCCCAGCCACCGCAGCCCAGCCACCCCAGCCCAATCCAGCCACCCCAGCCCAGCCACCCCAGCCCAGCTACCCCCAGCCCAATCCAGCCACCCCAGCCCAGCTACCCCCAGCCCAATCCAGCCACCCCAGCCCAGCCACCCCAGCCCAGCCATCCCCATTCCAGCCACCCCAGCCCAGCCATCCCCAGCCCAGCCATCCCCAGTCCAGCCACCCCAGCCCATCCTGTTGGTTTTGTTACAATGACAGGCTCCACACTTTCAGCTGTACTCAGATTTGGAGCTCTCACCTACCCCATGTTTTACCAAAAGACCCTGACATCTCGATTTGAGGAAATGAAAAGCAGTTTTCCTGGGTTTTTCTCCTGGCTGCTGAGCCCTGGGGGAGGGAGGCATCGCAGGGGCGGCTGGTGGGCTGGGCCGGCTTCAGGAGACTCCACTTGAGTCTCTAGGACCCTCGCCCTCCACCGCTGGCTTCACCGATGGCTGGTGGAGGTGTCCTCGCCTCGCCTCGCTTAGGCCTAAAGATGGCTTCCCTGCCTCCTCCCCTTCGTACAGCCACTTAAGCTTCCTCTTTACTTCCTTATTGGAAGCTCTCTGTTCCAAGGTTGGTCCTTCGGTTGTAGTCTTCACCCCGCTTCCTCCCAGTGCCCCCACATTTCCAGTCTTTCTCGTTTTATGTATCCTTCTCTTTCTTTCTTTCTTTCTTTCTTTCTTTCTTTCTTTCTTTCTTTCTTCTCTCTCTCTCTTTTTTTTTTTTACAAACACATTCAGTGTTCCTTCTTGAAGACAAGCGTAAAGAGCCCTCCCTGGAATCTTTCTCCCTCCAACACGCATCCTCTGTCTCCCACCTCCCCTTTCCGTGTGACGTCTCAGAACGCTAGGCCCCTTGACTAACACCTTCTTCGGGAACTGGTAAGATTTTCCTCCGTCATCAAGGTCCGTGGGTAGCGATGATTCCTGTCTTATCTTCGCCCTCCTCTGTGCCCACCACCCCGAACCTCACCTCCCACTCGTTCCTCAGTGTGAAAAGCAACCCTCCCTCGAATAAAAGGAAATTCTCTCTCTCAAAATTCGTAGTTGTCCTCTCAGTTCTCACCTAACGCATCTCCTTGAGGCCTGAGCCACGGAAGCCGTCTTGACTTGTTCCTGCGTCTCTACCCCCGCCACCCCCCGCCTCCCCAGCCCTCCCCCGCCTCCCCAGCCCTCCCCTGGCTCCTCTTCCTTAACCATCCTCATCTCCTCCACTCAGAGGTTCACCTCTACCAGGAAGGATGCTCCAGCACTTCGGCCTCGTTCCCGCTTCTTCGTCTCACTGGGCTGGTGTTCTGAGACTCATTTCTGGCCTTCACATTTCTCCCGTAGCCATGCCTTGCCCGAATCCATGGAACTCTCTGAAACTGAACTCCTGTCCTTCTGCTCAGCCATGCACTGTCTTAGGCCATCCATCCATCCAACCCTTTAGGCTGGAACTGGGGTCAATCCAAGACACGCCCCCACCCCCCACCTAGCATCCATTTGCCATGCCCTCGCGCACATGTGTACAGAGGCCAGAAGCCTCTGGTTGTTCCTCAGGAGCAATCCATCTGTTTTGTTTGTTTTCCAGACAGGGTTTCTCTGTATAACCCTGGCTGTCCTGCAATCTGCTCTGTAGACCAGGCTGGCCTTGAACTCGCAGACATCCCCCTGCCTCTGCCCGCTGAGTGCTGGGATTAAAGGCGCGCACCACCACGGCTCGGCATAATTACATTTTTATTTGTTGTGTGCGTGAGCTCCACAGGGCACGTGTGGAGGTGAGGACTTGTGGGAGCCCCTTCTCTTCTTCTGCTCTGTGGTCTTAGGGGTCAAACTTGGCTTGGTGGCTAGCGACACGCCTCCCCAGGGCTGACTGCAGGCACGCGCCGTCAACCCAACGTTACATGTGGGTGCTGAGGATCGAGCTCGGGGCTTCATGCTGGCACGTCAAGCACTTTGTGGACTCAACCATCTCCTCGTCTCCTGCTCGTTAGTGCCGTTGCAGTTACTGGACGTAACTAGGAAGCACACGGTGCTGAGGTTAGATGAGCTTAGTGTTCATCTCACAGCTTTTCCAGCTGCGTAGCTACGCGGGTCACAGTGTCATAAAGGGTGGCCCCCACACACGGCCTGGGAGATGTGGACACCGCAGGGGCTGAAGGATGTGACCTCGCTCCTTACCCTTCATAAAGGCTGTAACCTGTGCTGTTACAAAGACATGGTAAGGAGAGAAAAAGCATATGGAAAAATTTGTTTTGCAACGGGAATCTTCGGACATGGAGACCCAGAGCCCTCCCTCGTTGGGTGTGATTTTAGGTTTAGATCTGACATACAAGGAACAGCTGTGTGGAAATGTCACTGGAGGGAGGTTGTCGCCTAGCAGACACAGGCAGTGGGGAGCTCAGGCAGGTCATCCTGTCTGGGGACCTTTCTAGGTAACGCTCCTTCCTCCGAGACCTCTGCAGAGTGGGTTTATGACCTGTTAGGCAGCACAGTCCAGAGAATGCATTTATGGGCAATTTTTACATGGAAAACTGGAGGGACAGAGAAGTTTTTAATGGCTGGTGGAGAGGGGCCCTGGCTTCTGTGAGCCACACAGGCAAGAGTTCTAGCGGAGTGGCCCTGGGAGAGGGAGAAGGGCTGAGGTGGAGGATGGCAGAGATTCTATTCTCCGAGTCCCTTCAGTTCAAAGCCCTCGGTGGGCCACTGTGCCCTGTCCCGAGAGTCACCAAGAGGACGCCAGTGGTTGGAAAGAGAGAGGACAGAGGGACGCTGCCTGGGCCCTGAAGCAGTCTCCAATTCTCAGCCTTCACAGTGGCCTAGGGCCGCCATCACGAGCCCAATCCCCTGACCCCAGCATTCTTCGCACACGTTCCCTCACACCTGCGCTTTTCTTGACCCCATGATGCTCAGCCCGCACCAGCGCGCACCAGCCCGCACCAGCCCTTCATGCCTTCAGTCACTGTGTGTGGGTCTGTCCCACCGTGAAAGCTGTCTTCATGCCTTTGGTCGCTTGGGTGTGAGTATGTCCTCTGAAGCGGGGTTTGGATTTCTTTGGTTACAAGATACTCAGCTGAACTGTGCCAAATAGAAGCCCAGACCCCTTTCCTATTTAGACCTGAACCCATGCCCCACCTCATCCGCAGGCTGACACCCAATCTCTAGTTTCTTTCCCAACCTTATTTCTGGAATTGAGCCCCAAAGCGCCCCACCCCAGGGACCCAACTCCTGGGCCCAGCTTGAAGGAAGGGACGCATTTCACAGCAGGCACTGAGTCAACTCTTGGGGATCCCTGAGCTCTCTCCCCGCCCCCACGAGGGTGGACAGGATGCCTGCTGCCTGGTACCCGGGTCAGAGGAAGCCAGGCCTCTGGGGCCTAGTATTTTTATCAGCCTAGGAAATGAGAGCTGCAGAAGCGGAAACCATGTGGTCAGAGAAAGTGAACAGCCTTCATCTCAGGGGAACCCCCACCGGGGCTGGGGGCCAGACACAAGGGAGGGATGGAGAGGGGGAGACGGGGGGGGGGCACACTAACACATCTTATCTTATTTTGGTTTTATGTAATGTGTGCAGAGAAAACCGAGTGCTTTAAAACCGGGAGGAGTGGGTGCTTTCTGCTCCCCATCTTAACCCCAGCTCAAGGGTCCCAACTCCAGCGTGGGCTCTTTGCATGACGCTTCCGAAATCCCCGGCCTGTGAGAGGGACCGGATGCCTGGTTGCTCACACTCCAAGTCTCTTCTCCGAATCACGGCAGCTTCCTCTCACAGATCTCTCCTCTCCTACCGCTGAACATCTGCCTGGTCTTGGGCACAGGGGCCTCAGGCCTCTTCCTAACTCCCAAGCTGACTCTCCCTGGACCTCAGGCCCACCCGTGTTTCCAGCAGCTTCTTCTTCCTGCAATGCTGGGACACCTCGAGTCCTCCTGGGCTGGAGCCTGACCACCACCATTTGGATCTCTCTCTTCCCCCCTCTCTCCATCTTTCTCTCCCTCTCTCTCTCTCACACATACACAGTAGATACCCGAACAATATTCTTTCCTATACTTTTTTTTTAAACTGAGTTCCCAGTGGTGCCCTAGATGTTGGCAGTGGGGTTTGCCTATGATTTCTCCACTTTCAGAGAGCTGCTGGACTCAAACAGTGTACGGATGGATCCCCTATTCCGTCTTCTGTGACAGTCTCAGGCCCTTTCTCTCCAACCCTAGGACCACAACTGTGGGTCCTTGGAAAAGGGGATGTTTGTGTGTAAGGCCAAGCCTGGGCTGCCCAGAGCTGAAGTCCAATTTTAGGGCGAGGCACGTGAATAGTAGACACCAGGATTGGAGCCCCAGAGAAAAAGAACGAGACCGAGAGGCCAGAGAGGGAGCTGCCCAGGAGCCCGGATGGGCTCGGGTGTGGATCTCTAGTTGCCCAAGAATAGACAACCCGGTTACATAATCTGGCTCTTTCCGGCCTCCTTCCTGCTTCTAATTTTAGCAACTGAAATTCCCTCCCCCACAGGGCTCTTCCTCCATCCTCTGATTCTATCCTCCATCCTCCGGGGACCGGGGACCGCATGGCCCCCCAGCCTGGCTGCCCCCAACTCAGCTCATTCAGTGACTCAGCAGAGGGAAAGCCCTGTGTTGGGGTAGGGGTGAGTGGGGAGGAGGATGTGGTTCTGGTGGGGAGCATGGCAGGCGGGTTGTTCCTTTTTTTGCCAGTTGTTCACATCTTTCTTCAGCTGCAGACTAGAGTGGTCAGGACCAGTGGTGGGAGCAGAGGGGGTCTGGAGGTTGCACGGATCTTCTGAGGGCTGACCCTTCAAGGGGAGGCAGGCAGGGGGCTTCTGGCCTTCATCAAGAGCACACTGTCTGACTGTGTGCTGCAGGTGTGTGGGAGCTGCGGGTTTCGGCAGTTGGGCGGGAAAGGAGATGTCATGGGTGATGAAAACCATAGCAATGGAAAAGCAGAGAAGGCTCTGGATGAGATGTGGAACCAGGTCTTATTAGGAAATGGCAGTCAGAGTGGTAGAGCCTCCCCCAGCCCACCCCTACCCCGTGCCCATTACGTTAGCCTCCCCGTGTCCTCTGTGCAACAGCTGCCTCTTCTTGTTCATCCCCATCCATGACCTGAAGCTTCCTCCAGCCTGTCCCAAGGCTGCATCCCCAAGGGCTCTTGCTCATTCAGGTCACTTGAGGGCCTCTGCGTGTCGGTTCAGGGCCTGAGAAAGGGCCGTCACGGCTCCCATCACACGGCCCAGCTCCCAGGTTTCAATCTGGCTTCGGAATCGCTGTAGGAAGCGGTCAGGGTGCCACCGAACCTGCTGGACTCTCAAGTACCTCCTCAGAGCCCCCTGTTCCTCCAAAGGAGGACCCCTGGCCACCAAGGCTGCAGCCATGGCCTCTGGGTCCCCTCCACCAGGGCAGGGCCAGGGCACATCACCAAAGCGCCAGAGGCTGCCCCTCCCTGCCCCTCGTGGGTGCTCTGCCCTGGGCCCAGCCCTGGGAGGCTCCGGCCCTCTGTCCCCTTGAGCCTCTTGTGCCCTCCTTGCTCGGCTCTCATACAGTTCGGCCTCCTTGGCGCGGGCTCGCTCTCGGAAAAGCCGCTGTTCCTCCTCTTGCTGTCGCCAGCCATGACTGGAGCCCTCAGCCCTCTGCTGTCGGCGGGATCCCTCTGCCTCCAGCTGTTGCTGCCGCCGCCGCTTCTGAGCATGCTCCCGAGCCAGGCGATCCGACCAGGCTGAGAAGGATTCAGGCTCCTGGGTCTCACGGGAGGCATCGTCTGTTTGGGGGGTGGGATGGGGTTGTTGGAGGGAGGCTGTGATTACAGGATGGGCCAGAGAGGCACAGAGATAAGAGGACACGAGAGACAGCGGACAGGGCAGGGCAGGGCAGGGCAGGGCGACAGCTCCTCACCTTCAAACCTCCCGATGACCTCCTGCCACTCGTCCTCCAGCTCCCCCTGCAGCTTCTGCCGCCATTCCCGCTCCTTGGAAGCCTCATCATCCTCCTCCTCTTCAGCAGAGTCCCAGGGTGGTCCCCAGCCCAGAATCTGCCCAGGAGTCTCCCCATCCTTGTTCTTTATGCCCATGGCAGAGGGGCAGCGGCTCAGCAGCGGCAGGAAGAAGTCCGTGTAAGCTACGGGCAGACAGTGAGCAGTCAGCGGACGCTCCAGCCCTGGCAGGGCCGCCGTCTTGGGCTCTCTAACTCCTGGGTGTGAGGAATGACCGCCTCTGACAGGCGTTCACTAGTAGTTCATGAGTGGGGAGTGTGCTAGTTTAGAATGCTCTGGTCTGTCCCCCACAATCAACCTCAGTCTCCTCCGAGTGTTGCTGTGTCACATGACGTTTTCTGTCCCTAGCTCCTACCACCTAGGACAACTTCAAACCTTTGACTATTATTATTTTTGGTTTAAAACTATTATCACCGGCTGAGACCACCAACTGCCTCCATTCAGGGGCCAGAGGCAAGTGAGGGGGGCAGCTTTCCTGTCCTGTGCATCTGTCTTGACCCCCAGGGGAGGAGGAAACGGGAAGCACTGCTTACCTACCAGGAGGACGGCAGGGAAGCTGGGCTGACCTGTCACTGCCAGGAAATGTCTAGCCAAGGTGCCACATCCAGCTGACGCAGATTTCCTTAGTGCTGCTGCCCCGCCTGCCACAGGCCTCCCAGCCTGCCCCACATAGCGAGGACCTGCCTGGCTTCCCACCAGGGCTCACTGCGTGCGTGAGAGTGTGTGAGTGTGTCCAGGCTTGCAAGGGTTGTTTTGTTTCTGTGCACCAACACACGCTGCTTAAAGTTTCATCTGCTAGAAGTCTGCTGCAAGCCCCAGCCCTGCCTCAGTCCATGTAAACACACACACACTCACACTCACACGCTCACTCACTCACACACACTCACACTCACACACACACGCTCTCACTCACACACACGCTCACTCACACGCACACACACGCTCACTCACACACACTCACTCACACACACACACACGCTCACTCACACACACTCACACGCACGCACACTCACACACACACGCACACACACACTCACACACCGCACTCACACGCAGGCACACACGCAGGCACACACACACACTCACACGCACACTCACACACACACACTCACACTCACGCACACACTCACACGCACACTCACACGCTCACTCACACACACACTCACTCACATGCACACACACTCACACACACTCACACACGCACGCACACTCACTCACATGCACACACACGCACGCACACTCACACACACACGCTCACTCACACACACACTCACACACACACGCGCGCGCGCCCCAACTTCATTCAGAGGCTGCGGCTACACTGTGAGCATTTACGCAGAAGTGCAACCAGCGCTGCAACTTGTTTTTTCTCTTCTTTTTCTGAAATATTCCGTTTACTTTATTGGCCACCGTGGTGTGTGTGTGTGTGTGAGAGAGAGAGTGTGTGTGTGAGTGTGTGAGTGTGTGAGTGTGAGTGTGTGAAGAGAAGATCTCAAAGCCCAAGGTGTCACCACAGCCCACTTAGATTAACAGAATATGCGCATGGCACATGGTGTACCATGCCCCAGAGACTCACAGCAGTCAGAAGCTAATTAAACGGCGCTGTTGCTGGTCTCGGTGTTTCTGTGTGAGACGGTCTCCGTATGTAGCCAGGCTGGGTTGGACGCGTGGCCCTCCCTCCTCGCAGCTTTTCTCATTTAGCGCCTTACCGTTCCCGCAGGAATGCCCTGTCTGTTCCCCTCTTTTTGACGACTGTAATGAGCGTTCTGCTGTGAGCCTGGGACACAGGACTCTCCCCACCCCTGGCTGTTGGACGGCGTCTCCAGAAAACTTTCAGCCTCAAACATGCACGCCTGTGGACTTAGCACAAAGTCTGCGTAGGGTCAGAGCAACAACAACAAATCCAAACAGCAGGGCTGGCGAGATGGCTCAGTGGTTAAGAACATGCACTGTTCTCGCAGAGGATCTGAGTTCGGTTCCCAGCACCACATCAAGCAGCTCACAACTGCCTGTAACTCCAGCTCCGGGGCAGGCCTCTAACCTCAGACACACGCACGGTATACAGACATGCTCGCGCAAGAATAACAAAATCCACGTGGCAATAAGACGCCGGCAGAGCGAGCCTCGCAGCACGACGCCGTGTGCTCAGTAATCCTGGGCCGCTACCTCATGTCAGGATGTAAGTGAAGGCTCCAGTCTCTGGGAGGGAAGTAAGCACAGAAAGGGAAACATGAGACGCCAGAGGAGGCGATGAATGCAGAGACCCCCGGGTGAGGAAGAGGAAGAGGAAGAGGTGTTTTTAGGTGCGGAAGTCTGCGTGTGTAGATGAAGGTCCCTTAAGGTAAAATGGCGGCCTTTTCCAGAACGGAGAAGAAAAGACGAGGGCAAAACCAACAGGTGCGAGTGCGTGGAAGACGCCGAGTGAGTCACAGGAAGGCCGTGGCAGACCAGCGTGAGGGAGGCGAGCGTGCTGATTACAGCCGCTGAACCCCAATGTCAGCGCAGCACACCGACCCACAGCCGAAGTCAACCCCTGCTTAACAGGGCGGCTCCGGACCTGCTGCTCTACGCCTGAGAACGCTGACCAAAAACCGGCTTCAAGTGATTGTTTTCTGACAAGTTTGTCAGGCTTCTTGTTGCTTTAAAAACTGAGTTCTAGCAAATCTAGGATTTCACTCATTTAAAATTCCATTTTCAAGCTAGGTGTGGTGGCGCACACCTTTGATCCCAGCACTTGGGGGGCAGGCACAAGAGGAGCTCCGTGAGTTCCAGGACAGGGGGGACTATGTAGAGAGACCCTGTCTGAGAACACAGCAGCAAAATGAGTGTTAGCAAAAAACAAATTCTACCACTCCCGTCCCAGGAATCTTATCTTCAGGTTCCAGGAAGCCAGTGCTCCCAGAAAGCTGCAGGGCCATCATTCAGAGGCCTGGCTGCAGCCACAGAAGGCACCATACCAGGTATTAAGTACCCCAACAGCTGTCGGCTTCCAGAAATGACTACACAGATTGATCTAAGATAACCCACATTCTGCAGAACGTGCTCACGGCAAGATGAAGGGTGGCTGTACTGGTGCAGCATGGCAGCTGAGGACTGACTCCTTCTCCTCACATCCCAAGTGTCACCTGAGCTCAGTGGCTCCTCAGGCCCAGACAGCTCCTGCTTTTGGAGAGATCCAAGAGGGAGTGGTCTTACCAATGCTCCACCAGGACGCTCCTCAGCACAGCTGGGCCTGCCATGCTCATCCCCAGGCTGGGCCTGCACTGCCTGCTCTTTAAGACACATCCCTTGATCCTGCTGGGTCTCAACCCTGTGCCCCCCCACCCCCAGGCCTGTGCAGTGTAGGAGCACCGTGCCGGGGAAAACTAGGAAACGGATTTCACACACCAGTTCTAGGAGAGAGCAGAGGGTAAGGACAGAGGGCTCCACCGTGTCAGAGGACATGCCGCTTGGTTCTCACCTCCCTGGTCCCTTCCGGCTGCAGTGACCCGGTGTCACCCAGAGTGAGCGAGGCTCAGAATCCAGTGTCACCCTCTGCTGCTTGGCACCCGCGGGAGGACCTCACCAGGGCGCACTCAGACTCAGCAGTCCTGGCCCGCTCTCCTTCCCGCCAGCCTATCACTCACCTTCGCCCTTCCAAGTCTCAGACGGGAGACCCACATCTGTCCCAGTGCGCTAAGTCGCCGAGTAACAGGGAAAGCAAGCTCCAAACCCCACCCACCGAAGTTTAACCCGGGGATCAGGTCTACCATGAAACCTCTCTCAGCAAAGTTACCCAGCCCGGCCCTGCCAGGTCCCCTCCATTCCGACTGCAGCCAAGGGCAAGGCCGTAGGCCTGTCGCTGTGGGTTCCTCTCAAAGCTCAACAGCCTACCCGCTATGCTGCCTGCAGATCCCTTTCTTCTGGGGAGACCCAAGTGAAGCCCAGCCTCAAACACCCCCAAATCCTAATGAGCAGCCAAGATCGTTTCTCTTCCCTTTCTGAGCTCTAGTGATGTAACTTTAGAATCTCTCTCTTAAAAATGTATTTTTTAAGCCAGGCAGTGGTGGTACATGCCCTTAATCCTAGCACCCAGGAGGCAGAGGCAGGCAGATATTCCAGGCCTGGAATATCAAGTAAGTTCCAAGACAGCTACACTAGGAAACCCTGTCTTGAAAAACACTCCCAAAACAAAGACAAAGACAAGAATGTGTGTGTGTGTGTGTGTGTGTGTGTGTATACACTTTGTGTCTGAGTATTTCACCAACATGTATGTGTATATACCGTGTGGGTACCTGATGCTTGCAAATGTCAGAAGAGGGGTCAGATCCCTGGAACTGGAGTTACAGATGGTTGCCAGCTGGGTGCTGGGACTTCTGCAAGAGCAACAACTGCTCTGAGCTCTGAGCTCTGAGCTCGCTCCCGCTCAAGCTCCCTTCTATCCCATTCCAAGGAATTCATCTGGCTCTGTCCCTCAGGGAGACCTCTTCAATGGTCTGGGTGGTCCCACCTTTACCCCATCCCCCGATGTCTCAGGCTCCCCAGGGCTGTACTCCCTGCTGTACTCTCTGAAGTCACCTGTGGCCCCTCCTGCCCTGCCTTAGTGCCCCTCCACTTTCACTCTCTGTCATTCTGCTCGCATTCTCCCGCCTTAAGGCACCAACCCCTTACGTAAAAAGGCACCATCTTTGCCTGGGCCTGGGCCTCTCGAAACCTCCCAGGAAGGAGACGCAGCCATGACACACACAATCCTGCCCAGGGCCAGCTCTCGTGTCCACAGCTTTCCTGCGAGTCTCAGGACCACATGACCCTGTCTCTGTATCCTCCCCACCCCAGTCCTCCCAGAGCTCAGATGCTTCTCACCCCCTCATTCCAGCCAGAAACAAAGCAGCTGTCCCTGTGTAACTGGGAGGTCTCAACGGCCTTGGCGGGACGACTCTGGCCCTCTCTCGGGTCTGGACGCCCTTAGCTCTCACACCCTTCCTTGTTTATAATTCTGCTTTGTGTCTTTGGCCCTTGCTTACTCAACCTCCTGGTACATCAATGTCTTCCTGACCCCGGGCCTCTGAACTCCAGACAGTGCTGCCTCAGGGACAGCAGCCACCACCTCAGCACTGAAGCTCTCCCACCACCCAGGACCTCGGGTGTCATGGTCTGACCTCTGGTCTCCTCCAACAGCAACTCAACTCCCCTTCCAGCACACGTGACCCTGTGGTCTCATGACTCTTCAACAAACCAGCTTTGCCAGCAAGCCTCCCGCCCGTCCCCACTCAACCCTGAGCAACTCCAGAGGATGGCCTCCACCTTGTGCGTGTGCTTCTGTGCTGTTCTGTGGCCGGCGACTACACTGAGCCGTGCTAGCCTCACGAGGTCGGGCTCAGGCACGGTGAGGTAGGAGGTGGACACGGGCGTCCATACTGACTCATGGGCCAGCTAGCCTGGTGCACAGTGAAAAAAGAAACGAGACTCTGTCTCAAATACGGTGGACGTTGAGGGCCAACAGCCAACGGTGCCCTCTGACCTCCACACACGGACCGAGCCCCAGCTGCAGCCTATCTTGGGGTACCACGACAGCACTGTAGAGAATGCTCTTTAACGAGCAGGCTCAGGCCATCGGGAGTCTCACCCCTCGTAACTCGTGACATGGTGCAGAGATGCAGTCCCAGAAGAAATAACTTGTACCGTCAAGAGTGTCCCTCCAGGGAGGACCAAGTTCACCTAAGCACCCAGGCATGAGCCCACGCCGCGTCCCGCCTCCTAACACCTAAACAAGGCACCGTGGCGTGAACACACTTCCTGACTGGACAGAGCTGGATGCCTCTGTGCAGACGGCGCCTCTCTACTGTCTACTCTGCAGCCATGATCTCTCTCCTGCAGCCCTTTCTTGTTTCTCTGGTAACCTCAACGCCCACCAGGCAGGGTTTCATGTAGCTCAGGATAGCCTTGAATTGCCCATGCAGCCAAGGCTGGCCTTGAATTCTTAATCCTCCTCTAGCCGCTCAGGTGCTGGGTTCACAGGCATGTGCCACCGTGCCTGGCTCTGGTAAATTCTTTCACCACCCATTTCCTGACAGGGCAAGGCTTGTGAAACCTGTGCTCAGGTCACTGAAGACAACTGCGGCTGGGTGGCGGGTCTGTGGGTGTGCAGAAGGCGAGGCTGGAAGGGCAGGTGGAACATAAACCATGCCCAGTCATTTTAAAACAAGGCCGCCTCTTCCTTTACTGTGCAGATCAAGATAGCAGTAGACGGTATGCCTGCAACTGTGCTGACACGGGCAGAAGCACGGGGAGCGTTACATAAAAACGAGCCTGGCGGTGCTGGCCCGTGATGCCAGCTATGTGGGAGGCAGAGTCAGGAGCATCACAAGGGCTACACGGTGGCCACTATCTCAAACTAAACGGGAAGAAAGAGGGCTGGGATGAAGCTGTCTTTGTCCGGCATGTGTGATGCCTTGGGTTGAAGTCCAGCGCCACGGAAAGAGCAAAACTAGAATACGCCGGCTCACATCTACAACCCCGGACACGGTGGGGGGCGGGGAGCGGGTATTGGATCAGCAGACAGAGGAGGATGAATCTCTGTAGGTTTGTGGCCAGCCTGGCCTACACGTCGAGTTCCAGAACAGCCAAGGTTACACAGAGCGACCCTCTCTCAAAAATCCAAACACCAAACAAGTAAACAAGTAAACAAAACCCATCAGAACAAAAACACACCTTAAATCCAAACCCAAACCTCAGAATAACTGTGTTCCCCAAAACAACTGAGAAAACTGCCCTGTTTGCTCATGCCTGCCCGGTACAGAAAGGCCACCGTCTGACGCTGAGGCTGCGTTCCCACGATGTTGTAAGAAGTCACCAAAAGCATAAAATGTGGGGCTCCTCTGGCCTCCTCCCGGGTGTGACGACCCACCCGGTCACTCAGTGAACTTGGGCATCCCTCAGACCTGACACCCCTGCAGGCCATTCAGTCACTTAGTCTGCTCAATGAAGGCATTTTCTCTTTACCAAGGTGAACCATCGCCAAAGCAGCTGGCAGCTGAATGAGGTAGTCTCCGGGGTTAGAGCGCCACCTGTTGGCAGAGGGGCAGGTGACAGGGATGCAGCCTGGGAGGAGGGGGGTGTTGTGGAGTACAAGCATGGAGGGAGGATTTCCTCTAGGGAACATTGCAACCCCTCTACTGTGACATTTCAAACAAGTTCCTGAGCCTTCTAGAAAAGCCTCCTTTTCACCACCACGAGTTAAACGCTTCACAGGCCTCTCGGAATTCAACACAACCATGGAGGTACCTACTTCGCTGCCAGGAACTACTCAGCAGACTTGAACTGAGCCACATGAAAACAGCATCCTTATCCCTGAGTAGCAAAACTGCAGCTGATCTGTGGTTCATGTGCTCACCACAACCTCCATTTTAGAAGCTACCCCAGCCCCAAAGCTAGCGTGCAGGTTCTGGATCCCAATCCTCAAGCAGCTGTCCCAGGCGCTGTGGCAACCTTCCAGGGGCTCCTCTCGAGCAGCAGAGGCACCTCGTGGCCGCGATTCTAGGAATACTACTGCTAAAACTGGACAGACTGGTCTCTGGGCCAGCCATAAATTCCTATACAATGTGACTCAAGCCGAAGGTTAACTGTCTGGCCATTTGACTGCTGTCCTTCTGCTTCTGTAAACAATGCCCGCTTGCTGCAGATGTCCAGAGCTGCCTTTCTGTGTATGTCATGACTGCGGTTTTTTGCCCTTAAAAACTCAAACAACTGGGGGGCCGAGGCTGCTTCCGGCCCCCTACCCTGCGTGGGACAGTCCTGCTGATGGTGTATAAAGACTCCGCATGATGTGCTCAGGCATCTTGAGAATCCTTCTCTTCAGGTACCCCGTAACAAAATCAAGCAGCCAGCTGCAGCCTGCACTTGGCAAACTTCCTCTCTTTAAAAAAACGAGAGCATGCAAACCCATCTCACTGTGTTAAACAGAATTAAAGTTGGTTTTTTTTGGACCAAGGACAGGCGAAGCAGGGTTGCTGCTGTTCAGTTCTCCTGTGTTCAGAAGGTGACAGACGGGCCTCGCCTGTGGTTCTGGTCAGGAGGCTGCTCTCTATGCAGCTGCTTCTGGGGTCACTGCAAGCAACAACTTCCATTTTGCTTTCAGAGCGGTCTGGGGTTTGGAAGAGCTCGCCTCTACATTAGGTCGCCTGGTCGGAGGGGCCAGCACGAGCGTAGTGAGCATAGTAAGAAATGCCGTTCGGACATGTAAAAACAGCCTCGTCAGGAACCCCACCGCACCCAGGCCGCACCTGACAGCCAGAACTGTCATGACATGTGTGACAGACACATCACTCACTCAGGATAACCAGACACAGGCCTAGCGCCCCACGAGCCCACCGGACAGCATGTGAGCAGAGACCAAGAGCAATGCTCTGCTCTGCACATCAGGAGATGCCGCCTTGATCCGCCCTGCGGCTGAGAGTCTCCCCCAGGATCCTGATCCTCCAATCAGAGACTGCTGTTAGAGACTGGACCTGCCCTTCAGCTGAGATACGCCCACAGGTGAGCAGCCTTGGGGAGACAGCCTTAGGATCTCCGAGTGTGAACTCTGTGTGCCCCTCAGCATAATAGAATATAACTTTCCTTACACCAACTACAAACCCACCTTCTTGTTCACGACAGCAGGCAAGTACGCCAGCGTTTCTGTCGGAAAACATCTGCATGCTGATCAGCGGGGTAACAACAGCACAGGCTCCGTTCAGGTTAGGTAGGTTTGTTTGTTTGTTTGAGAATCACAGGCCTTGCCCAGACTGGCCTTGAGGCGAGCGTCATGCTCCTGAGTGGGGGTTACAGGAGTGCACTGTGAACTTCCTGTCCTAGGTGGGTTGGTTGTTTCTGAGCTGGTCATCTGCCTGTGGCTCAGAACAGAAGGGCTGTGCATGCACTGGTAAGCCATCACCACTGACGGGAGACGTTTTGTTGGTTTTGAGACAGGGTCTCTCTAATGTAGCCCTGGCTGGCCTGGAACTCACTGTGTAGACCAGGCTGGCCTGGAACTCACTGTGCTAGACAGATCACCGCGCCAGGCTGTGCCTCCCAGCTGAGCGCGGCACGGATACTTTGTAAGACGTTAGTGGCATATCACAAAGGTTGCTGCTGTCTCGATTCTGCACTGGGAGTGGGCCGAGGCCAGCTTCTCCGGAGCTGGGGTCTGATCCCGAGCAATCAACTGCAAGGCTGACCAAGGCCACCTGCCGTACTACAGAGGAGCAGTCACCAAAGAAACAAAGTAATCTAATCGTGAGAGATAGGAAATGGAAAGGCTGGCTGCAAGCTGGGTGCCCGGGGTGACACATGCCTGCAATCCCAGCACTTGGGATGCCCAGGCAAGATTGTGCTTGAAGCCAGCTTGAGATACACAGCAAGACGCTGACTCAAAAAACCTAAACCACACACACACAGCTTAGTTGCTGTCTGGGAATGTCGGGATAAGCTTATGTTACTACAAAGGCATAGGGCAGTCACATGACAACCAGGTCCACTGCTTCAACAGGTCCCAAGGACCAAATAGCTAGTTGATTTCCCAACTATTTTGTTGCTGTTTGAGATACGGTCCACGTAGTCCTGGAGCTCACTGTGTGGACCAGGCTGGCCTCGAACTCCAGACAGATCCTCCCGCCTCTGTGTGCTGAGGTCAAACGCAGGTGCCACCACACCAGGCCTAAACTTCCCGACCATTAACGACTGGCTTTCAGGCTTTCACTTCAGACGTGAGCGGCTTCTCACGACCAGTTCCCACCGACCCACTCACCATCAGGGCCCTGGCGGGCAGCAGCATGCAGCGCCGTGTCGCCGTGGCGGTCCTGGTGGGCAGGGTCAGCCCCGAGGCGCAGCAGCAGGCACAGGGCAGGGGCGTCGTGGCGGGCACAGGCCCTGTGCAGAGGCGGGGGCTGCCCGGCGTCCACGTCGAGGCCCGGGTGCCGCTGCAGGAGAGCCTGGGCCCGGACCAGCCGTCCTGCAGACAGGTAGCGCCGGAAGCGGCGCTCTCGGCGTTGCCGGCGGGAAGCGGAGGCCATGGAACTCTTGGGCTGAGGAAGAAGGGGAGACGGCAGCGGTGAGGACCACCCCGGCTCTGCTCGGGGCAGGCATGCCCTCCTCTTTCTGGCCGGCAGGAGATGAGGTCCGTCGGGGACCCTCACCCCTACCGGATGACAAGTTTGGGGCGGGGGGGGGGTTATGGAGTTGGGAGCTGGGGTCACGGGTTTAATTTTCGTTGTCATTTGTGAGGAAACGGTACATGGTGGCTTCAGGGCTCGGGAGCCCGGGGAAGAAGGGTCAAGGATGACCTTCGGAGGGGGCAGGAGGTGAGGTCAAGTGGGGCCGGGCGGGGGACACGTCCAGAGGCCACAGCCTGAACCGGGGGACAGTCGCAGGTTCAGAGAGCCACCGAGAAATCGAAGACCATGTACCCGACAGACAGACGTGGAGGCCTCTTCCTCCGGGGCCTGGGGGGAGGGGCCGCTCATCGGACCCGCTCCCCGCCCCCACGGACCCTCGGAGCGGGAGGCCCAGGCCTGGCTTTAAGACGCTCCGGGAAGGGAGGAGGCGCTCCGGGCCGGCGGAAACCGCGCGAGCACCGACGTGAGTTTCGGGCGGAAATGAACCGGGAGCCCATCCTGGAAAGCCCTCCGCCCCGACCGGGTGTCTCGCGATCAGGGCTCCGGAGCGGAAACAGGGCGACTTGCGACGTAGGGTTCCTCTGAAACCGGAAGACCGGGTTTAGAGGCCAGGGAGCGAAGGCGAAGCTGGGGCTGTGACTCAGGATGGGCATTTGGAGGTTCATCCCGGTCCCTACTGGGAGAGAAGGGGCAGTTTAGTAACGGGTAGAACAAAATGAAGAGAGAGCCGGGCGCGGTGGCGCGCGCCTGTCACCGCAGCACTGGGGGGGGGGGGCAGAGGCAGGCGGAGCTCTGTGAGTTCGAAGTCAGCCTGGTCTGCAAAGCGAGTTTCGGGACAGCCAGGGCTACAACAGAGAGACCCCGTCTTGAAAAACCAGAAAAAGAAAGAAAGGAAGAAGAAAATAAAAAAGAGAAAATGGGGAGGTAGAGATTAAAAAAAAAATACAATGAAAATTAAAACCACAACGAGGCAGATCCAAAACGAAAAACGTACGAAGACACTTAAGAAGGCAGACATACGACAGGGGGAGTGAGATGTGTGCAGAAGGTCGGATCTGGGATTTTTTTTTTTTTTTTTTTTTTAAAGATGGAGACTGAAAAGAGAGGGGGAGGGGCGGAGCGAGGCGCGGAGGGACAGAAGGGACCTAGGCGTGGACGTGAAACCGGCGTGCTGCGAGCACATCCTTACCTTCCCACACCATGCCCATCGTCTCTGTGTCTCCTGAGACCACCAGACAAGCTCTGCTCCCACCCAGACGCTCCACCCCGAGCCCCGAGCGCCATCCCTGTAGACCCCGGTGACCAGGCGAGCCCTGCACCTGCGGCGGCGGGTCGGCCCGGGGCCTGGTCTCTGCTGCCCCCGGGCGGCCGTTTGCGGCACTACCTCCGCGAGGTGGCAGAGGAGGACCTGTCTCCGAGGGAGGATGAGACTCCCGCCCGGTGATGCGGGAGATGATGCGGGAGACTGAGCGAAGACGGGAGCACTAAGACCCAGTGGGAGCGGAGGACCGCCGCAGCGGCCCGGAGGAGTCGGCGCCGGAGGGCGGGAGCCGTCTGGTACCTTGCCTTCGAGACAGCATCCTCTCCAGTGATAAAAAATGGCCAGTCAGTCCCAGGGTATCCAGCAGCTCCTCCAAGCTGAGAAGCGGGCAGCGGAGAAGGTGGCCGACGCCAGGAAGAGTGAGCCTCCTCTTTCCTCCCTTAGGAGTCTAGAAGGAGGATTTGGGGGTGGAGGATGGCGGACATTTGAGTCCTTAGGAAAACCCAAGGTTAATGGAGTCACAGCTGGGTACCGCAAGCTTATTAAGACAGGTCAGATGGGTGGGCTTTAGGATCGAGCACTTGGTTGCTTGACAGGAGGCTGAATAACTTTCTGGAGGGGACTGATCCCTACTAACGCTCCTGGTTGTTGTGGGGTGGAGTCTGTACCCACTGTGCTTTGCCCTCTAGGGAAGGCCCGGAGACTAAAGCAGGCGAAGGAGGAGGCTCAAATGGAGGTGGAGCAGTACCGCAGGGAGCGCGAGCAGGAATTCCAGAGCAAGCAGCAGGCGGTGAGTCGAGGGGAGCTGGGATGGACCCACCCGGTGCAGATCGGTGGGTGCCTCCTGTAAGGTGTATGTAAGTCACTGGAGAAGAAACGAGGGCTCAGAGGGCTGAGGGGGCCCTGACAAGGACCACAGTCGGTAAAGCTTGACAGGGTCTGTAAAGAGGCCTGGGGTTTTAAAGGGCATGGGGACAGCTTTCACAGTCCAGTGCCCTGTGGCAACATCAGTGGTCGGGGGCAGAGTTTTATGGCCATTGTGGTGAGAGGGTGGGGCTTTTACAACCTGTTTTTTTTAAGGGTGAGGTCCAAGTCAAGCCTTAAAAATCTGGGTTTGTGCTGACTTGTTTGGTATCTAGAAGATTTTGTGGGATGGGAATTGCTTTGAAATGGCTTTCTGGGCCTTATTCAGGATCCTTCCCTCTACATGCTGGGACCTTTCTTTCTCTGTTTCTGCCTTTTTCTCTCCTCCATCCCCTTCCCCAGGCCATGGGCTCTCAGGGGAACCTGTCTGCTGAAGTGGAGCAGGCCACGAGGCGCCAGGTTCAGGGCATGCAGAGCTCCCAGCAGAGGAATCGGGAGCGTGTCCTGGCTCAACTTCTTGGCATGGTCTGTGACGTCAGGCCTCAGGTCCACCCCAACTACCGCATTACTGTCTAGAACCGCTGCTTGGGACATCCCCAGTCTGAGTTCTTCTGCCAGCTCCTTCCACAGAGAATTTTCCCAGCTCAAACTCGCTTGTGAGGCATGCACAGAGCCCTGGGTTCTATCCATAGTGCCATCCTAACCCTCAAAATAAAAAATTTTTAAAAAATCGAATAGCCTTTCCTAGGACAGAAGCTTCTAGGTGACAGGATCAGTGTTCTACCATGAGAAACAGCCCGTTCAAACCAGAATCTCTGTGCTCTGTGACACCCACCGTAACTATAGTAATGAATGCCCAAGTCACCCTCGTCCCATCCTGGTGAGGGGTATGGGAACCATCCTGACTTCAGAGCCGGCAGGTTTGCGTCCCTCTCCCGCCCCCGCTGGGTGTGCAGCTGGAGCACGCTGTTTAACCTGGAAGCCTCGATGTCCTCCTCCTTGTAACTGGAATGTTAATAATAATGGTTACCTGGTAAGGCATAGTACAGTTCCAGACGGGCGGTACTCGTGGATTCGATAAATGGCAACCCGGTATTACCACCACCCTCCGCTTGCCTGGCAGGATCCTAATTCTGTTTCCTGACGTTTATTCATGGCACTCTTATTCTGCTCAGCCGTTGTTACTAAAAATGATTTGTGTCCCCCCCCCCCCCCCCCGCTCTTCCCAGTCACGTCGTGACACCTGAGAAGTTGAAAGGATGATGTCATTTAGCCCCTCTCAGAGTCCCACGTATATTCTGAGCCTCTCAGCCTCCCTGCTTCTCATGAGCTGGCCTTTCTTTGTTGGCTTCCCTGCTTTCCCGCTTTCCCGGCGCTTCCTGCTTCCCGAGAGCTGAGGTGATGCTCTGACATCCACACGCATGGATTCCTCTCTGTGCCCTCAACCCTCGCTTCCCTGTGTGACAGCAGAGTGTCAATAAAATATCGGTGGACGAGTCAGTTGGAGAAGCAGCTTCTTTTTGCCTCACCGTTTCTTATTTTGATGCACTCTCCTCAGGATTCTGCATTTATACGTTCTGCAAAACACTGCAAAGGGCTGGCCCGGGAAGCTTTCTGGAGAATCGAAAGCACATAGCACTGTGCTAATTTTCTCCAGTGGGAACACAGGTGGCTCCTTGGGAACTGGGGCTGCCTGCGATAACCGTAGGAGAGCAAGAACTCTGCCTGTGGGCACCTGAGACTTGTGTGTGTGATGAGAGAGGGGAGAGATTGAGAATCTGTCTTACTACGTGTCCCTGCCTGTCCTGGAATTTGCTCTGGAGAGCAGCCTGGCCTTGAACTCCCAGAGATCTGGGATTGAAAGCGTGTAGCATCACGCCTGGCTTGACATGTTTAGGAATTGGCTCTCATTATGTTGTGTCTGATGGTAAGGCTGTTGTGTCCCCGAGCCTAGGATAGCTCTTGGCACATGATTGGCAGCAAGGCTGTTGTGCCCCCGAGCCTAGGATAGCTCTTGGCACATGATTGGCAGCATGGCTGTTGTGTCCCCGAGCCTAGGATAGCTCTTGGCACATGATTGGCAGCAAGGCTGTTGTGCCCCCGAGCCTAGGATAGCTCTTGGCACATGATTGGCAGCAAGGCTGTTGTGCCCCCGAGCCTAGGATAGCTCTTGGCACATGATTGGCAGCAAGGCTGTTGTGCCCCGAGCCTAGGATAGCTAGGCACATGATTGGCAGCTGGCAAATACTATGGAATGAAGTGATGCTCAGGGCTGGGAAACTGCTCTTCTGTGACAGCCATTCGTGACTCAGTTCTCTCCCCTGTGGAAGGCAAGCGTGTTTCACCTAGGACTTGAATCAGTGAGGTAACCTGCAGTCTTTTCTTGTATGGCTTTTCCGTAGGGAGTAAAAAGGAAGTCTGTTTATTCCAGATAGGGCACTGATGAAGGCCAAAGAAACTTCTCCACCTGAGTCCAGCCTGGCGGACCAAGGGCTCCCTGGAGTTGCTGGCAGCAGCATGGGTCATGGGTTACTTAAGGAGGAGGGAGATCGGAGCAGCTTCATCAGAAAGTCGACCCCCCCCCCACATGAATACACTGAGAAAAACTACATCATCACAGTTCCCTGCATAGCTTGTACGCGGATCCAACAGAGACTTGTGCCGCCAGTAACTGTTGGTAACCTGAGGAAAAGGCTCTGTTTGTCCGGCAACTTCTGAGTTTTATGAGCCGTCTCTATTCTCACCAGGAGGGAATGTTCCAATCCAGAGGAAATAGCTACACAAAACCAACCAGATTTCTGAAGTGGGGAAACAGACTTAGACAATAGGGATGCTTACATCCTGGCTGTCACCTTGCTTGTTATATGGCTTTGGACATCTCCTTTTATTTCTGTTTGCTTATAGGACTAGTGGGCAGGGGATGGTGCCTAATGCCTGCAATCCCAGCACCTGAAGACTGAGGTGGGACAGTTGACAGTTTGAGGCCAGTCTATGCTATATAACAGACCCAAACTCACTAACAAAGAAAGGAACGAATTATGGTAGGGCAGATGAAGGGATGCACCTGCTCTGGGCCATTGGCCCGGGTTTTAAGCATTGTTAAAAATCACTATTAATGTTAATGAGCTCTTCAAGCTTTTATTGTAAGCGTCCCTCTGACGTTCACTTTCCCGTAAATAAACAAAGACACTAGGAGGTGGGACGATGTGTTTCTCTCCTGACAGCTGATGGACAATTCCTTCCTACCTGGCTGCCTGAAGCAGGGCTGTCAGTCAAACAGCGGGCACTGGCCGCTTTGAATCATCTGTGAATGCTCCGAGGAAAGCGCACAGTGACGGCAGGAGCTCCTGCCGGTGAAGGAGGAATGAGTGGCCTCCGCCAGGACTGTTTGAAACGCCTGGTCCTGGAGCCTTGGTGGGCTGGAGGCGACATCCCACGTGGCTGAGGATGTTATGGCCGGGGCAGAGGGGACGATGCTGTGATGGGTGCAAACGTACAAACCTTTCCAGGCTATAGAGCGTCTGTTTGGCTCACTTGGACTGTGTCACCCTCCTGTCAAAGGCTTCTCTCGAGAGGTCTCCTCTGGCCTTCTGGCTTTCGGAGGTCCTGGGAAATGTCTACAAAGCCAAAGGCCCCAGCCAGACCCAGATGCCTCCCTCCCTGGAGCTACAGCCCTTCCTTCATGACCACGGGGGAGGAGGAACCCCTCGCGTCCTGCCCTTGTCCCATATCCCGGGGCCTTTATCCCGGAGGGCGCCACCTGCTCCCGCGTCCGCCCCCTGCCTGCGGCTCACAGCTGTCCGAGGCTGAGGAGTACCGACGCTACCGAGCCCAGCCCGGCGAGCTTCTGCGTGGAGCCGGTCACAGCCAGTCCAAACCTGCGCTCGTATTAACCACGCAGCGGGGCAGCAGGACGCCGCTCCGGATGCACGTCGCGTCTCCAAGCGAGTACCACGTACGGGGGACTGGGGGGGGTCCGGGCTGAACCGTGGGCCGCTGTGGTCGGACACGAGCCTGCTGCTCTGCTTAGCGATCACGGGAGCTAAGAACCCGCACGGCCCACGTTCCTTCTGTAGCCCGCATGGCTCACTGCCCCGGAGCATTCTGGGAAAGCCCTGTCCACTCCCCGCGACGGCTGCCAAGGCCGGGTCCGCTCCCGGGCATCCTCCCCGCCGCCCTCGGGTCACCTTGACCACCAGGCCGAGGACCCCGTGAGGACCGAGCAGGCCCTCCGCGTAGGCATCTTCCGCGGGCGGCCCGCCGCGGGGCCCGCTTCCGGCGGCCCGCGCGCGCATGCGCCCCGGCAGCCCGGCGAGGCGGGAGGCCGCGGCCGGGAGAGCCTGGGACCGGAAGTGAAGCCGCTTCCCTCCTCTGCCCCCGCCGCCGCCGCCATAGACGCCCGCAGTGCTTCGGTAAGCGTCGGCCCTGCGCGCCATCCGCCGCCATCCGCCCTTCCCGCGGCCCATCCCGCCGCGCCGGCCCCCGATAGCCGTCGCCCGGGCGGGGGCGCGCTTCCCGTCGTCCTCGTCCCGTGTTCGAGAGCAGACCCTGGTGGGGAGCAGGGAGACGAAGGGGGGGGACGATCCAAGATGGTGGCGTCGGCGCGGCCGCCATTGTGTCCCCGTGTCCGGGACGGCCCTGCGGGTCCGCGGCCCGGCCGGAGGCGGCGCTAGCGGAGGGCGGGGCGCCCTCGGCCGCCTCGGGGCTCGGGCCCGCGGCGGGGACGGGAGCCGCTGCCCGGCCCGGCGCGCTCCCTGACCTCCGCGCGCGGCCCACGGCCCCCGCCTGAGCAGCGCCCGGCGGCCGCGGTGGGTCGCGTCCTCCCCGGCCCGGGCCCTGCTCCTCCCCGAGGTCGCTGTCCGCGGGCTGGGCCTGCAGCACCGTGGTTCCCCGCGCACGCCCGGCCTGGCCGGGCGTTCCAGGAGGCCTCCCCGCCCCGCTCCTCCTCCTCCTGCCTCCCCAGCCCCGGACCGCACGCGGGCATCGTCCAGAGCGCTCGGGGTTGTGCACAGGTGCCCAGCGGCCGCGTGATGTGTGCGTTTGGGACGTGAGCGCTCTGCGCGGTGCTGACCCTGATCTATCACCCTTGACTGATGGCTGCTGGCGCAGACAGGGAAACAGAGGCTCGGGCGCCCGCTCTTGTCTGAGTGTGACCCCAGATCTCAGCCCGCGACACCTGAGGCCCTCGCCTTCGTGGCGTGGGTCCCTTTGTCGCTCTTCTCCCCGGGCCGAGGTTTACAGTTGAGGGCATGTAGGGACGATGGGGGTGGAAAAGAACTGACAGGTCTGGTGGTGACTGATGAGCTTTCCCGTTCTTTTGTTGTCCTCCCTCCCAGCTCTTCTGTCGGAGAAACTCGCGTCTCTTCCCTTGCTGCTGTTCCTCGACACCCCTCCTCTTCCTCCCCCCTTGCTCTCTCATCCGCTCTGGGATCGCTCACCCAGAGAGCTCCCTTCTCCCCCCTCGCCGGCCCGATCATGGCAGAGAACGATGTGGACAACGAGCTCTTGGACTACGAAGATGACGAGGTGGAGACGGCAGCCGGGGGAGACGGGACCGAAGCTCCTGCCAAGAAAGACGTCAAGGGCTCCTACGTCTCCATCCACAGCTCCGGCTTCCGAGACTTCCTGCTCAAGCCAGAGTTGCTCCGGGCCATCGTTGACTGTGGCTTTGAGCATCCGTCAGAAGGTACGCCTTACTGCCGGGCGTAGAGACCTCCACGTGTCTGTGGTCCGCGCCTGGGGTCGTAGGGTGTGTGTTTAGGATGGGCCAGGCGATGAGGGTGTACCCAAAATGTTACCAGCAGAGAGGAAGCTTTCCTTGGCTTTGATGAGACACACGACCGCCACTCGTTCTTGTGCCTGGCTTTTCTTGTTTGCTCCGTTTCCATCTTTTTGACGATTCGGACTTTGAGAGAGGGCCTGGCGGGACCTCTGGTCCCCCTCTTTTGGGCCAGGCCAACTGTGGTCTTTGAAAACCTTAGTGATTGGTCTAAAGGTGCTGGCTCCTGGGTCAGGTACCAAGTCCCTCATTTTGTTCAAGGTTGCAGGGTTACGTGACCCAAAAGCACGGCAACCTATGTAGGAGAAATGGCCTGTGGCAGGCATTCACATTCATGGATTGTTACAGTTTAAGGAAAATAAGGACAGCCAGGAACATTGAAGGTGAGCTGCTGGCAGGTGCGAGGGGGAGGCTGGAACCAGGACCCAGGAGGAGGGCTTGATTAAGGGGACCGAGATAGGGCGGGTCTGCAGAGAACAGGCAGGAGACAGGGTTTGGTGTGAAGAGCTGGGGTGTCACCTGGAGCCTGAAGTCTCTCCTTTTCCCTCCAGTCCAGCATGAATGCATCCCACAGGCCATTCTGGGGATGGATGTCCTGTGCCAGGCCAAGTCAGGCATGGGGAAGACAGCAGTGTTCGTCTTGGCCACGCTGCAGCAGCTGGAGCCCGTCACCGGGCAGGTATGCTGGGCAGGCTGGAGAGGCATTGAGGTTGGTGTATGGGATGCGTGGTGCTTTCAGAGCGGTGGACTGTGGGGGCTGTTCTGCAGCTGCACGGGCTGGATGGTGTGAGTCTCAGAATTGAGGTCACTGACAGGATGGCAAAGGACTGACTTTACTGTGTTTGTCTCCATTCCCTCCCTTCAAGGTGTCGGTGCTGGTGATGTGTCACACTAGGGAGTTGGCTTTTCAGATCAGCAAGGAATATGAGCGCTTTTCAAAGTACATGCCCAATGTGAAGGTAAGACCTGGGGACCTGTGGGTCAGCAGTTGGCTGTCCTAAGGTATTGAGTTCCTGCAGGGGGGCGTAAGAGACTTAATAAAGCCAGGTTCCATGCTGTGCATACATTGTGTGTTCCTGGGGTTCGTGGCTGGGCTTCAGGTGATGCTACCACAGAACACTTACTGATTGATGGATTGATTGAGGTATTGTAGATTCTATTCCAGAGCCTTGAGCTGCTAAGTGAACAGTCTACTGCTGAGCTGCCCCTGTGCCTTTGTTTTTAAGTTTGAGATGTCTCTTACCAGATTACCCTGGTTGGCTTTGAACTCACCTGAGCCTAGAGACAGGCCTTAAACGTGAGCCTCCCGCCATGGTCTCCCGAGGAGTTAGGAGCAGGCCTTTGCCTCCTGGCTTTGCCTGAGTTTCTGCTGTTCCACGCTACTTGGTAGATTGCTTGAGAGTTTGGGGTGGGGGTTGGCAAGAGGCAGCTGGAGGCTCTGAAGCTCTGGTGTGAACTTAAGGTGACAGCTTTAAAAGCTTCCTGGGGCCGTAGCAGGGGTGGCCCGTGTCTCCTTGGTGTAGTGCCTCATACCAAGAGCTTGGCGTCACTTGGAACTGGGAGATAGATGCACTTCCGTGTTTAGGGTGTGGCCTGCTGTGCATGAAAGTACTTGTAATGTGGCCCTGCCCCAGAATTGGAGAGATGCCGTATAGTCTTGTTCTGGTTAGGGTGGGAGCTTGGCTGACACAAGGGCAGGTGCTTGCCATCCCCCTGCCTCTGCTCCTTGAGTGCAGGGGTTCTGAGTGTGTGCCACCACACCTGACTCATCGTATGTTTCAAAGGAACTAGCGATTTTGAGATGGACCCCTAAACTGGAAATATCTTTAAAAGCCAAACTGGGGGCCAGAGAAATGGCCTGATGACTTGAGTTTGGTTCTCAGAACCTTGTAAAGCTGGAAGGTGAGACCAGAGTGTCCTGGCCGTCACACGTGTCCCGACCCCGTGTGGCCCCCCCACATCATGTACACATATATACACATCGGATCCACACAACATGATGGGTTCTCTTTGTTCTTTGGTTCTCTGTGTAACTCTAGCCGTCCTGAACCCAGGCTGTAGACCAGGCTGGCCTGGAACTCCCGAGATCCACCTTTCTCTGCCTCCCCTGGGTTAATAAAGGCCTGCTGTCACCACCACCACACCCAGCACAACATGATAGATTTTAAAAAGTGAATTCTAGAGGAAGAAAAAAGGGTGGCAGTAGGTAATTAGACGGTCTCGAGTTTGCGTGGCTGCATAGCCAAGTACTGGACACCGTTTTCTTAACCTGTCCGTGTGTAGGCTTCCTGGGCTCCTTGTGAAACATTAGCTTGTTTATATTTCCTCCTAGGTTTTGAACATACTTAAGATCTGGAGGCATCGCGTATGTCAGGCTCTGGTGTAGGCCTGTCTTGCATTGCCACAAAGCTGATAGACCTAACTCAGTCCTTTGGCCCAGCGGTCCTTCCTGGCTGAGTCTAGTGGTTGGGAACCGCAGCTGCCTCAGTGGCCCCTTTCCATAATCCCAGGGCTTGGGAGGTTGAGGTGAGGGCTGCTGGAGGTGAAGGCCAGTCTGGGCTGAGCAATACCCTGTCTCAGAACAAAGTGGGGACTCGAGCATCCCTCCTCTGCGGGTCGGGTACACCCTTGTGCACTCAGAATGCGCTGTTAGGATCAGATACGAGGCTGGGTGTGGTGTGTGAGACGTAGGTACGCTGAGCACTGTATGCACCCTGTTCACAGTTAGTTACCTACAGGTCGTAAGTCAGAGCTGCCTGGACTGTCCTGGGCCTGCTGCATGTCCTGTAGGAACCTGTCTCGCCACTCCCTCAGGTTTCGCTTGTTCTTCCTCAGTAGCTACTGCAGACCAAAACTTAATATTTGAAAGCTTAATTGATACAAGGTAAAACATTTTGGGAAGGAAAGCTTCCGTTTGGCACAAACCTTGTTAACTGTTAGTGGTTTGGATTGAGAGTGGGGAAGATGCTCCGGGCGGCCAGAGCTACGTGGACTCTGTCTCATGCCCGGTGGTTAGGAAAGCTTGGCGTTTGTTTTTGTTACCTCATACTCCTGGTTAAGAAAACCATGGCTTTAGAGTCCCAGGTGCCTCGCTGTATGGGCCAGCCTGGTCTACATAATGAGTTCCAGGGCTTGGGTGGAGCAGGGACTGTGAATGCCCATCTCACCCCCATCAGCCCTGCAGCGCCGAGCAGGTCGCCCAGGCGTTCGGGGCATGTGAGAGTTCTTTCAGATGAAGTGGCGTCTAAAGTCACTGCAGGTGTGAGTGCGGACAGTTGCCTTACGCTCCGTGTTGGGCGAGGTGGCCCATGCTTTTAATCTCGGCGCTCGGGCGGCAGAGACAGGCTGATCTGTGAAGTGAGTTCCAGGCCATCCAGGGCTGCACAGTGAGGCCTGACTCAAAGAAAAGGGAATGGGAACTCCAGGAGACTCTTCCTCTCTTGTGAGACTTGGCTGTTGGCCAACAGGTCGCGGTGTTTTTTGGCGGTCTGTCTATCAAGAAGGATGAAGAGGTGCTGAAGAAGAACTGCCCGCACATCGTCGTGGGGACCCCTGGCCGAATCCTAGCCCTGGCTCGGAATAAGAGCCTCAACCTCAAACACATTAAACACTTTATCTTGGACGAATGCGACAAGATGCTTGAACAGCTCGGTGAGTGCAGTGCTGGGCCCCGGGCTCAGGTGGCATGGGGAGCTGACCCTTGGAGCCAAATGATGCTTGTTTGATGCGGGAGCACTTGCGTGCAAGGACGACCCTTGACCTATCACCCATGACTGATGGCTCTGCGTCCCCGTGCTGTGTGGTGGAGCTGTGCCTCCAGCCCTGCCGAGGGGGTTTTCAGTAAGAATTCCACTGGGCAATGCTAGACAGATGGCATGTTAATTAAGAGCACTGGCTGCTCTTGAAGGGCATGAGTTCAATCCCAGCACCCACATGGCAGCTCATAATGTTCTGTAATTTCGGGATCTCACCCCTCTTTTGGCCTTCCTGGGCACCATACAAAAATGCAGGCAAAACACCACACATGTTAAAAATAAATGAAAACAAAGGTTTAATGAGGTAAGAACTGGAGAGGCGGCTGCCCTGACAGAGTGCCTGGGTTTGAGTCCTAACATCCACGTGGCGATTTATAGCCATAAGTAGCTCCAGTTCCTGGGGATTCGAGACCTGAATACTAGGCACACAGACGTGCAGGCAAGACTCCTGTGTGCGTGATATAAATTAAACAGGTTAGTGCTGGGCAGTGGAGGCGGAGGCGTGTGGATCTCTGAGTTTGAGGCTAGTTTGGTCTATGGAGTGAGTTCTGGAACAGCCAGGGCTGCACGGAGAAACTGTCTTTAAAAAGACAGACAGATTGAGCTTGTGTGCTCTTGTTCTCGGTGGGTCTTTATGTGTCACAGACCAGCCCAGGGCTGCGTAGTGACTCGGTCTCAGGGGAAGGGAAAAAAAGAAAAGCCGAAAAAATTGTGATTTTTGGCAAATTGGGAGAATCAGAAAGCATGCAGCCCCCAGAGAGAAACCCTCCCAGATGGCCTTTGGCTGCCCAAGGTGGCAGACTAATGGTGGGTGTTTGCCTGGCTGGACAGGGTGTGAGACTGGCGTTGGAGGTGGAGGCAGAGTGAGTGCTGAAGACTGGAGAGGGCTCAGCGGTAGCTGCACTGGCTGCTCCTCAGAGGACCAGGGTTCAATTCCCAGCACCCACATGGCAGCTCACGCCTGTTTGTAACTCCAGTCCAAAGGATCTGACACCTTTGCACTGCACACAAAATTATTATTTTAAACTGCTTTTTAAAATTATGCTTATTTTTAATTGTGTATGTGCGCCTGCTTCAGCTTGCATGTACACCTGTCCATAGAGGCCAGAAGCATTGAATCCCCCTGGAGCGAAGTTACAGGCAGTTGTGGGAACTGGGAGGAGCAGGTGCTCCTAATGCTAACTGCTGAGCTTCTCTCCAGCCTCTTACTCCATGTTTAAGGGACCCTGTTCCCTGAGCCTCTGGCAGGCTTTCTCTTTTGAGGCAGTCTCATGTAGCCTGGACTGGTCTCAAACTTGCTACATAGCTGCCGATCCTGCTGCCTCAGCCTCTTAGTGCTGGGATTACAGGCACATGCCACCAAACCTGGCCTGTATACCTTTCTCGCCTGTGGCATCGCTGCACTTAAGACACAGGCTCACCGTCTTCTGCAAATTCTTCACTTGCAGACATGCGTCGGGATGTCCAGGAAATTTTTCGCATGACCCCCCACGAGAAGCAGGTCATGATGTTCAGTGCTACCTTGAGCAAAGAGATCCGGCCAGTCTGCCGCAAGTTCATGCAAGATGTAAATACCCTTCTACCTTCTCTCCCTCCACTCCCCGCCCGCTGCCTCCCCCTCCTCGCCCTCTTCCTCCACACTCCCTTGTCCTTCAAGCACCACGAAGGGAGCTTGTGCCCGTCTGGAGCGATGGCTCCTTGAAGAAGCACAGAGGCAGAGACAGTTAGTGACAGGGTCTGCGCGCGTGCAGGGAACTCCGGAAGACTTGGTCGGTTAACGTGAGAGCGGGTAGTGGTTGACAATATTTTTTAATCACAACATTTTTGACCCTCTTCTCCCTCTCGGGGATAGGGCAAGAGTCTGCCCTATCCCCTCCCATCGCCTCCTACACGCCCCCACAGCCACGTACCCTCCAGGTGGCATGGAGCACTCAGCTGGAGCCTCTGCTCACCAACACTCATTCCAGTGGCAGGAGAGCCAGAGAGGGACAGTCAGGTGGCAGGGCCTGTCCAGAAGAAGAGCCAACAAGCAGCACCATGAACCTGCCCCCCCTAACCTCCAGGGGCGGGGGCCTCTGGCACCTCGGTCCCCCAGTCCCTACTCCTTCCTGCCCATACCTCGCGCCCATCGGAGCCTTGGTTGATGTGAGCTGGCAGCAGAGAAGCCTTGAGGCCCGACGGGAGAATGCAGACCAGCGAGCGGTGGATGGCAGCAGCAGAGGCCACGGGAAACCTGACCAGGATGCTGAGGACCAAACCAGCCTCTTTTTCTGTTCCCGGTTTTTCCTGAACCTAATGTGCTGTACCCCATTTTCCCCATACTTGTTGGGGGAGGGGTGTCCTGAATAGGGTGGCGGGGTTTTTTTTCCTTTTGTTTTTTTTTTTTTAACGAGGGTTATGGGAAAACTCAAATGGGCAGCTTCACTGGGGTGTGACCAGTGCATATCAGTGCTGAGACTGAGCAGAGGGGGGTCCTTCCCTCCCTGCCCCCTCCCCTTCCCTCAAGAAGATGGCTTTCTCTTGGGTTGTGCTTGGGCTAGACTTAGAAGGAGGCTTCGGGACTTGTTTGGAGCCTGCCTGGCCAGTCTGCCTTCTGGGAGAGACTTCTGCTGTCCCCAGACCTCCCCCCCCCCCATCTTGGTCCCTGACTCCGTGTGAACTATCTCCCAGACAGTATGGAGAGTGGGGAAAGTCCAGTCAGCGTTAACTGGTGTCTGTTTCAAAATCTTTATGCTCCTTCCTCCTCTTCAAGGGTTAGGGGTGGGTGTATTTTTAATTTTTATAAAATGTAGGGTGGCTTCCTTTCTACTGTGTTCTTCCCCTTGATATTGGAGGATCATTTTATTAGGGCAGGGAAGTTGTGGATCTCACAGCTGCTGGGAGGAGGAAAAGAGAAGCCACACCCTTCAGTTAGACTCCAAGAAAGCAGACAGGCTCAGTGGTGGAGGTCTGCCTAACCCTAACACCTGTGTAGGGTGTGGGATCCAGGGAAACCAGCCCCAGAAGGTGGAGGCAAGCTGCTTAGGATGTCCTGGAACTAGAAGAGAAGCTGGGAAGGACTCCAAAAAGTGGCAAGGCCCAACCTAGTGGGGAAGAGCCCTAGGTTGTTCAGGACCATTTGTTTACACACTGTTGCCTCCCTCCCCCTCCCCCACTGTAGGTGGCTTGACTCGATTCAGAGAGCAGGGTGCCTCTCACTTTGAGCAGTGTTTGCTTCTCTTTAATGGCATTTTTAACTCTCCTGCCCCAGACTCTGAGAGCTGGGGTCACAGTCTGCCACAGCACCCAGCTTTTAAACGTCGTCTTGACTGTCCATGGCAACCTTCTGATCTTGGGCATTTGCTGAAGTGCACTGAGGGCGGTCGTCCCTGTCCTGTCCTGTGTTGCACAGGCCCCTCCTTGCTGCCTCTGGGCTTCTGGCCACAGTCTCCCCTGAGCATCGTCTCCCAGTGTTTCTCCTCCACCTCCATCTGGTGGGATTACACCCTGCAACTGGGGCTTCACTGCTCCTTTTCCTCTGACCATTCTCGGCTGGGATTCGAACTCAGCTGATGCTGCCAGGTGTAGCTGCAGAGGGCTCTCAGTGCAGTGTTCTTGTGGGGAAGGGCTTTCAGTCTTCTCTCCCCCATCCTCCCATGGGGTGTTCTGGAGATTAGCGTCCTCCACCCCCCCAGGTTTAACCCCCCCACTCTGCCCTCCTCCTGCCCCGCCCTCCTCCCCCCAGCCTATGGAGATCTTCGTGGACGACGAGACGAAGCTGACGCTGCACGGGCTGCAGCAGTACTACGTGAAGCTGAAGGACAACGAGAAGAACCGGAAGCTCTTTGACCTCCTCGACGTCCTCGAGTTCAACCAGGTCAGTATGGCGGGTCTGTGGGGTCGCGCTGGGCGTCCCCGCTGTTGCTGAAGCCTGATTGAAGGAGCTGGGTAGGTGACGAGGTGAGAGTGGCCAGGCGAGTCTGACACGGGCAGCTGGGGTGGCGGGAAGGGCCTTAGAGCGCCTCAAGTGCCGGGCTGAGGGCTCTGGGCTCGGCAAGGGGGGGGCCTGGTGTTCGGCTGAGCGGGGCCGGCTGGTTCTCCAGACTTCAGTCTCGTTCTCAGCGTTCTCCTCATGACGTGTGCCCATTGAGCTCCTGGGTCCCCAGCTCAGTCCAGTGATGTCAGAAATCACTGCCTGAGCACGTAGGCTGTTAAGGGCAAGAGCAGGCAAGAGCTGCGCTGCGGGGGACACACCTTCAATGCCAGTGCTCGGGAGGCAGAGGCAGGTGGCCAGCCTGCTCTCAGACCTCTAGGATGGTCTTTACAAGACCCAACTCTCTGAATTCAGAATCAAACCGTCTGCAGTTGGGGTGGAGGGGAGTTGGCTTCTTAACAAATGATCCTAAAACAACAAAATGTGCGGAATGAGTTCTACAGACCAGCTCCAGGGCGGCCAGAGCTGCACAGGGAAACCCTGTCTCCAAAAACAAAGGCAGGAAAGAACATTTGTGCGGGAACCAGGAAATGAGGGACTTGTGGAAATGCCTCTGGGCCTTTAATCCAAGCACCAGGCAGTCGGGCAGGCTGACCGTAGGGCTACATAGAGAAACCCTGTCTTTAAAACACACAGAAAACTTCCGCTCTTTCCATAAGAGTTCTAGCAACCACACTTCTCATTGGCCTCAGAGGGTGCAACGCGTTCTTCTGGCTTCAAAGGGCTCTTGGATACAGATGGCATATGACACACAAACTGCCTACGCACGTGTGCACACACAAACACGTGCAAAAAAAAGGCTTAGAAGTGAGATTAGTGGGCTGGTGGTGTGGCTTACAAGTTAAGAGCACTTGTTTTTCCAGAGGACCCGAGCTTCATTCTCAGACGAGAGCTCCCAACCATGTATAACCTCACTTGGGGGGCGGGGGGGTAACCGTGTCCTTTTCTGGCCTCTACAGACTCCACATACGTAAGCAGACAGGCAGGCAAAACACTCACCTACATAGAGAAACTTACAGGTGCGGTTCTGGAGAACCTGCGATAAACTTACAGGTGCGGTTCTGGAGAACCTGCACATGCATGGCGCCCGCTCCCTCAGGTGGTGATCTTTGTGAAGTCCGTGCAGCGGTGCATCGCCCTGGCCCAGCTTCTAGTGGAGCAGAACTTCCCGGCCATTGCTATCCACCGAGGCATGCCCCAGGAGGAGAGGTGAGCTGGAGGCAGGGAAGGGCAGGGCTCTGTCTGGGAGGGACAGGCCTGCAGAGAAGGGAATCTCACCTTCTGTTTCCTTTCTCACAAAGGCTCTCTCGGTATCAGCAGTTCAAGGATTTCCAGAGGCGGATTCTCGTGGCTACCAACCTGTTTGGCCGGGGCATGGACATCGAGCGTGTGAACATCGCCTTCAACTATGACATGCCGGAGGACTCGGACACCTACCTGCATCGGGTACGCTGCCCCTCACCCCTTCTGTGCGCGCGCGCTGTGGGCTTCCTGCCCTGTCTCTCTGGGGGCTTGCAGTCTTCCCCTCGTCTCCCTCCAGGTGGCCAGAGCAGGCCGGTTTGGCACCAAGGGCTTGGCCATCACGTTTGTGTCAGACGAGAATGACGCCAAGATCCTCAACGACGTGCAGGACCGCTTCGAGGTGAACATCAGCGAGCTGCCCGACGAGATCGACATCTCCTCCTACAGTGAGTGCCGCCCGCCAGCGTGTGCGTGCGTGCGTGCGTGCGCGCCTGCGCACACGCGAGAGCGGGGCAACTGAGGCGGTCGGTCCTTTGTACCTGTGTGTTCCATGGAGTGGACGCAGGCCGTCAGGCTTGGCCACAGGTGCCTTGACCCACTGAAACATTGCTGGAGTCCACTCCTTCTTTAGAGCCTCGGGCCGACCCTTCGGGGTGGTGGCCGCCTCCTGCCCCCTGGAGTTCCCTGTCGTGCCCACCTGTGCGGGGGTCTGTCTTCATCAGGTGTACCCTCTGAGCCCAGGACACAAACGGCTGTGCGCGTGCCTATGTGAGCGCCTAACCACTGGTGTTTTTCTTTCCTCCAGTTGAACAGACGCGGTAGAGGAATGGCCCGTTCTGGACTTGGCAGTCTCTCACTTTTAGAAGAGGACACCAGGGATCACGGTGGACACACGGCCACCTGCCCGACAGCCTCCTCCTGCCCTGCTGTGCCGCCCTTCCTGTTCCCACCACTCCTAAACCTGTTCCTGATTTATCAGAGTTGTTTTTGTTTGTTTGTTTTTTTTAAACAAAACTACCAATGGAACGGCAGTGTCTGTGGCGTGTGTGATTTCTGTTTGGGGCTTGAGCGGGTCTGTTCATCCGAGGACCGCAGCCCTACTGTGGGCAGGGTGGAGTGAGGATGGCCCTCTTCCTGGTTTCATCTCCATCTGAAGTGGCCTTGGAGGATGAGCTGGGACAGGGCCTGGAGTCGCAGGTAAAAGAGAGCAAGGTCCTAGTCTCAGACTCCAGGTTCCCATCGCCTTCAGCTCCTGGTCTCAGGGCCAGGGCCTGTTGAAGCAGGACAGGGCTCCAACACCTTTGAATGGCTCGGCCAGTCATCCTGTTCTCCCTTCTGATCTGAAGTTCAGAAGGTCATACATGGAGCGGGGCATGGATCTGGGAGGCAGTGTTTAGGCACATGTGGGAAGTGGACTAGGTGTACCTTCCAGAAGACAGTAACCTGCGGGGGCTGAGGTTTGGGCTGGAGTAGGGGTGGGAAAGGGAGGGTTTGGGGTGAGGTGCTGAGGGTGAGTATGAGACATGAGCATGAACTGACCCGGTCCCCAATCTCGCACTTTCTCCATCCTGGGAGGTGGACCCATGTTCCCACCACTGGAGAGTAAATCTGTCCCATGCCTGTCACTGGGAATTCTGAGGGGCAGGACCAGGACTGGTGGGCAAAAGTAACAGTAACAGTCCGAGAGGTTCCACAGGCCATAGCAAGCACCATGTCTGAGCCACTGCAGCACCACAACTATTACAGACACCAGGGCCTAGCCTGGCCTGACCAGGTACCCACCACACACCGCTGGGCACCCCTCCACACACCCCTTCCAGCCAGGCAGAGGCTGGAACTTGTGTAGCTGGTTTGGGCTTTCAGTTCTGACAGTAGCTTTACAGGGTTGGCCTGAAGCCCGCCTCCGAAGTGGTGGTTGTGGTGCCGTGAAGGGGGGTGTTGGCACCCAAGTCCACTTTACCCTGACCAGCCCCAGTCATCCTCAGAAGACGACACCCAACTAACTGCATCCTTCTGAGAGACCCTGCATCAGAAGCAGGTGCTGCCTATTTCCTGTCATGGGTGGGGGCTGGGAGACAGGAAGTGTTCTGGGATTTAAGCCCCTGCATTTTGAAGTGTTTGCCAGTCAACAATAACAACACAACATTGTAACTGAAGCCTGCTCTCTGCCCCAACTGCTACTGTAACTGATTCCTAAGGTGAAACAGATTCCCACTGTGCCCTTTACCCTCCTGCTATAAAAAGAGACAGGAAAGACAGGAAGAAATCTTCACTGTGATTCTAGGCAGCCTTTAGAGGTAGAAAGAGAGAAAGAGAAACTCACTGCCCCTTTAGGCTGTCCTTAGCCTGGATAACAGGAACTGCAGAGATTATCAGCTGAACTGAGCTAGCCTCTCACAAGCCATCCAACAAACTGCCCACTGCCAACAGCCAGCCATTTCTTGTATGTTCTAAGCTAAGATCCCAAAAGTCCAAGTGGCATGTAAACCACCAGGAGAGCTGCACAGGACAAAACCTTCTCGGGAAAGGTGGAGTCAGACAGGGTTCAGTGCCCTGCTGTGATTGGTATCCACGTTATCTATTCCCAATGGAATAGGGGGCTACCAAGCTGAGACAGGCAGACACTGAGACGCAGTACTGAGGGAAGAGGCAGAGTCTCCTCTTTGTGGTGAGATTCCTGAGCATCAGGCAGAGTGAGCTGCCCACTGCGGTGAACTCCAACCCTGGTCTCCGTGGAGTCCCTGTGGGGCTTGCAGGCCAAAGCCTCCTGCTTTAAAGAGAAACATCTCTCTGCTGCCTCCCAGCCTGCTTGTTGTTGCCATTGTGTTCCCGGAAGTGACTTTCTTCTAGAAGAGTCCAGGGTCTGAGCACTGAGGAGGAGAAGGAAGAGGAAGGCTGGAGAGAAGGCAGGAGCCCGGCCTGTGGGTCTCAGGTGTGCAGACAGCTTCTGGGTCAGGACTCGGAGACTCCAGGACCACAGCGCTCTGTCAGCAGCACGGGGTTCAGGCAAAGTCCGAGTCCCCGGGCGGCGACCTCTGGGTGGGGAGCCCAGAGCTGGGGACTCCCCATCTCCCCAGTTTCGCTTCTCCAGCTCCTGACCTGTGTCGGGCCCTTCTGCCCGGACACTGGTGACGACTGCGCAGTTCTCACCCCCATTGGGTGGGGACACCCCGGAGACCCAATCAGCGTGGCCGCGGGCACTGGGTATAAAGTCCACGCAGACCGCGGAAGTCAGACGCGCAGATCCGAGATGGGGGCTCTGGCGCGCGCGCTGCTCCTGCTGCTGGCGGCCGCCCTGGGCCCGACCCGGACCCGCGCGGGTGAGTGCGGGCGGAGGGACACGGGCTCTGGGGAGGGCGGGCGGCTCCGGGGAAGCCGGGTCCCCATCGCCCATCCCGGCCTCCCGCCTTCTCCCCGCGTCCCGAGCCCCGCGCCCGCTCCCCTCCCGGCCCGCGCGCCCCCGGGGTCCCGGGAGGAGGTCGGGGTCTCACCGCGCGCCGCCCCCAGGCGCACACTCGATGCGGTATTTCCTCACCGCCGTGTCCCGGCCCGGCCTCGGGGAGCCCCGGTTCATGGAAGTCGGCTACGTGGACGGAACGGAGATCGTGCGCTTCGACAGCGACGCGGAGACCCCGAGGATGGAGCCGCGCGCGGCGTGGATGGAGCGGGAGGGGCCGGAGTATTGGGAGGAGGAGACACGGAAGGCCAAGGGCTGGGAGCAGATTAACCGAGGGAACCTGCGGACCCTGCTCGGCTACTACAACCAGAGCGGCGGTGAGTGACCGCGGGCGGAGGTCACGACCCTCCGCGTCCCACGGACGGGCCGGCGTCGCCCGGGGCCCAGGAACGGGGTGGGGGAGAAGGAGAGCGGGGACCCGGTTTCCCTTTCGGTTCAGAGATGTCCTCAGTGGGCGGGGCCGGTGGGCGGGGCTGACGGCGGGCGTGGGCGGTGGGCGTGGCTGACCGCGGGCGTGGCCCAGGCTCTCACACCATCCAGGTGATGTATGGCTGTGACATGGGGCGGGACGGGCGCCTCCTCCGTGGGTACAGTCAGGTCGCCTACGACGGCCGCGATTACATCGCCCTGAACGACGACCTGACCACGTGGGCGGCGGCGGACACGGCGGCGAAGATCACCCGGGACAAGTGGGAGCGGGCTGGTGAGGCAGAGAGACTCAGGGCGGAGCTGGAGGGCGAGTGCATGGAGTGGCTCCACAGATACCTGGAGAACGGGAAGGAGGCGCTGCAGCGCGCAGGTGCGAGGGCCCAGCATCTCCTCCTCTGCCCTAGGGCTGGGCTCAGTCCTGAGGGAGAAGAGACCATCAGCTGGGTCATGCCCCTGCCTCCGAAGGGGAAACAGTGTCCCTGGGTCTCCTGATCAGCATCACAGAGACTGCACTGACTCTCCCAGGGTGCAGCCTTCTCCCTGCACAGTTCAGATCTGTATCGGGAGGGAGGGAGAGAAGGTCCCCACAGAACCAGCAGGGGCTCCCTGCAGTCTGCAGCCCTCTGTCAGCCATGGCCTCGCCCAGGCCGGGTCCTCTGCCCCACACACTGTCTGTGGAAACTGAGTCCTGTCATGCTGAGTGTGTCAGCCCTTACACCAGGACCAGAAGTCTCCTTCACCTCGTGGGAAAAATGGACTCGGTATCCTTAGCCTGGTGTGCCCAGTTACTAGGACTTTCCAAACAGTTTATCCTCCCAGACTCCTGTGTGTGAGGCTTGCATCTCTATCACACCACAATTCTATTTAAAGAAGGTCACAAGGGTACTTATGGGAGACCCTGGAAAAATTAATTCTATAACTTCCCAATTCTTCCACACAGATCCCCCAAAGGCCCATGTGACCAGTCATCCTGGACCTGAAGGGAGAGTCATCCTGAGGTGCTGGGCCCTGGGCTTCTACCCAGCCCTCATCTCCCTGACCTGGCTAAGGGAGCAGGAGGAACAGACTCAGGACATGGAGCTGGTGGAGACCAGGCCTGCAGGGGATGGAACCTTCCAGAAGTGGGCAGCCCTGGTGGTGCCTTCTGGGGAGGAGCAGAGATACACATGCCATGTGCATCATGAGGGGCTGCCTGAGCCCCTCAGCCTGAGATGGGGTAAGGAGGGTGTGGGTGCAGAGCTGGGCTCAGGAAAAGCTGGAGCCTTCTGCAGACTGAGCAGGGTCAGGGCTGAGAGCTGGAGTCATGACCCTCACCTTTCCTTCCCAGAGCCTCCTCAGTCCTCCATCCCCACCTGGGCAGTCATCCCTATCCTGGTTCTCCTTGGAGTTCTGATCATCATTGGACTTGTGGTGGTCATTGTGATGATGAGGAGGAGAAACACAGGTAGGAAAGGGCAGGGTCTGAGTTTCCTCTCAGCCCCTTTAGAAGTGAGCTCTGCCTCACAGATGGGAAACACTTCCACACACCCCTCATGCTCCTGTCTAGCCTGGGTCTGCTGTCAGTGCTGGAAACTTCCTAGGGTTGGGGACTTCCCTTGTCTGTCACAGCCTTTCTTCTCACAGGTGGGAAAGGAAGAAGCTATGCTCCAGCTTCAGGTAAGTGTGGGGAGCAGGGTTGTTCCTGTGTCCATGGGGGTGAAGGTGAACATGATGAGGAGCTCAGCCAGCCCATAATTCCCCTGCAGCCAAATGTCTGGGAAACTTTATTTGTTCCTTACAATGAATTTTTTTTTTTTTTTTTTTTTTTTTTTTTTTTTTTTTTTTTTTACCGTAGGCAGTGACAGGAGACCTGATGAGTCTCTCCTTGGTTGTAAAGGTAACCCTCTAGGGGCCTGATCTGGGGAGGGGAAAAGGGGACTTGGTTGGGTCCAGGGTCTCACAGAATAGCCTTTGAGTGAGTGGTGGGTTGTTGCAGGTTGTGCTCACAGTGACTCTTCACCACTTTCTTCCTTAGCATGAAGACAGCTGCCTGGCGTGGACAGAGAGACAGAAGATGTGTTCAGATCTCTCCCGTGATGTCCAGAGCCCTCTGATCTCCTTAGGCAACAGTGTCTGAAGTTCCTGTGATCCTGTGGGCTCCATGTGAAGAACTGGGGAGCCCAACCACCCTTGCACCCCAGGACCCTGTCCCTGCACTGCCCTGTGTTCCCTTCCTCATCCAACCTTTCTGGTCCAGCCAGACAGGAGGGTTCATCTCCATCCTGTCAGCTCCATGCTGCCCTGAGCTGCAGTTCTTGGCTTTCCTTACTGAAAATCAGAATCTGACTTTGAACTTGATTGTCCATGTCCTTGCCCTGAGAGGTTGATTGGTGCATCAATTAAAGCAGACAATTCTTACAGTTTAGTGGAGGAAATAAATGGCAGCATGGAGAACATTCCAGAGTCTCTGTTGATTATTTTCAAGGTGTTTGGGGGACAGGAGGAGGCTGAGAGTGCAAAGTGTGAGCTGGGATGTGTCAAGGTGGAGCACAGTGCATTGTCGGGTTGGACATGGTCGCTCCTCAGCTCTGTCACCTCCTGGCTGTGTTGTCCTGGTCACTGAGAAGAACCACATGCTGAGAGTCTGTGATCACAGGGACAGAGGGACAGCCAGAGCCTTGTCCTGTCTCCAGGATTATGAGCAGCCAGGGCTGCTGTGACCCATCAGCCTGGGCTCAGTCCTAGCTGTGGCTCTATCTGTCTCCTGTGGTTTTATCTTGTCTTTGTAGTTGGTATTCAGGACTAACCCTGCTCTTGTCCCTGTGAGTGGTGCCTGTCTCCTTCTCCTTTGGGTCCCTGAGTGTGACAGCAGTAAGAGGTGTTTTCTGTCCTTGTCCCCAAGACCCCACAAGGCCCTGCCCTCAGGAGAATGTGGGCTTCAGTCTCCTGAGCTCCTGACTTCTTCCAGCTCCTCCCTGGAAGATGTCTCCTTCTTTCTCATCTTGCAGCATCTGACCTCGGGTTGTAGGGTGGGCAGAGGACCCACAGGGTCTCCTCTTGAATCAGGACCTGTTCCATCTGTGCTCTGCCCAGGCCCCTCCCCATCCCTGGCTCTGGGAATCCTGGTGCTGCCCCTAGTGGTGACCAAGGATTTGCTAGCTGAGTCTAGGTTAGATTTATATTTATTTAGAATTGAGATCATGGGCCAGGAGACAAGTTGGTGCTCTTGCAACAGACGTGGTTCATTTTCCAGCACTCACATGGTGGCTCCCAACCAATCCTAACTCCAGTTCCAGACGATCCAATTACTCCATGAACACCAGGCAGACACATGGTGCAAAACGTACAGGAAGACATCGACATAAACATATATATATATATATATTTACATATATATGTGTGTGTATGTGTATATATGAACACATATTTATGTATATATGTGTATATGTATATATAAATACATATATTTATGTATATGTGTGCATATATAAATATATATGTATATATATGTGTATAATACATAATATATGTAATAATATAATATATTTGTATTATATGTATGTTATCATTATTTGAATATGTATTTGTATATATATTTGTATATGTATATTATTAATACACACAGATAATATATGTGTATATTATATATTATATGTAATATGTAAAATATACAGAAAAAATGTTTATGTCGATATATTTTATAATATTTGTAATAAATATATATATATGACAGAGAGAGAGAGAGAGGGAAGGGGAAGAGAGAGATTCTGGGAATGCCAGAGATGGAATCTTCTTCTCCCACTCTGGGTTCCAGCCCCTGCAGATTTCTCTTCCAGCTTTGTATTTCCAGTCAGTAGCTCAAGGAGCCTTAGCAGAGTCTCATGAGGCGACCAACAGGGTGATCATCTCTGTCCCGATGTCCCCATCTTTATCTTGTGAAGGATCATGACTTCCAGTGCTCAGGCCTCTGCTAATATTCATGCTCACTAAATGTTTGATGAGTGAATAAAAAAAAACCCACAGAGGATCACAAGTCAAAGACAGAGAGGATGGTGGGGAGATGGGGCGGTGCTGAGGGAAAGCTCAGGTGACTCTGACCTCAGTGTGGGAAGACCTGGAACTGCAGGTGACACAGCAGCATTTGGCCTGAGGTGGTTTTAATAAAGGGAGCTTCTGTAGAAGAGGTGGGGGTGATTGTAGGAATTTTTCTTCTAGATTGAAGAACCACCACTGAATCCAGGAGGCTGATGACCTGAGACACAAGAAGCTCCAGATTCATGGAGCTTACAGGATGTAGCAGGGCCCTCTCAGGGTTAAACCTGCTGCAGTTCCTAAGGGAGAGGAGACTGCTGGGTGCAGCTATAAGGAGCTGGGCAGGGGATGCTGGGATGCAGCTATAGAGATCTGTGCAGGGGATGCTGGGATGCAGCTACACTAGGGTGGGCTCCTCTGTGATTATCCCTGACCCACTCACTCTCCCGAGAGTAACCAATGAGCTCTGGGCTCATAGAGCTGGCCATAGATGGATGACTTCCCTGACTTGATGTCTCTGTCTCTGTCTCTGTCTGGGCTGGAGGAAATTCCCCCACCCCCGGGGCAGGAGACACAGCAGTGACTATTGTAATCAGCCCACAGAGTCTGATCCAGATGTGTGATGGGAGTTCAGTTTCTGAGACACACTAGGAAGTAATCCCTGTTGCTGGTCGCCCCGAGCAACGGATATATTGGGAAGATGCATGAGATACAGTATAAGAGGACAGTTAACGAGGTGTTGATCAGGAGGTGGAGGGCTGTAGTGTGGAGTCAGTGCAGAGGCTTGTTAGTCTTCAGCCTCACTGAATCACTGGTGCTAGCCCAGACCTGGAAGCCTTCAGCCTCTGAGACCTACTGCTGACTGAGCCACTACGACTCCCCTTGGTTCAACTAACTCTTCTCCAAGCTGACATGTTCAAACTGACCTCCTGAGCCAGCTTCCTGTTTCTGACCGAGCTCTTCTGACTCTGGCCTATTCTGGCTGACCTGCTCTGCTGGGGTCAAAGTGACTCACTCTTCCTGATACTGACTTCTCTGCTGGGCTCTGCCGTGTCTCTGTGTCTCTGTGTCTCTCCCTGAGGTCTCTCTGCTCCATCCTGCCTCTGTAACTGACTCTCTTTTTGGGATGTCAATGATTAAGAGAGCTGGCTGCTCTTCCACACAACCAGGTTCAGTTCCCAGCACCCACACGAGGCTGTAAATCCAGCTCCAAGGGATCCAGAGCTCTCTTAGGGCCCCAATTACACACACATACATACACACACACATACATACATGCAAGCAAAACACTCATACACATAAAGATAAGCCTTTAAAAGATATCCAGTCCAGGCCTGGTGGTACCTGCCTTTAATCCCAGCAGTCCATACTAGGGAGGTAGAGGCTGGTGGACCTCTGTTAGTTTAGGCCAGCCTGATCTAAATAGCATGTTCCCGGCCAGCCAGGGCTACCAACAGACTATCTCAAAAGATGGATTCAAATCCTCAGGCTGAGACAGCTCAGCGGCCATTTCCCTGAGTCCTGCACTCCTATCAGATGCTGCTGACGCCCCTGCCACCGTCCTGAGACCACAGTGTGAGGGCCGCTGTCCCGAGACAACCTGACGGGTTTACAAGTCAGAAGGCAGGAGAGGGCTATGAGGCAGAATAGACTACAAAGCCGGCCACACCCTGTCCATTCCGGAGTGATCTCCAGCAACGGCAGACACCGGGGAATGGAGCAGGCGTGGGGTCGCACGTGAAGCAGAGGCAGGGGCTTTACACGTAACACGGGCCCGCGCAGTGCACAGGCGCAGTGCAGAGCTGGAGGCCTTTGGCTTTCAGGTTCTCAAGGCTCACCCCTTGGCATAGTGGCACCTAAATCTTAGCAACTGGCTTCAATCCTGACCAGGACCTGAGCATAGTCAGCATTTTCCACCTGTGCTGTCCTGGAGCCGACCAGACACTAGAGGGCGCGCCGGGCTCGCGGGAGCCGCAATCCCCCAGGGGAGCCTCTTAAAGGTTGCTCACATAGTCCTTTGCTAAACAAATTGAATTTGTTTATCATGACGAGTATCTGATACTTCCTTTTTCTTTAGTTTATTGTGTTCCTTTATGGATGTGGGTGTTTTGGCTTCATGTGCGTGACTGGTTCCCAATGGAAGCCAGAAGGGGGAATGGAATCCCCTGGAACTGGAGCGAACCGGTGCTGAGACTCCAGTCCTCTGGAAGAGCACCCAGGGCTCTTACCTGCTGAACCAGCTCATCCCTCCTCTCTCTCTTTCTTTCTTTCTTTCTTTCTTTCTTTCTTTCTTTCTTTCTTTCTTTCTTTCTTTCTTTCTTTCTTTCTTTCTTTCCTTCCTTCCTTCCTTCCTTCCTTCCTTCTTCTTTCTTTCTTTCTTTCTTTCTTTCATCTTTTTTTTTTTTTTCTAGACAGTGTTTCTCTGTTGTAACTCTGGCGGTCCTGGAACTCACTCTGTAGACCAGGCTGGCCTGGAACTCACAGAGATCCACCTGCCTCTGAGTGCTGGGATTAGAGGATGCACGGCCTGGCTTTTGACTTCATTTTTTATGACTAAAACATTCAACTGTGCTGGCTATGGTGGCACACTGCCTTTAAATCCCAGCACTTGGGAGGCAGCGGCAAGAGGATCTCAGGGAGTTCCTAGCCTGGTCTACATAGTGAGCCCAGGATAGCTAGAGCTACATAGTGAGACCCTGTCTCAGAAACAAGCCATTTTAGTTGTGTGTGTGTGTCCTGTGAGCCAGGCTGACCTCTGTGTTCGGCTCTCCTCCCTCACAGCTGGGATACAGACGTATGCTGAGATGGGGCTCAGATTCTTTATTTTTTTCGTTTTTATTATTTCCTCTTATTTTAAAATCAAATAACGGTTTATCTTTATTTATTTATTTATTGGCTTTTTTATTTTATATTTTAACCAGAGTGAAAGATGCAAAAGAATTGTTTTTTTTTAAAACATATTTTCTGTGTTTTGTGCTTGTGTGTCTTGGTGCTGGGGATTGGTCCCAATGCCCAGCCTGTGGTGAGCCACATCCCAGTGTGTCCTAGGCTGGCCACAAATTTGTAATCCTCCTGCCTCTGCCTGCTGAGTGCTGGGATTCCAGACATGGGCTGCCACACCTGGCTTCCGTGGCTGTCCTCCAGTCCTATTCCTTTCTGCAGTGTGGAACCTGGCAATAACCCGTGACCAGCAAATGCACAGACACTGAGCAGAGCCAATTCAGAAGCATGGGGGTAGCCACTGAGGCAGGGGTGATGGAGACCTCACTCTGCCCAGCTAGTGACCGTCAGGAGAATGACTTCCCAGAGCCCTTATGAGACAGGGTGGGGGAAGCTGGGCTGGTCCTGGGCATTCTCCTTTATCTCTGGTACCTAGACAAGGGGATTCCCGTTGGCTTCCTGAAAAAGTTTTACAGACTGGAAATCAAACTCCTCCAGCAGCTCTGGATCCTTCTGAAAAAACTGACGTGGTTGGCCCTGTTCCTGACTTGTACAACACAGTGAAATTCCAAGGGATTGGCCCTCACCTCAAGATCTCTGCCACTATTTCTGACACTGTGATTAAAACTTTCAGTAGGCCAGGCTGTGGGCACGGGAATGCCTTTAATCCCAGCACTCTGGAGGCAGAAGCAGGGGGTTCTCTGTGAGTTCGGAGGCGGCCAGCCTGGTCTATAGAGTGAGTTCCGGGACAACAAGAATCACAACAGGGAAACCCTGTCCAAAAAAACCAAGTTAATTCATTCATTCATTAATGCCCAACATTTTAGAGGCAGAGGCAGGCAGATTTCTCTGAGTTAGAGATCAGCCTGGTCTACATAGCAAGTTCAAGTCAGCCCGGGGCTGTACAGTGAGACTCTGTCTCAAAAGCAAAGAAACAACAGCTGGTGTCCTGTTGGAAGATTTTCATCTCTTTGAGGCAAGTTCTTTACAGGAAATAGGAAACTCCTGAGCAGAATCTAATCCCGGGTCACATAGGCTGTGGCTCACATCTCCCACAGGAGCTCCTTCCAGGCCAAACTCTCTGCTCCCTTCCACTGCAGAGCCTGTGACCTTCACCTTCAGCCGGGCTGCAGCTAGCCCCAACCAGGGTGTGGCTAGTGAAGCAACAGCCCTGGACTAGTCACCTGCCTAAGGGGAGGTAAGGCACTTGAGCCTGTCTCAAAGGCTTGTTTATGAGATCAGGTGGCCAGCCTAATGCTATGGCTGACAAATATGCAGGGGAAAGACCCTTCTGGAAGGAACTTGCAGCCTCTGGCTACTGCTTCTACCAGGTATGACCTCACACTCTCCATGAAATATTCTTACCCAGCCTGAGCCAGCAACCATCATAATATCTTATTCTTTTCTTTAAGATGTATTTTTAAGAATTTGTAGGTGTGTGTCTGCACGTGAGCGTATATACCTCAGTGTAGATGTCCCCGGGGCCAGAGGCGTCTGGAACTCTGGATTTGGAGTTACAGGCAGTGTGAACACTGTGGGAGGTAGTGGTCCTCAGTGCTCCTGCCAGCTGAGCCACCCCAGCCCCTCCTGTTCTTTCTTGAGATAGTGTCTCAGGAAGCTCAGGCCAACCGCCTGCCCACTGTAATGGCTAAGGCTGATTGTCTCCAGGTGTGGTGGCACGTGCCTATCTTTAGTCTCGGGCACTCTGGGAAGTAGAGGCAGGTGGAGTTTGAGTATAGATAGCCTGATCTACATTTCAAGCTCCAGGGCAGACAGGGCTACGTGCTGAGATTCTGTCTAAAAAGGATTAAAAAGACCCTTGACAGGATCTTGTGTCACCTGGGAAATGAGCCTCTGTGCATATCAGTTAGGGATCCTCTTGATTGTAGGCTAGCCTCTGTGCATGCCAGTTAGGGATCCTCTTGATTGTAGGCTAGCCTCTGTGCATACCAGTTAGGGATTGTCTTGGTTAGGCTAGCCTCTGGGCACACCTATGAGAGATCATCTAGATTAGGTTAATTAACATGGGAAGGTCCACCCTAATTGCAGGCAGCATTATCCCAGGGCCTGGGATCCTGGGCTGAATAAGCAGGACCAAGGGGCTAGGGAAATGGCTCCCTGGGTAGGAAGGGTTTGATTCCCTGGCAACTACACAAAAGCCAGGTGTGGCTGTACCTGTCTGTCAGCCCAGCACTAAGGGTGGAAACAGGCAGATCCTGGGAGCCTAGTGCAAAAGCTAGTCAGGTTCAGTGAGAGAACTGTCTCAAAAGAGTAAGATGGAAGACTTCTGGGGGACTCACTGTGCTGCCTGTCCCCACCCCCTCTACCTTCCCTATCTTTGCAGCTTCAGTCCCAAAGGTCTAACCAGGTTCAGGGAGAGCACCAGGTGCCTGGCTCTCTGGCTGACCCTCAGCTCTCAACAGAAGCTAAGCCAGGAACTGTTGGACAGCATGTGCACAGAGCTCACCACCTCTGCTGGTTCTAGTCTAGCTGAGTCTGAGTCCACATCCAGGCCCCACCAGGCCCAGCCTCACAGGACAGAGATCCATGCCTAGGAAACCTAAGGCCGGTGAAACAAAGCTGCCACCACCGGGACCCACTCACAAGGGCTGATGAGCTAAGGGCTTAACCCCTTCTCCTTCCAGGGAATGGTACCCTCTCTATCCTGTATTCCTGGTAGGGTGCTGTGAGTCTGTGTGCAGCCCAGACAGTAAAGAAGGGAAGACAGGGTCCCTCAGAGACTGGTTGCCTCTCAAAACTGGATTGAATGCCCAGCCATCTCCTCTTATTTTATTTTGTAGGGTCTTGCTTGTTTGAGAAGGGGTCTTGCTGTGTAGTCCTGGCAGGCCTGGAACTCACAGTGTAGACCAGGCTGGCCGGGAAGTCACTGTGTAGACTGGGCTAGCCTAGAAGTTGCTGTGACCCTCCTGTCTCAGCCTCCTGAGTGCCAGAGGTACAGTGAGTTCCACCACACCTGGGTGTTGATCTGTGGCTTGAGCAGGGTATGTCACCACACTCACCCAGAATTGGAAATGCTCCTGCCTCAAGGTCTGTAGTGTGAATGACGATGCATGCCCGCCACTCACCACCTTTGACTCTTGAATTCATCCCCTGACAACAGAGACAAGGAGAGAAATGAGTTTTCTATGGCATTGACTTTCTAGTATCTGCTTCTTACTTGATTTAAGGGGCACGTAGATGAATGAGCCCAGACCTTAGGGGCGGTCTTCTCTCCCAGAACTGTTTGGCAGATCGAGGCTCCCTCCTGAGGGAGCCTTGGGTACAGAAAGGCTTGAGAGAGGGTGGTTGAAGGGTGCTGCCCACAGAGGGCTCTCCAGGCAACAGGAAGTGGGAAGTGGGGCTCTGTAAGGAAGGAGGAGACTCAGGCACAGGCTGGATCTCCAGAGCTGCCACTCCCAGCACATTGTAAGATTTACTAAGGAGCATGATCCTAGAAAGTCTGATTTTTCCGGGCTGCAGATAAGCAAAAGTAGCTTAGAAATTAGCTAGTCAGGTGCTGGCAGCAGTGTGCATCTTTAACCCCAGCACTTGGAGACAGAGGCAGGTGGATCTTTGTGAGTTCAAGGCCAGCTTGGTCTACAGAGTGAGTTCCAGGACAAGCCAGAGTTACAACAGAGAAACTCCCATCTTGAAAAACAAACAAACAAAAAGATCTTTGTTTTGTTTTAAATATTTTTCAGATCTATTTATTTTATGTATATGAATGCTTTTTACCTACTTGAATGTATGTGTGCCTTGTGTGTGCCTGGTGCCCAAGGAGGTCAGGGGAAAGCGACAGATCCCGCGAAATGAAGTTACAGATGGCTCTGAGCTCCCATGCGGTGCTAGGAACTGAACCTGGGTCCAGCTAGCATGTGGATGAGAGGTGTCTCTCCAGTTCCTTTGGTAAATCCTAGGCAGGTAGCAGTCTCCACATGAGCCAGGCCTCGAAACTGACTCTTGTTACAGGAAGTGGGAAGACCCCACTGGAGGATCTCTGCTGGGAAGCATGAGGAGGTGAGTTCAGGAAAGGTCCTCTGGGCAGAGAAGGAGAGAGGGAAGAAAGCTGTGTGAAGCCATCCGAGAATGTAGCCCTTCACGTCCTGCAATACTAGCAGTGTCCACCAGGAGGAGCGCTGAAGACGCCATCAGGAAAAAACCTTATGTTCACTGCAGACACTGGAGCCACTGAGGGAGGCCCAGAGCAGTCAGCCTCCAAGCAGAGGGATGAACATGAGGAGGACCTGGGGCCAAGGGCTGAGAGAGTCTGGTCTGGGCATTTACGGAGTGGCCGGCAACCTCAGGCAGGGAGGCAACAGAACTCTGAGGAACAGCCTGGATTCCACCTGGGAAGGACAGGATGGAATATGAGACCCCTCTTCCTGCTCTCAGGAGTGGGTTTCTGTCTCTTTAGCCTTTGCCTCTAGCTCCTAAACCTTCCCCATAGGGGAAAAACCAATCCAGCCTTCTCAACCTCAGGAGCCACTGTCTCCCTGGAGTACCCCCCCACCCCATCCTGCAGTCATAAAGACAGGGTCCTAAGCGAAGCTCATCTCAGCATATGTCCTTTAGTTTTCAACCAGCAAATAACCTCGGGCCTACTAAGCGCTCCTCATCATGTTACCACCAGTGATGCACACACTCCCAGGGGCATCTCCAGATTTATTTCACTTTTGTTTGGGAGACAGAATTATGCTTTGCAGATCAGCCTGGCCTTAAAGTGAGATCCTGCCTCAACCTCCCCAGTGTGCACAGCACCAGCTGGCCTGGAACTCACAGAGATCAGCCTGTCTCTGCCTCCTGGCATTAGAGATGTGAGTCAGCACCCTCAGTTTAAATTATTATTATTTTTAAATTATTGCTGTTTTAGATTTATCTTATCTTATATGTATGAGTGTTTTGCCTGCATGTATGTATACCACATGCATACCTGTTCCCCTCAAAGTCAGAAGAGGGCATTGGAACCCTTGGAAATAAACTTATAGATGTTTGTGAGGCACCATGTAGGTGCTGGATCCTGAACCCGGGTCTCCTCCAAGAGCAACAGGTGCCATTTAAATTACTTATTTACTTACGCAGGGTGGGTGTGTCTGTGTGTGTCTGTGTGTCTGTGTGTCTGTGTGTGGTGTGCACGCTTACGTACCCTATATATGTGCGATCCTGTGGAGCAGAAGAAACTCTGAAGCTGCCATGTGGGTGCTGGGAATTGAACCAGAGTCCTCTGCAAGAACAGCCAGTGTCATTAGCCTCTGAGCCATCTCTCCAGCCCCAGACCTTTAATTCTCATTTGTATGGTCTTTGTTTTCTTTACAAAACTAGGGATTGAGTCCAGGGCCACGGTGTGTGGAGCGTGCTCTACCACTGAGCCGCACTCCCATATGCTGCATGGATGTTCTCGTGTAGTCTTGCATGTGGTTGGTGGATAATGGTAGGCAGTACAGCGAGAACCCGCCCACGGCCCTCTGCATCCTAGGCAAACACTCTCCTATGAGCTACATCCAGTCTCATGCAGTTTTCCTTCCATCCCTACCCCTGCCAGGAAGAAACTCCAGGACGTCTCTCCTGGAGTTTGAGAGCAAAAGCAATGGAGCCCTGGTGTGGAAGTGTATTTTAGATATGCATAAAATAATTGCTCTGTGCACTGCTGGGTGAGGGTGCCTGGGTCTCCCCATTTTGTCTTGTCTGCAAGAGTTGGATTTAGGTGGGGATGTTGATTGCTAATGATCTGCACCTGCTATCAGTAGAACACCCGAGGAGTTCTGGATCAATAAAAACACCTGAGCTCAGACGCTTGGGGTTCCACTGTCCAGGATGGCGCTGACCATGATAGTGGTTCCTTCTGCCGAAGTCTGGTGGGTTTGCACAATGAATACGCCTCCTTGTCATCCTTGTGGAGCCACCACAACCAATGTGCTGCTACAGAGCCAACCTATTTTAAAAAGAAAGTTTGTGAGTTAGACCTCAGGAAATCAGAGCCAGGCTGGGCGTGGTCCTGCATGGCTTAGATCTCAGAGGGCAGATGCAGGTGGATCTCTGAGTTTGAGACCAGCCTGGTCTATATAGAAAGTTCCAGACCACATAGTGAGACCCTGCTGAGAGAGAGGTGGTTGGGGGACCAGAGAGTGAAAGCATTGAAGATCTATAAACAAACTCTATCTTTGCTTTGCTGTTATCTTCCTCTCCTAGAGGATGGAGGTGAGGAGGGTTAGGGAGGGTCAGCTACACAGTCACATGACTTAGAGCTAGCAGGTGGCATTCAATTCTAAGCACATGGGGTCCCTGCCTTAAGGCCAGCTCAGTCTGGTGAGCGTGTAATCCATGAGGAGATGGTGTAGACAGGTCTGTAGACATGAGGGAGACCTGCTGGGTGCAGGAGGAAGCCATTCTCTGCAGAGGACACAGGGAGCAGTACAGCGTGGTCCCTTTGCTGGGCACCCATGTGACAGAGAAGCTGAAGCTGGGAGAAGGAGTGTTTATCAGTGGAGAAGGGAATTCCAGTTATTTGAGGAGGTGGGAGAGCTGCAGCCTGGCATTTTTGTACCTGGGGAGTTGTGCTTTGGCATTTCAGGAATGCACACCTCCAGGCCAGGGAGATCTGCCAGCCACCAGGAAACCAGAGCGTGAGCACTGGTCATGTATTTATAACTGCTGGAGTCTCTCAAATCAGGAACTCTGCAGAACTGAGAGGGGCAAAGGGATACGGTCATGGCCCAGAGCAGAAACTCCTCTCTGGAAACTGGATGGTGGATCCTAGGGTCTCAGCACACAGAACAGGACAGTTAGGAACAATGAAGGGTAGGTGGAGGTGCTGAAGGCCTTGGGGGATGTCTGGGAGAGCAGAGCCCTAGGCCAGCCACAGGACCTCTCTATCAGCCTCTGGGCATGGTGGGTAGAGACTCTTGTGCCAAATCTGAGAACTGTGAGTTCAAGTCCAGGACCCACATGGTGGAAGAAGACAGCCCATTACCTAAAGTTGTCCTGCATTTACACATACACACACACAAATGTAAAAAGAATTGTATTTATTTATTTAAATTATCAAGAAAGTGTTCTCTGTGTAACCATGGCTGTCTAGAAATCTTCGTGCCTCTGCTTCCTGAGTGCTGGGATTAAACTCCACCATGCCTGGCTGTAATAAAAATTTTACCCCTGTTTTTGATTTCTCTCTTAGCTTCAGCTGTCATCACCCCCAGGAGCCCCTGTGGGTCGCAGGGCTGAAGCTCTTAGGTGCTTCCCTCTCCTAAAGCCTGACCTTGACTCTCAAAGTGCATCGGTCTGTCCTCCAATCAATGACTTGAGTTGCTTCACTCTGGCTCTTCCGGAAGATTCTTTAATGTCAGGAATTTCAAAATTTGGGTTGGGTATAGCACACGCCTTTAATCCCAGGAGGTGGAGGCTAGCCTGGTGTACAAAGTGAGTTCAGGACTACTCAGTGAAACCCTGCTGTAAGGAAAAAGTGCTAGGCACAATATAATCTATAATGTCCACTCCTTGCATGCAGGGGATGGAGGCTGGGAGGTAGGTAGAGGTAGGGGTGGAGACAGGTGGATCCCTGGCATGTCAATCAAGGTAAAAGGGCGGGAGAGTAGGTCTGTTGACAGCCTTAGACCGGAACACCACCAGAAGGGTCTTCTGTCCACCTGGCATCTGAGCCTCTTTCTCCCTCCCCAAGCCCAATCTCTACTCTCTGATTTTGACACAGTTTCACCGTGTAGTTGTGACTAATCTTTAAATTGCCATAATCCTGCTTCAGTTTCCTAAGTAGTTCCTAAAAGTCCACGAGTTTGACACCTTACCCCACTTGGGATGAATTTTTCAGGGGAACCAAGCACTGACACTCAAATCCAAACTGAGCTTGCAAACTGCTCATGTCCAGCTTCACCAAACTTGAGAGGAGACCCTGCTACCAGCCCTCCCGGAAAGAACTGTGTGGCGTTGGAAGGAGGGCAGAGAAAGATGTATGCTTTCATCTCACCAGGTTCCCCTTCCATCTCCCCAGGGCCAAACTTCTTTTCACAGAGGAACTGTGTCACTGGGGGCGAGCTTTGAGATTTCAGATGACCAAGCCAGGCCCAGTGTTACTCTCTCTTCCTGCTGCCTGCTATCCAGATGTAGAACTCTCAGCTCCTTCTCCAGTACCATGTCTGCCTGCGTACTGCCATGACTTCCACCATGATGACAGTGGACCAAACCTCCGAACCCTTAAGCCGCAAATGCTTCCCTTACAAGAGTTGCCACCGTGGTCCTGGTTTCTCTTCACTGCAATAGGACACTGAGTAAGACACTCTTCTTCAGCTGAGGTCCCTGTGTGCTACACAGCTCATGGGAAATCTCTGGCACTCCATTCAAGGCTAGGGACACTGCAGCAGCTTGGGAGGAGGGGTGGAGTATGGTCACTGGAGCCTGGAACTCAGGACCTGCTCCATATTGGTCTGTCATCATGGCAGCATGTAGGAGAGAAGGGACCCTCCCTGAGGATGGCTAGTCTGACCATGGTTGTAGTAGCCACTGGTAAGGAGCCTGTGTTCCAGGGAGCAACCCTAATTCATTGGACCATCAGACACAAATAAGGAAACAGAGCAACATTTTGTAAGTGAAGAGGTTGCCTTTCTACAAGGCTGCTAGAGAGATGTCAGTGACTAAGAGACCTGGCTGCTCTTCCCCCAAGCAGGTTCAGTTCCCAGCACCCACACCGAGGCTGTAACTCCAGCTCCAAGGGATCCAGTGCTCTCTGAGATGACTGACCAGAACTAACTGCATCCTTGTGAGAGACCCTGCATCAGAAGCAGCTGCTGCTGGATTCCTGCCAGGGTGGGCACTGGGAGACAGGAAGGGTTCTGGGATTTAAGCCCCTGCATTTTGAGTATTTGCCAGTCAACAATAACAAACACAACATTGTAACTGAAGCCTGCTCTCTGGCCCAACTGCTACTGTAACTGATTCCTAAGGTGAAACAGATTCCCACTGTGCCTTTTACCCTCCTGCTCTAAAAAGAGACAGGAAAGACAGGAAGAAATCTTCACTGCTCCTGCAGGCTGCCTTTAAATGTAGAAAGAGAGAAAGAGAAACTCACTGCTCTTTTTGGCTGTCCTTAGCCTGGATAACAGGAACTGCAGAGAGAACCAGCTGAACTGAGGTAGTCTCTCACAAGCCATCCCAACAAACTGCCCACTGTCAGCAGCCAGCCATTTCCTGTGTGTTCTAAGCTAAGATCCCAAAAGTCCAAGTGGCATGTAAACCACTAGGAGAGCTGCAGAGGTCAAAACCAGGACCACAGCGCTCTGTCAGCAGCACGGGGTTCTGGTAAAGTCCGAGTCCCCGGGCGGCGACCTCTGGGTGGGGAGCCCAGAGCTGGGGACTCCCCGTCTCCCCAGTTTCACTTCTCCAGCTCCTGACCTGTGTGGGGCCCTTCTGCCCGGACACTGATGACGACTGCGCAGTTCTCACCCCCATTGGGTGGGGACATCCCGGAGACCCAATCAGCGTGGCCGCGGGCACAGGGTATAAAGTCCTCGCAGACCGCGGAAGTCAGACGCGCAGATCCGAGATGGGGGCTCTGGCCCCGCGCGCGCTGCTCCTGCTGCTGGCGGCCGCCCTGGGCCCGACCCGGACCCGCGCGGGTGAGTGCGGGCGGAGGGACACGGGCTCTGGGGAGGGCGGGCGGCTCCGGGGAAGCCGGGTCCCCATCGCCCATCCCGACCTCCCGCCTTCTCCCCGCGTCCCGAGCCCCGCGCCCGCTCCCCTCCCGGCCCGCGCACCCCCGGGGTCCCGGGAGGAGGTCGGGGTCTCACCGCGCGCCGCCCCCAGGCGCACACTCGCTGCGGTATTTCCACACCGCGGTGTCCCGGCCCGGCCTCGGGGAGCCCCGGTTCATCGCCGTCGGCTACGTGGACGGCACGGAGATCGTGCGCTTCGACAGCGACGCGGAGACCCCGAGGGCTGAGCCGCGCGCGGCGTGGATGGAGCGGGTGGGGCCGGAGTATTGGGAGGAGAACACACGGAGAGCCAAGGTCTGGGAGCAGATTTACCGAGGGAACCTGCGGACCCTGCTCGGCTACTACAACCAGAGCGGCGGTGAGTGACCGCGGTCGGAGTCGCCCGGGTCCCAGGAACGGGGTGGGGGAGGAGGAGAGCGGGGACCGGGTTTCCCTTTCGGTTCATAGGACTCCTCAGTGGGCGGGCCCGGGCGGTGGGCGGGACTGACCGCGGGCGTGGCCCAGGCTCTCACACCCTCCAGTGGATGTCTGGCTGTGACCTGGGGCCGGATGGGCGCCTCCTCCGTGGGTATGAGCAGGTCGCCTACGATGGCCGCGATTACATCGCCCTGAACGACGACCTGACCACGTGGGCGGCGGCGGACACGGCGGCGAAGATCACCCGGGACAAGTGGGAGCGGGCTGGTGTTGCAGAGAGTCACAGGGCCTACCTGGAGGGCGAGTGCCTGGAGTGGCTCAGCAGACACCTGGAGAACGGGAAGGAGGCGCTGCAGCGCGCAGGTGCGAGGGGCCCAGCATCTCCTCCTCTGCCCTAGGGCTGGGCTCAGTCCTGAGGGAGGAGAACCATCAGCTGGGTCATGCCCCTGTCTCCGAAGGGGAAACAGAGTCCCTGGGTCTCCTGATCAGCATCACAGAGACTGCACTGACTCTCCCAGGGCGCAGCCTTCTCCCTGCACAGTTCAGATCTCTCTCAGGAGGGAGGGAGAGAAGGTCCCCACAGAACCAACAGGGCTCCCTTCAGTCTGCAGCCCTCTGTCAGCCATGGCCTCTCCCAGGCCGGGTCCTCTGCACACACACTGTCTGTGGAGACTGAGTCCTGTCATGCTGAGTGTGTCAGCCCTTACACCAGGACCTGAAGTCTCCTTCACCTTGTGGAAAAAATGGACTCTGTGTCCTTGGCTGGTTCCCCCATTTTCTAGAACTTTCCAAACAGTGTATCCTCCCAGACTCCTGTGTATGAGGCTTGCATCCCTACCACACCCCAATCTAACTATTTACAGAATGGCCACAAGAGTACTTATGGGGTACCCTGGACAAATTAATTCTATAATTTCCCAATTCTTCCACACAGACCCCCCAAAGGCCCATGTGACCAGTCATCCTGGACCTGAAGGGAGAGTCACCCTGAGGTGCTGGGCCATAGGCTTCTACCCTGCCCTCATCTCCCTGACCTGGCTGAGGGAGCAGGAGGAACAGACTCAGGACATGGAGCTGGTGGAGACCAGGCCTGCAGGGGATGGAACCTTCCAGAAGTGGGCAGCTCTGGTCGTGCCTTCTGGGGAGGAGCAGAGATACACATGCCATGTGCAGCATGAGGGGCTGCCTGAGCCCCTCAGCCTGAGATGGGGTAAGGAGGGTGTTGGTGCAGAGCTGGGCTCAGGGAAACCTGGAGCCTTCTGCAGACTGAGCAGGGTAAGGACTGAGAGCTGAGGTCATGACCATCACCTTCTCTTCCCAGAGCCTCCTCAGTCCACCATCCCCATCTGGGCAGTCATTGCAGGCGTGGTTCTCCTTGTAACTCTGATCATTGTGGTGGCCATTGTGATGAAGAGGAGGAGAAACGCAGGTAGGAAAGGGCAGGGTCTGAGTTTCCTCTCAGCCCCTTTAGAAGTGAGCTCTGCCTCACAGATGGGAAACACTTCCACACACCCCTCATGCTCCTGTCTCTAGCCTGGTCTGCTCTCAGTTCTGGAAACTTCCTAGGGTTGGGGACTTCCCTTGTCTGTCACAGCCTTTCTTCCCACAGGTGGGAAAGGAGGAAGCTATGCTCCAGCTTCAGGTCAGTGTGGGGCAGGGTTGTCCCTGAGGCCATGGGGGTGAAGCTGAACATGATGAGGAGCTCAGCCAGCCCATAATGCCTCTCCAGCCAAATCTCAGGGAATCTTTATTTGTTCCTTACAATGAAATTATTATTATTATTTTTTTTTACCTTAGGCAGTGACAGGAGCTCTGATGAGTCTCTCCCTGGTTGTAAAGGTAACCCTCTAGGGGCCTGACCTGGGGAGGGGAAAAGGGGACTTGGTTGTGTCCAGGGTCTCACAGAATAGCCTTTGAGTGAGTGGTGGGTTTGGGCAGATTGTACTCACAGTGACTGTTCACCATTTTGTCCTTAGCATGAAGACAGCTGCCTGGCATGGACAGAGAGACAGAAGATGTCAGGTCTCTCCTGTGATATCCAGAGCCCTCTGCTCTCCTTAGGCAACAGTGTCTGAAGTTCCTGTGATCCTGTGGGCTCCATGTGAAGAACTGGGGAGCCCAACCACCCTTGCACCCCAGGACCCTGTCCCTGCACTGCCCTGTGTTCCCTTCCACATCCAACCTTTCTGGTCCAGCCAGACAGGAGGGGACATCTCCATCCTGTCAGCTCCATGCTGCCCTGAGCTGCAGTTCTTGGCTTTCCCTACTGAAAATCAGAATCTGACTTTGAACTTGATTGTCCATGTCCTTGCCCTGAGAGGTTGATTGGTACATCAATAAAGCAGAGAATTCTTACAGTTCTGTGGAGGAAATAAATGGCATCATGGAGAACATTCCAGAATCTCTGTTGATTATTTTGAAGGTGTTTGGTGGACAGGAGGAGGCTGAGAGTGCAAAGTGTGAGCAGGGCTGTGACCAGGTGGAGCACAGTGCATTGTGGGGTTGGACGTGGTCGCTCCTCAGCTCTGTCACCTCCTGGCTGTGTTGTCCTGGTCACTGAGAAGAACCACATGCTGAGAGTCTGTAATCACAGGGACACAGGGACGGCCACAGCCTTGTCCTGTCTCCAGGATTATGAGCAGCCAGGGCTGCTGTGACCGGTCAGCCTGGGCTCAGTCCTGGCTGTGGCTCTAACTGTCCCTGTGGTTTTATCTTGTCTTTGTAGTTGGTATTCAGGACTAACCCTGCTCTTGTCCCTGTGAGTGGTGCCTGTCTCATTCTCCTTTGGGTCCCTGAGTGTGACAGCAGTAAGAGGTGTTTTTCTGTCCTCTTCCCCTAAACCCAACATCCCCTACCCTCAGGAGAATGTGAACTTCAGTCTCCTGAGATCCTGCCTCCTTCCAGCTCCTCCCTGGAAGATCTCTCCTTCTTTCCCATCTTGCAGCATCTGACCTCGGGTTGTAGGGTGGGCAGAGGACCCACAGGGTCTCCTCTTGAATCAGGACCTGTTCCATCTGTGCTCTGCCCAGGTCCCTCCCCATCCCTGGCTCTGGGAATCCTGGTGCTGCCCCCAGAGGTGACCAAGGATTTGCTAGCTGAGTCTAGGTTAGATTTATATTTATTTAGAATTGAGATCATGGGCCAGGAGACAAGTTGGTGCTCTTGCAACAGACGTGGGTTCATTTTCCAGCACTCACATGGTGGCTCCCAACCAATCCTAACTCCAGTTCCAGAGGATCCAATTACTCCATGAACACCAGGCAGACACATGGTGCAAAATGTGCAGGAAGACATCGACATAAACATATATATATATATATTTACACATATGTGTATGTATGTGTATGTGTATATGTAAACACATATTTATGTATATATGTGTATATGCATATATAAATACATATATTTATGTATATGTGTGTGCTGCGAACCGACCCAGCTGGGTCCCCTAAGTCCGGGGAGAATCAGGAATCTGGTACTCAGGTGGGCAAGGAGTCGGCAAAGTGACAGACAGACACAGACAGAAGAATGTGTTGAATCTGAGTGTAATTTGCAGCAGGAGCATCAGACTTATATATTATTTTTAATACAGGGAAACATAATCATACAAGAATGTGAATAGTGTCAAAATACGTCAGGCCTCTTTTGTGAATTGTCTCAAAATACATACGTCAGGCCTCTTTCAGGAAAATGTGGTTAAGGGATACAATATGTGAGAACAGATCGTACCTTACAATGTGTAAGACACTGTGGTTACGGTTGGCATACAATGTGGTTATGGTTGGCATATCAGTAAGTACACTGTGGTTAATAATTTTTTAGAAGCCAGTTACTGTACTGGTTTGTAACAGAGGGTACCTACTTTTTGAAACTGAGATCAGGATCAAAGTCAGGAGTCACAATTTCAGGGGCTTTTGGAGTTTGCTCGACATTTTTTACATCCATCTTAGGTGGGTGGACACTGGAGAGCATTGCAGCCACGCTCCATAGAATAGAATAAAGAGAAGGAGAATGATAGCTATCAGACCACAGCCAACAATAGTAACTAGGGCACGACAGGAAAACATCCCTCTGTTTCTAGGGGCGCTGACAAACTTTCCAGGAGACCAGCTTCCTTGAAGCCTTAGCCTCTACCCACGGAGCAGGAGTTTATCCCTGTCGCGGACTCCACTGGAGTTGGCGTGGCATGTGTGCATATATAAATATATATGTATATATATGTGTATAATACATAATATATGTAATAATATAATATATGTGTATTATATGTATGTTATCATTATTTGAATATGTATTTGTATATATACTTGTATATGTATATTATTAATACACACAGATAATATATGTGTATATTATATAATATATCATATGTAATATATAAAATATACAGAAAAAATGTTTATGTTGATGTCTTTTATAATATTTGTAATATATATATATATATATATATATATATATATGACAGAGAGAGAGGGAAGAGGAAGAGAGAGATTCTGGGAATGAGGAGATGGAATTCCTTCCTCTCCCACTCTGGGTTCCAGCCCCTGCAGATTTCTCTTCCAGCTTTGTATTTCCAGTCAGGAGCTCAGGGAGCCTTAGCAGAGTCTCATGGGGTGACCAACAGAGTGATCATCTCTGTCCCGATGCGGCCATCTTTATCCTGTGAAGGATCATGACTTCCAGTGCTCAGGCCTCTGCTAATATTCAGGCTCACTAAATGTTTAATGAGTGAATAAAAAAAAACCCACAGAGGATCACAAGTCAAGGACAGAGAGGAAGGTGGGGAGATGGGGCGGTGCTGAGGGAAAGCTCAGTGACTCTGACCTCAGTGTGGGAGGACCTGGAGCTGCAGGTGACACAGCAGCATTTGGCCTGAGGTGGTTTTAATAAAGGGAGCTTCTGTAGAAGAGGTGGGGTGATTGTAGCGACTTTCCTCTAGATTGAAGCACCCCGCTGGATCCAGGAGGCTGATGACCTGAGACACAAGACGCTCCAGATTCATGGAGCTTACAGGATGTAGCAGGTCTATCTCAGGGTTAAACCTGCTGCAGTTCCTAAGAGAGAGGAGACTGCTGGGTGCAGCTATAAGGAGCTAGGCAGGGGATGCTGGGATGGAGGTATAGAGAGCTGTGCAGGGGATGCTGGGATGCAGCTACACTAGGGTGGGCTCCTCTGTAATTATCCCTGACCCACTCACTCTCCGAAGAGTAACCAATGAGCTCTGGGCTCATAGAGCTGGCCATAGATGGATGACTTCCCTGTCTTGATGTCTCTGTCTCTGTCTAGGTTGGAGGAAATTCCCCCACCCCCTGGGGCAGGAGACACAGCAGTGACTATTGTAATCAGCCCACAGTGTCTGTTCCAGATGTGTCCAGTTTCTGAGACACACTAGGAAGTAATCCCTGTTGCTGGTCACCCTGACCAACGGCTATGGTGGGAAGATGCATGAGATACAGTGTAAGGGGACAGTTAAGGAGGTGTTGATCAGGAGGTGGAGGACTGTAGTGTGGAGTCAGTGCAGAGGCTTGTTAGTCTTCAGCCTCACTGAATCACTGGTGCTAGCCCAGGCCTAGAAGCCTTCAGCCTCTGAGACCTACTGCTGACTGAGCCACTCCAACTCTCCTTGGGTCAACTAACTCTTCTCCAAGCTGACTTGTTCAAACTGACCTCCTGAGCCAGCTTACTGTTTCTGACCGAGATCTTCTGACTCTGGCCTATTCTGGATGAACTGCTCTGCTGGGGTCAAAGTGACTCACTCTTCCTGACACTGACTTCTCTGCTGGGCTCTGCTGTGTCTCTGTGTCTCTCCCTGAGGTCTCTCTGCTCCATCCTGCCTCTGTAACTGACTCTCTTTTTGGGATGTCAGTGAGTAAGAGAGCTGGCTGCTCTTCCACACAACCAGGTTCAGTTCCCAGCACCCGCATCGAGGCTGTAAATCCAGCTCCAAGGGATCCAGTGCTCTCTTCGGGGCCAAATTACACACACACACACACACATGCATATGTACATACACACACACACATACATACATGCAAGCAAAACACTCATACACATAAAGATAAGCCTTTAAAAGATATCCATTCCAGGCTTGGTGGTACCTGCCTTTAATCCCAGCAGTCCATACTAGGGAGGTAGAGGCTGGTGGACCTTTGTTAGTTTAGGCCAGCCTGATCTATATAACAAGTTCCTGGCCAGCCATGGCTACCAACAGACTATCTCAGAAGATTGATTCAAATCCTCAGGCTGAGACAGCTCAGCGGCCATTTCCCTGAGTCCTGCACTCCTATCAGATGCTGCTGACCCCCCTGCCACCGTCCTGAGACCACAGTGTGAGGGCCGCTGTCCCGAGACAACCTGGCCGGTTTACAAGTCAGAAGGCAGGAGAGGGCTATGAGGCAGAATAGACTACAAAGCAGGCCACACCCTGTGCATCCCGGAGTGCTCTCCAGCAACGGCAGACACCGGGGAATGGAGCAGGCGTGGGGTCGCAGGTGAAGCAATGGCCTGGGCTTTACAGGCAACACGGGCCCGCGCAGTGCACAGGCGCAGTGCAGAGCTGGAGGCCTTTGGCTTTCAGGTTCTCAAGGCTCACCCCTTGGTTGCTCAAATAATGCTTTGCTAAACAAATTGAATTTGTTTATCATGACGAGTATCTGATACTTCCTTTTTCTTTAGTTTATTGTGTTCCTTTATGGATGTGGGTGTTTTGGCTTCATGTGCGTGACTGGTTCCCAATGGAAGCCAGAAGGGGGAATGGAATCCCCTGGAACTGGAGCGAACCGGAGCTGAGACTCCAGTCCTCTGTAAGAGCAGCCAGGGCTCTTACCTGCTGAACCAGCTCATCCCTCCTCTCTTTCTTTCTTTCTCTCTTTCTTTCTTTCTTTCTTTCTTTCATCTTTTTTTTTTTTTTTTTTTTCGAGACAGGCTTTCTCTGTGCAGCCCTGGCTGTCCTGGAACTCACTCTGTAGACCAGGCTGGCCCAGAACTCACAGAGATCCACCTGCCTCTGAGTGCTGGGATTAGAGGATGCACTGCCTGGCTTTTGACTTCATTTTTTATGACTAAAACATTCAACTGTGCTGGCTATGGTGGCACACTGCCTTTACATCCCAGCACTTGGCGGGCAGCGGCAAGAGGATCTCAGGGAGTTCCTAGCCTGGTCTACATAGTGAGCCCAGGACAGCTAGAGCTACATAGTGAGACCCTGTCTCAGAAACAAGCCATTTTAGTTGTGTGTGTGTGTCCTGTGAGCCAGGCTGACCTCTGTGTTCGGCCCCCCTCCCTCACAGCTGGGTACAGACGTACGCTGAGACGGGGCTCAGATTCTTTACTTTTTTCCTGTTTATTTTTTCCTCTTATTTTAAAATCCAATAAAGGTTTATCTTTATTTTTATTTTATATTTTAACCACAGTGGAAAAGATGCAAAACCATTGTTTTTTTTTAAATATGTTTCCTGTGTTTTGTGCTTGTGTGTCTTGGTGCTGGGGATTGGTCCCAATGCCTGGCCTGTCCTGAGCCACATCCCAGTGTGTCCTAGGCTGGCCACAAATTTGTAATCCTCCTGCCTCTGCCTCCTGAGTGCTGGGATTCCAGACATGGGCTGCCACACCTGGCTTCCGAGGCTGTCCTCCAGTCCTGTTCCTTTCTGCAGTGTGGAACCTGGCAATAACCCGTGACCAGCAAATGCACAGACACTGAGCAGAGCAAATTCAGAAGTGTGGGGGCAGCCACTGAGGCAGGGGTGATGGGGACCTCAGTCTGCACAGCTGAGTGACCCGTCAGGAGAATGACTTCCCAGAGCCCTTATGATACAGGGTGGGGGAAGCTGGGCTGGTCCTGGGCATTCTCCTTTATCTCTGGTACCTAGACAAGGGGATTCCCGTTGGCTTCCTGAAAAGGTTTTACAGACTGGAAGTCAAACTCCTCTAGTAGTTCCAGATCCTTCTGAAAAAAACTGACATAGTTGGCCCCATTCCTGACTCGTACAACCCAGTGAAATTCCAAGGGATTGTCCCTCACCTCAAGATCTGGGCCACTATTTCTGACACTGTGATTAAAACTTTCAATAGGCCAGGCTGTGAGCACAGGAATGCCTTTAATCCCAGCACTCTGGAGGCAGAAGCAGGGGGTTCTCTGTGAGTTCAGAGGCAGCCCGCCTGGTCTATAGAGTGAGTTCCGGGACAACGAGAATTACAACAGGGAAACCCTGTCCAGAAAAACCAAAATTAATTCATTCATTCATTCATTATTGCCCAGCATTTTAGAGGCAGAGGCAGGCAGGTCTCTCTGAGTTAGAGATCAGCCCAGTCTACATAGCAAGTTCAAGTCAGCCTGGGGCTACACAGTGAGACTCTGTCTCCAAAGCAAAGAAGCAACAGCTGGTGTCCTGTTGGAAGATTTTCATCTCTTGGAGGCAAGTTCTTTTCAGGAAATAGGAAACTCCTGAGCAGAATCTAATCCCGGGTCACATAGGCTGTGGCTCACATCTACAGGACCTCCTTCCAGGCTAAACTCTAGCTCCCTCCTGCTGGGGAGCCGGTAACCTTCACCTTCAGCTGGGCTGCAGCTAGCCCCAACCAGGGCGTGGCTGCTGAAGCAACAGCCCTGGACCAGTCACCTGCCTAAGGGGAGATAAGGCCCTTGAGCCTGTCTCAAAGGCTTAAGTATGAGCTCAGATGGCCAGCCTAATGCTATGGCTGACAAATACGCAGGGGAAAGACCCTTCTGGAAGGAACCAGCGGCCTCTGGCAACTGCTTCTACCAGGTGTGACCTCACACTCTCCAGGAAATACTCCGCCCCAGCCTGAGCCAGCAACCATCATAATATCTTATTCTTTTCTTTAAGATGTATTTTTAAGTATTTGTAGGTGTGTGTCTGCACGTGAGCATATATACCTCAGTGTAGATGTCCCCGGGGCCAGAGGCATCTGGAACTCTGGATTTAGAGTTACAAGCAGTGTGAACCACTGTGGGAGGTAGTGGTCCTCAGTGCTCCTGCCAGCTGAGCCACCGCAGCCCCTCCTGTTCTTTCTTGAGATAGTGTCTCAGGAAGCTCAGGCCAACTGCCTGCCCACTGTAATGGCTAATGCTGCTTGTCTCCAGGTGTCATGTCACGTGCCTATCTTTAGTCTCGGGCACTCTGGGAAGTAGAGGCAGGTGGAGTTTGAGTATAGATAGCCTGATCTACATTTCAAGTTCCAGGCCTGACAGGGCTACGTGGTGAGATTCTGTCTAAAAAGGATTAAAAAGACCCTTGACAGGATCTTGTGTCACCTGGGAAATGAGCCTCTGTGCATGCCAGTTAGGGATCCTCTTGATTGTAGGCTAGCCTCTGTGCATGCCAGTTAGGGATTCTCTTGATTGTAGGCTAGCCTCTGTGCATGCCAGTTAGGGATCCTCTTGATTGTAGGCTAGCCTCTGTGCATGCCAGTTAGGACTCCTCTTGATTTTAGGCTAGCCTCTGTGCATGCCAGTTAGGGATCCTCTTGATTGTAGGCTAGCCTCTGTGCATACCAGTTAGGGATGTCTTGATTTCAGGCTAGCCCCTGTGCATGCCAGTTAGGGATTGTCTTGGTTAGGCTAGCCTCTGGGCACACCTATGAGAGATAATCTAGATTATGTTAATTAACATGGGAACGTCCACCCTAATTGCAGGCAGCATTATCCCAGTGCCTGGGATCCTGGGATGAATAAGCAGGACCAAGGGGCTAGGGAAATGGCTCCCTGGGTAGGAAGGGTTTGATTCCCTGGCAACTACACAAAAGCCAGGTGTGGCTGTACCTGTCTGTCAGCCCAGCACTAAGGGTGGAGACAGGCAGATCCTGGGATCCTAGTGCAAAAGCTAGTCAGGTTCAGTGAGAGAACTCTCTCAAAAGAGTAAGATGGAAGGCTTCTGGGAGACTCACTGTGCTGCTGTCCCGACCCCCTCTGCCTTCCCTACCTTTGCAGCTTCAGTCCCAAAGGTCTAACCAGGTTCAGGGAGAGCACCAGGTGCCTGGCTCTCTGGCTGACCCTCAGCTCTCAACAGAAGCTAAGCCAGGGACTGTTGGACAGCATGTGTACAGAGCTCACCGCCTCTGCTGTTTCTAGTCTTGCTGAGTCTGAGTCCACATCCAGGCCCCACCAGGCCCAGCCTCACAGGACAGAGAGACGTGCCTAGGAAACCTAAGGCCGGTGAAACAAAGATGCCACCACCGGGACCCACTCACAAGCGCTGATGAGCTAAGGGCTTAACCCCTTCTCCTTCCAGGGAATGGTACCCTCTCTATCCTGTATTCCTGGTAGGGTGCTGTGAGTCTGTGTGGAGCCCAGACAGTAAAGAAGGGAAGACAGGGTCCCTCAGAGACTGGTTGCCTCTCAAAACTGGATTGACTGCCCAGCCATCTCCTCTCATTTTATTTTGTAGGGTGTTGCTTGTTTGAGAAGAGGTCTTGCTGTGTAGTCCCGGCAGCCCTGGAACTCACAGTGTAGACCAGGCTGGCCAGGAAGTCATTTGTAGACCAGGCTGGCCTAGACGTTGCTGTGACCCTCCTGTCTCAGCCTCCTGAGTGCCAGAGGTACAGTGAGTTCCACCACACCTGGCTGTTGATCTGTGGCTTGAGCAGGGTATGTCACCACGCTCACCCAGAACTGGAAATGCTCCTGCCTCCGTGTCTGTAGTGTGAATGACGTTACCTGCTGGCCACTCACCACTTTTGACTCTTGAATTTAACCCCTGACAACAGAGACAAGGAGAGAAATGAGTTTTCTATGGCACTGACTTTCTAGTATCTGCTTCTTACTTGATTTAAGGGGCAGTAGATGAATGAGCCCAGACCTTAGGGGAGGTCTTCTCTCCCAGAACTGTTTGGCAGATCGAGGCTCCCTCCCATGGTAGAGAGCAAATTCCCCCTTCAGTGAGGAAAGGCTTGAGAGAGGGTGTTGAAGGGTGCTGCCCACAGAGGGCTCTCCAGGCAACAGGAAGTGGGAAGTGGTGTTGGGAGCCGATATTATTCGCCATTAGAGGATGGCGCCGGCTCCCTGCTTCCTGGATTCCTCACGGGAACGTTGTTTGCTTTTGCGCATGCACTGGCTGTGTAAACTGCTCAAGTTACCCACATGCTAATTGGGATCGTAAAAACCACCGATTGAAGGCAGTATACTAATTAGGTTCTGCAAGAGCACCAATTGGCAGGGAAAGACATTCCCCAGAGCTCTATATAGCCGGGGGGTTTCTAGACTCGGGGTCCTTTTCCATCTGCAGTCTAAAAGAGCTGTTAATAAACTGTTGTCAGAAGAATCCTGTTTTGCCGCGTCTCCTTTATCGGCGAAGTTAGCGCGCGACTAAGTGGTGCCGAAACCCGGGATGCTGCCGGCTCCTGGGCAGAGGAACAATACGAGGGACCCCGACTGCTCGTCGGAGAGGGATTCAGAACTGACAGCGCGTGAAGCCTAGGCACTTTCCTGCAAGGTATGATTGTTCTGAGCGACCCGTTTGTTGCGCTCGCTTGTTTCGTTTTGCTTTGTTTTATTCTCATTGTGTTGTGCTGTTTCTGTGCCAATTGCCATAAGCCTGGAAAGGAATGCACGTACCCTTTTTGTGACAGAGATTAAATCACTATAAGTCTCAGGTAAATAACTGAGCAAGCGCTCCCGCTCCTGTAGATAAAGGAAGCATGGGAAATCAACAGATAAAGCCGATTCTGGATGCAATGCAGGCGTTGCTTAAGCAGAGAGGCTTAAAGATACCAGAAAGGGTGCTGAGAAATTTTTTAAAAGAAATAGATCGCGTAGCACCGTGGTTTGTTGGTACAGGGTCCCTAACTAAGGGCTCCTGGGACAAACTCGGAATAGATCTAGCTAACGAAAAGGAGAAATCTAGGTTGAGACCAGGCACATGGCCAATTTTTAAAATGATTAGAGCTTGCATAGAGGACGACAGATGCCAAGACAAAGTGAGGGAGGGACAGCGAGCATTAGCTGATCATCAGGACAGTCTATCAGAAGCAGAAAAGGGAGGGGAAAAGGTAAAAAATAAACTTCCCCAAAGGAAACAAAAAGATAAAAGGGATCATCAGGACAGTCTATCAGAAGCAGAAAAGGGAGGGGAAAAGGTAAAAAATAAACTTCCCCAAAAGAAACAAAAAGATAAAAAGGATAGAGAAAAACAAGAAAAGGACAAAGAAGAAGAAAAGCGGGAAAGTAGACAGAGACTGTACCCAGTACTGGATAAGTTTCGAAACCTTAGAGTGGAGTCCTCCTCTTCTGAGGAGACGTCCTCGGAGGGGGAGGAATCTAAAACTAGTTCAGGAGAAGAGGAAGAGGAAGTACTGGACCCAACAGAAAGAGCAGAGTTAGAAGAGGAAGCTGCTAGGTATGAACAAAGAAGATATGGACCCGATCCTCCTTATGCACCCACGTGTAGTCCAACAGCGCCACCTTTGGAGGAACTAATGGTGGTGCGCCCAAAAATTAAGAAAAGGAAAGATAACATGAAGGCAACAAATTCTCTTATTTCAGACAAAGAAAGAGAGAAGATTAGAGCTGCCTTCCCAGTATGGGAAGATGCAGGACAGAGACAGTATTCCCAGCTGGATCTAAAACAATTAAAGACATTAGTAGATGCAGTTCAGACATATGGAGTCACGGCCTCATTTACTGTGGCATTGGTTGAAAGTCTTACCGCCTCAGCAATGACTCCTGATGACTGGTATAATACAACAAAAGCATGTCTCACTATGGGACAATATTTAGACTGGAAATCCATTTTCCAGGATCTTTGTATGAGTCAGGCTAGAAAAAATGCAGCGGATCAGCATCCTCAATGGAATTTTGATATGCTTACAGGACAAGGTCAATGGGCTGCAAATCAAACAGTTTATCCACCTCAAGTATATGAACAGATTAATCATGCTGCAGTTAAGGCATGGAAGAGTTTACCCAATAAGGGACAAGTAGCAGGCAATTTAACAAAAATTATTCAGGGCCAAAATGAGCCATTTGCAGATTTTGTAGCCAGAATGATGGAAGCTGCAGCAAGAATATTCGGAGATTCTGAAACGGCTTTGCCACTGATAGAACAATTAGTTTTTGAACAATGTACAAAAGAATGTAGAAATGCTATTACACCATGGAAAGGAAAAGGTCTTAATGCTTGGATGAAAGCATGTAGAGAGATAGGAGGACCCTTAACGAACTCAGGATTAGCTGCTGCAATTTTATCCGCACAAAAGGGAAATGCTATAAAGTGCTACAAGTGCGGTAAAGCTGGTCATGTCCAGAGACAATGTCGAGGTAATGTCAAAGACAATCAAAATGAAGGGAGGAAACAGCCAGGAATGTGCCCCAGATGTAATAAAGGGAAACATTGGGCAAGTGAATGCAGATCAGTCAAAGACATCAAAGGGAGACCTCTTACTGAACAGTCAAAAAACGGGCAGAGGGGCCCCCGTCCCCAGGGCCCTCAAATGTATGGGGCAGTAGAGGAGACACCACTCCGCGGGTTTGTGAAAATGGCATCATCAGGAGGGTCACCTCCGGATCAGCAGGATTGGACTTGCACTCCACCACCAGAGCAGTACTAACTCCTACCATGGGGTGTCAGCCTATCCCCTCGGATCTGCATGGTCCGTTACCTCCTGACACCGTAGGATTGGTTATTGGCAGATCATCCACTACCTTGAGAGGATTAGTAGTGCATCCAGGAGTCATTGATCAGGACTATGAAGGATGCATAAAGATCATGTGCTCTTCCCCCCGAGGAATAAGTTCTATCTCTCCTGGGGATAGAATAGCTCAGCTTCTTGTTCTCCCCAGTCTACATAACATGTTTCCAAGCAAAGATCAGGTCAGAGGAAACCGGGGATTTGGGTCCTCAGGAGGAGGCCATACCTTTTTATCATTAGAGCTAGATAGGAGGCCAACTCTGGAGCTAACAATTGAAGGAAGAATGTTCATAGGGTTGTTAGATACTGGAGCAGATACCACCATTATTTCAACTACTTGGTGGCCTCCGGAATGGCCTGTAAATCAGTCAGAGCAGTCCCTACAGGGTTTAGGGTATGAAGCTGCTCCCAATGTCAGTGCTAAAACGCTACATTGGGAAGATCCAGAAGGAAGAAAAGGCATTGTTATCCCATACGTCCTGTCACTTCCTATTAACTTATGGGGAAGAGATGTTCTTAAGCAAATGGACTTTAGACTTACGAATGATTATTCCCCCCAAAGTCAAAACATGATGAAAAAGATGGGATGTGTGCCAGGAAGAGGTTTAGGGAAGTCTTTACAGGGGCGTACCAGTCCAATACCTATAAAAAATAAACAAGACAAGACAGGACTGGGTTTTTCCTAGAGGCCATTGAGGAGGCAATTCCTATACCTTGGCAATCAGAGGAACCGGTGTGGGTTCCTCAATGGCCGCTTACCTCTGAAAAATTACAAGCAGCAAAAGAATTAGTCCAAGAACAAGTAACATTGGGACACTTAGAGATCTCCCATTCCCCATGGAATACTCCAATATTTGTAATAAAAAAGAAGTCAGGAAAATGGAGGCTTCTCCATGATTTAAGAGCCATCAATAGACAAATGCAAATCATGGGCCCTATACAGAGAGGGCTACCTCTCCTTTCTACATTGCCAAGACACTGGGATGTGATCATTATTGATATTAAAGATTGTTTCTTCTCAATTCCTTTACATAATAAAGATAAAGTTAGATTTGCTTTTACTTTGCCCAGTGTTAATCATGAAGAACCTGATAATAGATATCAGTGGAAAGTACTGCCACAAGGTATGGCTAATAGCCCTACCATGTGTCAAATCTATGTGGCAGCGGCAATTCAACCTGTAAGAGATAAGTATAAAAAAATTAGAATTTGTCATTACATGGATGATATCTTGCTTTGCTTTAATAATCTAAAAGTATTGCATCAAGCATTTGCTATGCTGATAGAAAATCTAAAAGATAAGGGATTGTTTGTAGCACCAGAAAAAATACAAGAAGGAGACGTGAATAAATTTCTAGGATCCATAATAACCTCTACTACTATTAAGCCACAAAAGGTGACAATAAGGAGAGATTCATTAAAGACTTTGAATGACTTTCAAAAATTGCTAGGAGATATTAACTGGATAAGACCCTACCTAAAGTTAACAACTGCTGAACTACAACCCTTATTTAAAATTCTGGAAGGAGATTCGGCAATAACCTCTCATAGAGAATTAACACCTGAAGCTTCTCAGACACTTGAGAAGGTGGAAGAATGTTTGAAGGAAGCATTATTGACACGTGTTGATCCCTCCTTGTCATTTCTATTATGCATCATCCCGTCGCCTAAACAACCAACAGCAGTGCTATGGCAACAGGGGCCTTTGTTATGGGTTCATTCTCATACCTCACCAGGACATGTACTAGGACATTATCCTACCTTGGTGGCTGATTTGGCTATGAGAGGCATTCAACTAGCGTTGACACACTTTGGCAAAGAACCAGAGAAAATTATCAGCCCATATACTAAATTTCAGGTGCAAACACTTTGTGCCACTATTGATAATTGGGCTGTCTTGAGATGTATTTTCTCAGGACAAATTGACAATCATTTTCCTAAACATCCACTCTTACATTTTGCTCGTACAAATGCTTTTATATTTCCTAAAGTTACTAAAAAAGACCCGATTCTTAACGCCACGGACATCTATACTGATGGCTCTAAAACTGGCATCGGAAGTTATGTTATAAATAATCAGCCTACACAAATCAAATATGATTTTAACTCTCCACAACTTGTGGAATGTGCTGTTGTAGCTACAGTCTTAAGAAAACTTCACGAACCTGTTAATATCATTTCTGATTCTCATTATGTAGTGAGAGCTGTTCAAATTTTAGAAGTGGTTGATTTAATAAACTCTAAAAGCACAGTGGCTACTGTATTTTCGGATATACAGACATCAATAAGAAACAGAACTAATCCTTTCTTCATTCAACATATTAGAGCTCATACTCTGTTACCTGGCCCCATGGCTACTGCTAATGCCATGGCAGATAAAGCTACAAAAGGGATTTATTTGGCTACCTCTCCTATTCAATTGGCTTCTGAATTCCATACCCTATATCATGTCCCAGCTAATACATTGAGACAAAAATTTCATATATCTCGTGCTGAAGCTCGAGATATTGTGCTTAAGTGTAACAACTGTGCAGAGTTTCGCTCTGTACCATCCTTTGGTGTTAACCCTAGAGGGTTACAGCCATTACATATTTGGCAAATGGACGTGACTCATTATAATGGCTTTGGAAAAATGAAATATATTCATGTATCTGTGGATACCTGTTCTGGCATTATCCATGCAACCCCCTTGGCGGGAGAGAAGGTGATTCATGTAATCACTCATTGCCTAGAGGCATGGGCAGCCTGGGGCAAGCCATTACAACCAAAAACTGACAATGGTCCGGCGTATACATCTAAGCCATTTCAACAATTCTGTCAGAGAATGGGAGTTCATCATGTGACTGGGCTACCCTATAATCCACAAGCTCAAGGCATTGTGGAACGTGCTAACGGCACTTTAAAAGTCTACCTACAAAAACAAAGGGGAGGAATAGGCCCCACCATGGGACCTAAGACATCTATTTCCCTATCCCTATTTACTCTAAATTTTTTAAATTTGGACTCAGAAGGACGGTCTGCTGCAGACAGACATGCTTCTCATACTGTTCCGAAAGAACAAGTCAAATGGAAAGATGTGATCAATAATCAATGGAAAGGCCCGGATCCAATATTAATAAGATCCAGGGGAGCTGTTTGTGTTTTTCCACAGGACCAAGAAAACCCAATCTGGGTACCTGCAAGGCTAACCAGAATTATCAAAAAAGAAGATGTGGAACCCAGAACTATGGATCCTGACATGGATACTCCTGAACCAACAGACACAAGCTGAAGAACTACGTTGGGGTATAATGTCAACACTCCCAAAACCCATGCCAGTGATGCATGATGCACAGGTATTCCCCCGGTTTTTTACAACTAACGAATCCTTGGGCATGCCCTTTTTGCCCATGGACCAGAATTTAGCAGTTGTAAGTACCAATGAGACTTGGAGGGTGAATGGTAGCCTATGCTTTACAACCTCATCCAATAACACTCAGGATCAGCCATGCATTGTGCTAGGAAATTTCTCCTATGCACTTAAAGGAAAAAATGTTAGGAAAGATAAGATTATTATATCAAATGCCACTGTCCTTTACGGCTGGTGGCCTAGGCGAAAAACTAGTGATGCAGAACGCTCTAATAGAAAAAAACAACCACAATATGCCCCTTTCTGCACAGGCCAGATGGCAGATAGAGCAACTCTCCTCCCATGGACTGGATGCCAGAGTCGTAGGGCTCACAGTCTCCAAGGAAAATTTTTTACATTTTCACCATTAGAAGGCTATGGTAATTTCACCGAAATGGATCCATTTAGATATGATATCAATCCATTTGATACATGGCTGCTTTGCGGCTCAAGAGGAAGTTGCACAGATATAACACCTATGTCAATGATTCTAGGAGGAGGTATAGTTCAGGCAGAGTTGTCAAGTAATATAATATCTGATGAAACAATAGGAAAGATCAGTAGTGATAAAAAAGAAGTTGGAGCCACCCCAGTTTGTGTGTGGCCGCCATTTATTTGGGTTGTTTGTAATTATAATAGCTGTTCATATGCCTTATGCTGGAACGCGAGCTCACATCAAACAGCCACTGTGGCTCGCATGCCTCGTTTTGTCCCAATTCCTGTGAGAACCGCCAACACATTGACTTTATTCAGACAAAAGCGGGATTTTGGTATAACTGCGGCCATAGTCAGCATTGTTGCAACTGCGGCAGTAGCCGCATCTCTCACTGCTTCTGCACTGGCCCTGTCTGGTCAGGTAGAAACTGCCGCTACTTTAAGCAATCTCTCAGCCTCGGTCAGCCAAGCCATTGATGTCCAAGCCTCTGTGAACGCTCAGATTAGAGGTGGACTCATGATTGTGAACCAACGTATAGACCTGGTTCAGGAACAGATTGATATTTTGTGGCAGATGGCTCAACTGGGCTGCGAGGTAAAAATGCCTGGGTTATGTGTGACATCCATACAATATGAAAATTTTACCCGAGCGGCTAACCTGTCTAAAGAATTGTCTCAACAGTTACAGTACAATTGGTCTGCTAAATTTGATGCAACAATGAGAAGATTACGGATGGCCATTATACAGATCAACTCCACTCGACTTGACCTTTCCTTCACCCAGGGGCTTTCTACTTGGCTTTCTTCTGCCTTTTCCTACTTCAAAGAGTGGGTGGGAGTCGGGCTTTTCGGCTGTATGACTCTGGCAGGAGTGTTAATTACATTTTGGTTGCTCTGCAAATTTAATAGACAACATCAAAGAGATAAAATCATGATCACTCAAGCCTTACTCGCCGAAGAACAGGGAGCATCCCCTCAAGCTTGGTTAAATATGCTCAAACAATGAGACACTGTCTTGAATACTGGTACTCCTGAGGGCTCAGGATCCCATTGCACCAGGATACCACAAGGCAGACCTGTGTTACCTCCCAGGGCTCATGTTCCCATTGCACGGGATAAAGGTACACAGGGTCCTCCTCCATGTAACCTCCTTGATCGCTCAAAGCTGTTGGATCAGCGGGCTAGATCGGTAAATACATGGTTGCAGTTTGGCATATTAATTAAAGTAAAAGGGGGAGATGTTGGGAGCCGATATTATTCGCCATTAGAGGATGGCGCCGGCTCCCTGCTTCCTGGATTCCTCACGGGAACGTTGTTTGCTTTTGCACATGCACTGGCTGTGTAAACTGCTCAAGTTACCCACATGCTAATTGGGATCGTAAAAACCACCGGTTGAAGGCAGTATACTAATTAGGTTCTGCAAGAGCACCAATTGGCAGGGAAAGACATTCCCCAGAGCTCTATATAGCCGGGGGGTTTCTAGACTCGGGGTCTCTTTTTCCATCTGCTATCTAAAAGAGCTGTCAATAAACTACCGTCAGAAGAATCCTGTTTTGCCGCGTCTCCTTTATCGGCGAAGGTAGCGCGCGACAAAGTGGGACTCTGTAAGGAAGGAATAGACTCAGGCACAGGCTGGATCGCCAGAGCTGCCACTCCCAGCACTTTGTAAGATTTACTAAGGAGCTCGATTCTAGAAAGTCTGATTTTTCCGGGTTGCAGATAAGCAAAAGTAGCTTAGAAAGTAGCTAGTCAGGTGCTGGCAGCAGTGTGCATCTTTAACCCCAGCACTTAGAGACAGAGGCAGGTGGATCTCTGTGAATTCGAGGCTACCTTGGTCTACAGAGTGAGTTCCAGGACAAGCCAGAGTTAGGACCGAGAAACTCCCATCTTGAAAAACAAACAAACAAAAAGATCTTTGTTTTGTTTTAAGTATTTTTCAGATCTATTTATTTTATGTATATGAATGCTTTTTTCCTGCTTGAATGTATGTGTGCCTTGTGTGTGCCTGGTGCCCAAGGAGGTCAGGGGAAAGCGACAGATCCCGCGAAATGAAGTTACAGATGGCTCTGAGCTCCCATGTGGTGCTAGGAACTGAACCTGGGTCCAGCTAGCTTGTGGATGAGAGGTGTCTCTCCAGTTCCTTTGGTAAATCCTAGGCAGGTAGCAGTCTCCACATGAGCCAGGCCTCAAAACTGACTCTTGTTACAGGAAGTGGGAAGACCCCACTGGAGGATCTCTGCTGGGAAGCATGAGGAGGTGAGTTTAGGAAAGGTCCTCTGGGCAGAGAAGGAGAGAGGGAAGAAAGCTGTGTGAAGCCATCTGAGAATATAGCCCGTCACGTCCTGCAATACTAGCAGTGTCCACCAGGGGGAGCGCTGAACACGCCATCAGGAAAAACCTTGTGTTCACCTCAGACACTGGAGCCACTGAGGGAGGCCCAGAGCAGTCAGCCTCCAAGCAGAGGGATGAACAGGAGGACCTGGGGCCAAGGGCTGAGAGAGTCTGGTCTGGGTATTTACGGAGTGGCGGGCAACCTCAGGCAGGGAGGCAACGGAACTCTGAGGAACAGCCTGGATTCCACCTGGGAAGGACAGGATGGAATATGAGAGACCCCTCTTCCTGCTCTCAGGAGTGGGTTTCTGTCTCTTTAGCCTTTGCCTCTAGCTCATAAACCTTCCCCATAGGGGAAAAACCCAATCCAGCCTTCTCAACCTCAGGAGCCACTGTCTCCCTGGAGTACCCCCCCCACCCCATCCTTGCAGTCATAAAGACAGGGTCCTAAGGGAAGCTCATCTCAGCATATGTCCTTTAGTTTTCAACCAGCAAATAACCTCGGGCCTACTAAGCGCTCCTCACCATGTTACCACCCGTGATGCACACACTCCCAGGGGCATCTCCAGATTTATTTCACTTTTGTTTGGGAGACAGAATTTTGATTTGCAGATCAGCCTGGCCTTAAAGTGAGATCCTGCCTCAACCTCCCCAGTGTGCACAGCACTGGCTGGCCTGGAACTCACGGAGATCCGCCTGTCTCTGCCTCCTGGCATTAGAGATGTGAGTCAGCACCCTCAGTTTAAATTATTATTATTTATAAATTATTGCTGTTTTAGATTTATCTTATGTTATATGTATGAGTGTTTTGCCTGCATGGATGTATACCACATGCATACCTGTTCCCCTCAAGTCAGAAGAGGGCATTGGAACCCTTGGAAATAAACTTATAGATTGTTGTGAGGCACCATGTAGGTGCTGGATCCTGAACCCAGGTCTCCTCCAAGAGCAACAGGTGCTATTTAAATTACTTATCTACTTACGCAGGGCGGGTGTGTTGTGTGTGTGTCTGTGTGTATCTGTGTGGGTCTGTGTGTGGTATGCTCGCTTATGTGCCCTATATCTGTGCGATCCTGTGGAGCAGAAGAAACTCTGAAGCTGCCATGTGGGTGCTGGGAATTGAACCCATGTCCCCTGGAAGAGCAGCCAGTGCTCTTAACCTATGAGCCATCTCTCCAGCCCAGACCTTAAATTCTCATTTGTACGGTTTTTGTTGTTTTCTTTACAATACTGGGGATTGAGTCTAGGACCACGGTGTGTGGAGCGTGCTCTACCACTGAGCCACACTCCCATATGCTGCATGGATGGTCTCTGTAGTCTTGCATGTGGTTGGTGGATAATGGTAGGCAGTACAGCGAGAACCCGCCCACGGCCTTCTGCATCCTAGGCAAACACTCTCCTATGAGCTACATCCAGTCTCAGGCAGTTTTCCCTCCATCCCTACCCCCTGCCAGGAAGAAACTCCAGGACATCTCTCCTGGAGTTTGAGAGCAAAAGCAATGGAGCCCTGGTGTGGAAGTGTATTTTAGTTATGCATAAAATAATTGCTCTGTGCACTGCTGGCTGAGGGTGCCTGGGTCTCCCCATTTTGTCTTGTCTGCAAGAGGTGGATTTAGGTGGGGATGTTGATTGCTAATGATCTGCACGTGCTATCAGTAGAACACCTGAGGAGTTCTGGATCAACAAAAACACCTGAGCTCACATGCTTGGGGTTCCACTGTCCAGGATGGCGCTGACCACGATAGTGGTTCCTTCTGCGGAGGTCTGGTGTGTTTGCATCAATGAATACGCCTCCTTGTCATCCTTGTGGAGCCACCACAACCAGTGTACTGCTACAGAGCCAACCTATTTTAAAAAGAAAGTTTGTGAGTTAGACCTCAGGAAATCAGAGCCAGGCTGGGCGTGGTCCTGCATGGCTTAGATCTCACAGGGCAGATACTGGTAGATCTCTGACTTTGAGACCAGCCTGGTCTATATATAAAGTTCCAGACCACATAGTGAGACCCTGCTGAGAGAGACGTGGTTGGGGGGACCAGAGAGTGAAAGCATTGAAGATCTATAAACAAAGTCTATCTTTGCTTTGCTGTTATCTTCCTCTCCTAGAGGAGGGAGGTGAGGAGGGTTAGGGAGGGTCAGCTACACAGTCACATGACTTAGAGCTAGCAGGTGGCATTCAATTCTAAGCACATGGGGTCCCCACCTTAAGACCAGCTCAGTCTGGTGAGCGTGTAACCCATGAGGAGATGGTGTGGACCGGTCTGTAGACTTGAGGGAGGCCTGCTGGGTGCAGGAGGAAGCCATTCGCTGCAGAGGACACAGGGAGCAGTACAGCGTGGTCCCTTTGCTGGGCACCCATGTGACAGAGAAGCTGAATCTGGGAGAAGGAGTGTTTATCAGTGGAGAAGGGAATTCCAGATATTTGAGGAGGTGGGAGAGCTGCAGCCTGGCATTTTTGTACCTGGGGAGTTGTGCTTTGGCATTTCAGAGATGCACACCTCCAGGCCAGGGAGATCTGCCAGCCACCAGGAAACCAGAGCGTGAGCACTGGTCATGTATTTATAACTGCTGGAGTCTCTCAAATCAGGAACTCTGCAGAACTGTCAGGGGGTAAGGGATATGGTCATGGCCTAGAACAGAAACTCCTCTCTGGAAACTGGATGGTGGATCCTAGGGTCTCAGCACACAGAACAGGACAGTTAGGAACAATGAAGGGTAGGTGGAGGTGCTGAAGGCACTTGGGGGAGGTCTGGGAGAGCAGAGCCCTAGGCCAGGCACAGGACCTCTCTATCAGCCTCTGGGCATGGTGTGTAGACTCTTGTGCCAAACCTGACAACTGTGAGTTCAAGTCCAGGACCCACATGGTGGAAGAAGACAGCCCATTACCTAAAGCTGTCCTGTGTTTACACACACACACACACACACATGTAATAAGAATTGTATTTATTTATTTATTATCAAGAAAGTGTTCTCTGTGTAACCATGGCTGTCCAGAAATCTGACAGCCTCTGCTTTCTGAGTGCTGGGATTAAAGGTGTACACCACCATGCCTGGCTGTAATAAAAATTTTACCCATTTTCTTTCATTCTCTCTTAGCTTCAGCTGTAATCACCTCCAGGAGCCCCAGTCACAGGGCTGAAGTCTGAGGTGCTTCCCTCTTTCTGATGCCTGAACTTGACTCTCAAAGTGCATCGGTCTGTCCTCCCATCAATAACTTGACTTTGCTTCACTCTGGCTCTTCCGGAAGATTCTTTAATGTCAAGAATCTCAAAATTTGGGTTTGGGTATAGCACACACTTTTAATCCCAGGAGGTGGAGGTTAGCCTGGTATACAAAGTGAGTTCAAGACTACTCAGTGAAACCCTGCTCTAAGAAAAAAGTGCTAGGCACAATATAATCTATAATGTCCACTCCTTGCATGCAGGGGATGGAGGCTGGGTGGTAGGTACAGGTAGGGGTGGAGACAGGCAGATCCCTGGCATGTCAATCAAGGTAAAAGGGCGGGACAGTAGGTCTGCTGACAGCATTAGACCTGAACACCACCAGAAGGGTCTTCTGTCCACCTGGCATCTGAGCGTCTTTCTCCCTCCCCAAGCCCAATCTCTCCTCTCTGTTTTTGACACAAAGTTTCACCGTGTAGCTGAGACTAATCTTTAATTCGCCATATTCCTGCCTCAGTTTCCTAAGTAGTTCCTAAAAGTCCAGGAGTTTGACACTTTACCCCGCTTAGGATGAGTTTTTCAGGGGACCCAAGCACTGACACTCAAATCCAAACTGAGCTTGCAAACTGCTCACGTCCAGCTGCACCAAACTTGAGAGGAGACCCTGCCGCCAGCCTTCCCGGGAAGAACTGCCTGGCGTTGGAAGGTGGGCAGAGAAAGATGTATGCTTTCATCTCCCCAGGTTCCCCTTCCATCTCCCCAGGGCCAAACTTCTTTTCACAGAGGAACTGTGTCACTGGGGGCCAGCTTTGAGATTTCAGATGACCAAGCCAGGCCCAGTGTGACTCTCTCTTCCTGCTGTCTGCTACCCAGATGCAGAACTCTCAGCTCCTTCTCCAGTACCATGTCTGCCTGTGTACTGCCCTGACTTCCACCATGATGACAGTGGACCAAACCTCCGAACCCTTAAGCCGCAAATGCTTCCTTTACAAGAGTTGCCACCGTGGTCCTGGCGTCTCTTCACTGCAATAGGACACTGAGTAAGACACTCTTCTTCAGTTGAGGTCCCTGTGTGCTACACAGCTCATGGGACATCTCTGGCACTCCGTTCAAGGCTAGGGACACTGCAGCAGCTTGGGAGGAGGGGTGGAGTACAGTCACTGCAGCCTGAAACTCAGGACCTGCTCCATATTGGTCTGTCACCATGCCAGCATGTAGGAGAGAAGGGACCCTCACTGAGGATTGCTAGTCTGACCATGGTTGTAGTAGCCACTGGTAAGGAGCCTGTGTTCCAGGGAGCAACCCTAACTCATTGGACCACCAGACACAAATAAGGAAACAGAGCAACATTGTGTAAGTGAAGAGGTTGCCTTTCCACAAGGCTGCTAGAGAGATGTCAGTGACTAAGAGAGCAGGCTGCTCTTTCCCCAAGAAGGTTCAGTTCCCAGCACCCACACCGAGGCTGTAACTCCAGCTCCAAGGGATCCAGTGCTCTCTGAGATGACTGACCAGAACTAATTGCATCCTTGTGAGAGACCCTGCATCAGAAGCAGCTGCTGCTGCATTCCATGCCAGGGTGGGGGCTGGGAGACAGGAAGTGCTCTGGGATTGAAGCCCCTGCATTTTGAAGTATTTGCAAGTCAACAATAACAACACAACATTGTAACTGAAGCCTGCTCTCTGCCCCAACTGCTACTGTAACTGATTGCTAAGGTGAAACAGATTCCTACTGTGCCCTTTACCCTCCTGCTGTAAAAAGAGACAGGAAAGACAGGAAGAAATCTTCACTGCTCTTGCAGGCTGCCTTTAAATGTAGAAAGAGAGAAAAAGAAACTCACTGCTCTTTTTGGCTGTCCTTAGCTTGGATAACAGGAACTGTAGAGAGAACCAGCTGAACTGAGCTAGTCTCTCACAAGCCATCCCAACAAACTGCCCACTGCCAGCAGCCAACCATTTCCTGTGCGTTATAAGCTAAGATCCCAAAAGTCCAAGTGGCTTGTAAACCACCAGGAGAGCTGCACAGGTCAAAACCAGGACCACAGCGCTCTGTCAGCAGCACGGGGTTCAGGCAAAGTCCGAGTCCCCGGGCGGCGACCTCTGGGTGGGGAGCCCAGAGCTGGGGATTCCCCATCTCCCCGGTTTCACTTCTCCAGCTCCTGACCTGTGTCGGGCCCTTCTGCCCGGACACTGGTGACGACTGCGCAGTTCTCACCCCCATTGGGTGGGGACACCCCGGAGACCCAATCAGCGTGGCCGCGGGCACAGGTTATAAAGTCCACGCAGACCGCGGAAGTCAGACGCGCAGACCCGAGATGGGGGCTCCGGCCCCGCGCGCGCTGCTCCTGCTGCTGGCGGCCGCCCTGGGCCCGACCCGGACCCGCGCGGGTGAGTGCGGGCGGAGGGACACGGGCTCTGGGGAGGGCGGGCGGCTCCGGGGAAGCCGGGTCCCCATCGCCCTTCCCGACCTCCCGCCTTCTCCCCGCGTCCCGAGCCCCGCGCCCGCTCCCCTCCCGGCCCGCGCACCCCCGGGGTCCCGGGAGGAGGTCGGGGTCTCACCGCGCGCCGCCCCCAGGCGCACACTCGATGCGGTATTTCCTCACCGCCGTGTCCCGGCCCGGCCTCGGGGAGCCCCGGTTCCTTATCGTCGGCTACGTGGACGGCACGGAGATCGTGCGCTTCGACAGCGACGCGGAGACCCCTAGGATGGAGCCGCGCGCGGCGTGGATGGAGCGGGAGGGGCTGGAGTATTGGGAGAGGAACACACGGAGAGCCAAGGACAACGAGCAGATTTACCGAGTGAACCTGCGGACCCTGCTCGGCTACTACAACCAGAGCGGCGGTGAGTGACCGCGGTCGGAGGTCACGACCCTCCACATCCCACGGACGGGCCGGAGTCGCCCGGGTCCGAAGTTGAGGGAGGAGGAGAGCCGGGACCTGGTTTCCCTTTCGGTTCAGTGATGTCCGCGGTGGGCGGGGCCTGGGCGGTGGGCGGGGCTGACCGCGGGCGTGGCCCAGGCTCTCACTCCATCCAGGTGATGTATGGCTGTGACCTTGGGCCGGACGGGCGCCTCCTCCGTGGGTACCGTCAGGGCTCCTACGATGGCCGCGATTACATCGCCCTGAACGAAGACCTGACCACGTGGACGGCGGCGGACATGGCGGCGAAGATCACCCGGGACAAGTGGGAGCGGGCTGGTGATGCAGAGAGACACAGGGCCTACCTGGAGGGCGAGTGCCTGGAGTGGCTCCGCAGATACCTGGAGAACGGGAAGGAGGCGCTGCAGCGCACAGGTGCGAGGGCCCAGCATCTCCTCCTCTGCCCTCGGGCTGGGCTCAGTCCTGAGGGAGAAGAGACCATCAGCTGGGTCATGCCCCTGCCTCCGAAGGGGGAACAGAGTCCCTGGGTCTCCTGATCAGCATCACAGAGACTGCACTGACTCTCCCAGGGCGCAGCCTTCTCCCTGCACAGCTCAGATCTGTCTCAGGAGGGAGGGAGAGAAGGTCCCCACAGAACCAGCAGGGCTCCCTTCAGTCTGTAGCCCTCTGTCAGCCATGGCCTCTCCCAGGCCGGGTCCTCTGCCCACACACTGTCTGTGGAAACTGAGTCCTGTCATGCTGAGTGTGTCAGCCCTTACACCAGGACCAGAAGTCTCCTTCACCTCGTGGGAAAAATGGACTCTGTGTCCTTCGCTGGTTCCCCCGGTTTCTAGAACTTTCCAAACAGTGTATCCTCCCAGACTCCTGTGTGTGAGGCTTGCATCCCTACCACACCCCAATCTAACTATTTACAGAGTGGCCACAAGGGTACTTATGGGGTACCCTGGACAAATTAATTCTATAATTTCCCAATTCTTCCACACAGACGCCCCAAAGGCCCATGTGACCAGTCATCCTGGACCTGAAGGGAAAGTCACCCTGAGGTGCTGGGCCATGGGTTTCTACCCGGCCCCCATCTCCCTGACCTGGCTGAGGGAACAGGAGGAACAGACTCAGGACATGGAGCTGGTGGAGACCAGGCCTGCAGGGGATGGAACCTTCCAGAAGTGGGCAGCCCTGGTGGTGCCTTCTGGGGAGGAGCAGAGATACACATGCCATGTGCAGCATGAGGGGCTGACTGAGCCCCTCAGCCTGAGATGGGGTAAGGAGGGTGTGGGTGCAGAGCTGGGCTCAGGGAAAGCTGGAGCCTTCTGCAGACTGAGCAGGGTCAGGGCTGAGAGCTGGGGTCATGAGCCTCACCTTCCCTTCCTTCCCAGAGCCTCCTCAGTCCACCATCCCCACCTGGGCAGTCATTGCAGGCGTGGTTCTCCTTGGAGCTGTGATCACTGGAGCTGTGGTGGCCATTGTGAGGAGGAGGAGAAACACAGGTAGGAAAGGGCAGGGTCTGAGTTTCCTCTCAGCCCCTTTAGAAGTGAGCTCTGCCTCACAGATGGGAAACACTTCCACACACCCCTCATGCTCCTGTCTCTAACCTGGGTCTGCTGTCAGTTCTGGAAACTTCCTAGGGTTGGGGACTTCCCTTGTCTGTCACACCCTTTCTTCTCACAGGTGGGAGAGGAGGAAGCTATGCTCCAGCTTCAGGTAAGTGTGGGGGACAGGGTTGTCCCTGAGGCCATGGGGGTGAAGCTGGAGATGATGGGGAGCTCAGCCAGCCCATAATTCCCCTGCAGCCAAATATCCGGGAAACTTTATTTGTTGCTTACAATGAAATTATTTTTTTTTTTTTACTGTAGGCAGTGACAGGAGCTCTGATGAGTCTCTCCCTGGTTGTAAAGGTAACCCTCTAGGGGCCTGATCTGGGGAGGGGAAAAGTGGACATGGTTGGGGTCCAGGGTCTCACAGAATAGCCTTTGAGTGAGTGGTGGGTTTGGGCAGGTTGTGCTCACAGTGACTGTTCATGACTTTGTTCCTTAGCATGAAGACAGCTGCCTGGCGTGGACAGAGAGACAGATGTGTTCAGGTCTCTCCCGTGATGTCCAGAGCCCTCTGATCTCCTTAGGCAACAGTGTCTGAATTTCCCTGTGATCCTGTTGGCTCATGTGAAGAACTGGGGAGCCCAACCACCCTTGCACCCCAGGACCATGTCCCTGCACTGCCCTGTGTTCCCTTCCACATCCAACCTTTCTGGTCCAGCCAGACAGGAGGGGACATCTCCATCCTGTCAGCTCCATACTGCCCTGAGCTGCAGTTCTTGGCTTTCCCTACTGAAAATCAGAATCTGAGTTTGAATTTGATTGTCCATGTCCTTGCCCTGAGAGGTTGATTGGTGCATCAATTAAAGCAGAGAATTCTTACAGTTTTGTGGAGGAAATAAATGGCAGCATGGAGAACATTCCAGAATCTCTGTTGATTATTTTGAAGGTGTTTGGGGGGCAGGAGGAGGCTGAGAGTGCAAAGTGTGAGCTGGGATGTGTCAAGGTGGAGCACAGTGCATTGTGGGGTTGGATGTGGTCGCTCCTCAGCTCTGTCACCTCCTGGCTGTGTTGTCCTGGTCACTGAGAAGAACCACATGCTGAGAGTCTGTGATCACAGGGACACAGGGACGGCCAGAGCCTTGTCCTGTCTCCAGTGTTATGAGCAGCCAGGGCTGCTGTGACCGGTCAGCCTGGGCTCAGTCCTGGCTGTGGCTCTAACTGTCTCCTGTGGTTATATCTTGTCTTTGTAGTTGGTATTCAGGACTAACCCTGCTCTTGTCCCTGTGAGTGGTGCCTGTCTCGTTCTCCTTTGGTTCCCTGAGTGTGACAGCAGTAAGAGGTGTTTTCTGTCCTTGTCCCCAAGTCCCAACAAGGCCCTGCCCTCAGGAGAATGTGGGCTTCAGTCTCCTGAGCTCCTGCCTCCTTCCAGCTCCTCCCTGGAAGATGTCTCCTTCTTTCCCATCTTGCACCCTTGGGTTGTAGGGTGGGCAGAGGACCCACAGGGTCTCCTCTTGAATCTTGAATCAGGACCTGTTCCATCTGTGCTCTGTCCAGGCCCCTCCCCATCCCTGGCTCTGGGAATCCTGGTGCTGCCCCCAGTGGTGACCAAGGAATTGCAAGCTGAGCCTGGGTTAGATTTATATTTATTTAGAATTGTGATCATGGGCCAGGAGACAAGTTGGTGCTCTTGCAACAGACGTGGTTCATTTTCCAGCACTCACATGGTGGCTCCCAACCAATCCTAACTCCAGTTCCAGAGGATCCAATTCCTCCATGAACACCAGGCAGGCACATGGTGCAAAACGTACAGGAAGACATCGACATAAACATATATATATATATTTACATATATATGTGTGTGTATGTGTATATATAAACACATATCTATGTATATATGTGTATATGTATATATAAACACATATATTTATGTATATGTGTGCATATACAAATATATATGAATATGTGTGTATAATACATAATATATGTAATAATATAATATATTTGTATTATATGTATGTTATCATTATTTGAATATGTATTTGTATATATATTTGTATATGTATATTATTAATACACACAGATAATATATGTGTATATTATATATCATATGTAATATATAAAATATACAGAAAAAATGTTTATGTCGATATCTTTTATAATATATGTAATATATATATACATATATGACAGAGAGAGAGAGAGAGGGAAGGGGAAGAGAGAGATTCTGGGAATGCCAGAGATGGAATCTTCCTCTCCCACTCTGGGTTCCAGCCCCTGCAGGTTTCTCTTCCAGCTTTGTATTTCCAGTCAGGAGCACAAGGAGCCTTAGCAGAGTCTCATGAGGCGACCAACAGGGTGATCATCTCTGTCCGGATGCCCCCATCTTTATCTCGTGAAGGATCATGACTTCCAGTGTTCAGGCCTCTGCTAATATTCATACTCACTAAATGTTTGATGAGTGAATAAAAAAAAAACCCCACAGAGGATCACAAGTCAAGGACAGAGAGGACGGTGGGGAGATGGGGCGGTGCTGAGGGAAAGCTCAGTGACTCTGACCTCAGTGTGGGAGGACCTGGAGCTGCAGGTGACACAGCAGCATTTGGCCTGAGGTGGTTTTAATAAAGGGAGCTTCTGTAGAAGAGGCGGGGTGATTGTAGGAATTTTTCCTCTAGATTGAAGAACCCCCACTGAATCCAGGAGGCTAATGACCTGAGACACAAGAAGCTTCATATTCATGGAGCTTACAGGATGTAGCAGGGCCCTCTCAGGGTTAAACCTGCTGCAGTTCCTAAGGGAGAAGAGACTGTTGGGTGCAGCTATAAGGAGCTAGGCAGGGGATGCTGGGGTGCAGCTATAGAGAGCTGTGCAGGGGATGCTGGGATGCAGCTACACTAGGGTGGGCTCCTCTGTAATTATCCCTGACCCACTCACTCTCCCAAGAGTAACCAATGAGCTCTGGGCTCATAGAGCTGGCCATAGATGACTTCCCTGTCTTGATGTCTCTGTCTCTGTCTGGGTTGGAGGAAATTCCCCCACCCCCTGGGGCAGGAGACACAGCAGTGACTATTGTAATCAGCCCACACTGTCTGTTCCAGATGTGTGATGGGAGTTCAGTTTCTGAGACACACTAGGAAGTAATCCCTGTTGCTGGTTGCCCCGAGCAACGGCAATGGTGGGAAGATGCATGAGCTACAGTGTAAGGGGACAGTTAAGGAGGTGTTGATCAGGAGGTGGAGGGCTGTAGTGTGGAGTCAGTGCAGAGGCTTGTTAGTCTTCAGCCTCACTGAATCACTGGTGCTAGCCCAGGCCTAGAAGCCTTCAGCCTCTGAGACCTACTGCTGACTGAGCCACTCTGACTCTCCTTGGGTCAACTAACTCTTCTCCAAGCTGACATGTTCAAACTGTCCTTCTGAGCCATCTTACTGTTTCTGACCGAGCTCTTCTGACTCTGGCCTATTCTGGCTGACCTGCTCTGCTGGGGTCAAAGTGACTCACTCTTCCTGATACTGACTTCTCTGCTGGGCTCTGCTGTGTCTCTGTGTGTCTCCCTGAGGTCTCTCTGCTCCATCCTGCCTCTGTAACTGACTCTCTTTTTGGGATGTCAGTGATTAAGAGAGCTGGCTGCTCTTCCACACAACCAGGTTCAGTTGCCAGCACCCACATCGAGGCTGTAAATCTAGCTCCAAGGGATCCAGAGCTCTCTTAGGGCCCCAATTACACACACACACACACACACATACATACATACATACATGCAAGCAAAACACTCATACACATAAAGATAAGCCTTTAAAAGATATCCAGTCCAGGCCTGGTGGTACATGCTTTAATCCCAGCAGTCCATACTAGGGAGGTAGAGGCTGGTGGATCTCTGTTAGTTTAGGCCAGCCTGATCTATATAACAAGTTCCCTGCCAGCCAGGGCCACCAACAGACTATCTCAGAAGATGGATTCAAATCCTCAGGCTGAGACAGCTCAGCGGCCATTTCCCTGAGTCCTGCACTCCTATCAGAAGCTGCTGACGCCCCTGCGACCGTCCTGAGACCACAGTGTGAGGGCCGCTGTCCCGAGACAACCTGGCCGGTTTACAAGTCAGAAGGCAGGAGAGGGCTATGAGGCAGAATAGACTACAAAGCAGGCCACACCCTGTCCATCCCGGAGTGCTCTCCAGCAAAGGCAGACACCGGGGAGTGGAGCAGGCGTGGGGTCGCACGTGAAGCAGAGGCAGGGGCTTTACAGGCAACACGGGTCCGCGCAGTGCACAGGCGCAGTGCAGAGCTGGAGGCCTTTGGCTTTCAGGTTCTCAAGGCTCACCCCTTGGCATAGTGGCACCGAAAACTTAGCAACTGGCTTCAATCCTGACCAGGACCTGAGTATAATCAGCATTTTCTACCTGTGGTGTGATGGAGCCAGCAGACACTAGAGGGCGCGCTGGGCTCGCGGGAGCCGCAATCCTCCAGGTGAGCCTCATAAAGGTTGCTGATATAGCCCTTTGCTAAACAAATTGATTTTATTTATCATGACGATTCTATTAATCTTTCTATTTCAATTCGTTTTATGACTTTTTATGGATATGGATGTTTTGGCTTCATATGGTTGACTGGTGCTCCTGAGAAGCCCAAAGAAGAATGGGACCCCCTGGAACTGGAGTAAACAGGTTCTGAGACTCCAATCCTCTGGAAGAGCAGCCAGTGCTCTTACCCGCTGAGCATCCCTGCAGATCTTCTGTTTCCCTTTATGTCGCAGGAGAGGGGGTTCCGAAAGAGGACCTCACCTGTATCCCAGGCTGGCCGGTTCACTATTTTGTCAGTAACAGCCAACAGCAGGGAGAAGGTGGGGTGAGGTGCAGTCCAGTTACCGTGAAGAGCAACAGTTACAAAATGATTCCGAGCTTCGATACAGCGTTAAGAAATAGTTACAGGCTTTAAGAAAACATTGACATTTTGGACCCCAAAGGAAAAAGTTTTCAAGCCAGATCCAACATCTCCAGTTTAATAAACTCTTACAGCCTGTATCTCCAGCCATAGGGACACCGATGCCCTCTTCTGGTCCCCTTGGGCACTGCACCCACGTGGGGCTGCCTGTGCCAGGCCAAGGGATGCAGGTAAGGGACAATCCTCCAAACCCTTGGAATTGGTGAACACATCACAGTTCTGAGAGGCTGCAGTCACCACGTCCTGTGTGGACAGACATGCTCTGAGACATTAACACTCTCTGCACAGCTTCCCTGGATAGAGAAGGAGGAGCGTGTGCAGGATGTAAGGGAAGAGTCTGCACAGGGAAATGATCAGAGAAGGCAGTCCTTCTCAAAAGGTGTCTAATTGGGAATCCTCAGGGTCACTTGAGGTGGAAAAAAAGCAGCTTAGGGCCACGAAATCACCTTCAGCATTTGCAGTAGTGAGCCAGCATATTCCAGCTGATGGGGGTAACCACAGAGGTTACGATGGAATAAGATGGCGTCCGACAGAAATGAGTGATTTCAGGAGATTGGAGGAAGCTGTGGGGTTGTCAGGACGCACTCGCCCTGTGTAAAGCAGGTGTTGCATAACTGGGTGCTGCAGCACCAGATGGTCCCACTCCATTGGAAAGGGTTAATATCAGCTACACTAGAGGCAGGCTCTCAGCTTCAATGGTTAACCTGATGGAGAGAAGCAGCTGTCTGGAACAGCAGAACAGGACTAGAGGAATAAATATAACCCAAGATCAGCTCCTTGGTGAGGATTGTGTGCTGAATTACAGGAACAGATTCAGCTTGATGGTGTGACCATAGAACAATGTCATTTAGCAGCTTTGAAAGTTTGGGAAAAAGTATAGGAGCCAGGAAAAAAATCCACCTCATTCATGAAGACCATACAAGGCTCCAGTGAACCCTTCACTGAGTTTTTGCAAAGATTAACAACAGCATTGAACAAAGCCATCTCAAACCCTGAAGTGAGACTTGTGCTGATTGACATCAAGGCCTTTATCTGGAAAAAGCCAGCTAGCTCCTTTTCCCTGAGCCGTCCAATGGAGAGGAGGCTTGGAGGAGTTACAGCCTCAGGCTATCAGCTACCACTCCTCTGAAGAAAGTTCTCCAGCCCCAATCATCCTCAGAAGACTGACACCCAACTAACTGCATCCTTGTGAGAGACTGGAATCAGAAGCAGCTGCTGCTGGATTCCTGCCAGGGTGGGCCCTGGGAGACAGGAAGTGTTCTGGGATTTAAGCCTCTGCATTTTGAAGTGTTTGCCAGTCAACAATAACAAACACAACATTGTAACTGAAGCCTGGTCTCTGCCCCAACTGCTACTGTAACTGATTTCTAAGGTGAAACAGATTCCCACTGTGCGCTTTACCCTCCTGCTCTAAAAAGAGACAGGAAAGACAGGAAGAAATCTTCACTGTGATTCTAGGCAGCCTTTAGAGGTAGAAAGAGAGAAAGAGAAACTCACTGCCCTTTAGGCTGTCCTTAGTCTGGATAACAGGAACTGCAGAGAGAACCAGCTGAACTGAGCTAGCCTCTCACAAGCCATCCCAACAAACTGCCCACTGCCAACAGCCAACCATTTCCTGTATGTTCTAAGCTAAGATCCCAAAAGCCCAAGTGGCATGTAAACCACCAGGAGAGCTGCACAGGACAAAACCTTCTCAGGAAAGATGGAGTTAGACAGGGTTAAGTATCTGTAAGTAAAGAAATTTCTGTTGGTGGAGGCTTGGGTTGAGGCTTCGGACTACTAATGTAATGGCATGACCTGATTTCCCCTCTTCTTCTTCTGGGTGCCTGGCCAGTGCCTGGGAAAGGAACAGGGAGGATGGTAAAGAACATTAGATAGGGCACATGGCACACTTCACCCCTGGTGTCCCTGGCCAGGATCCGGGTGTGAACGTGACTGCCAAGTGTCCCCTTGAATGCATGCCAGAAATCTGGGCAAATTGCCCCCTTTGTCTAGAAAACCTTGAAAAGACACACTCCCAAAGCCCGAACTGCTGCTGCCTCAAACCTGGGAGAGGCATGCAGTCCAGCGGAATAACTGCTTAGACCCCTGATGAGTTGGTGATGCTTCTCTTTCCCAACGTGCTGGTGTTGGACTCAGCTTGCCTAGCAGTAATTTCCCAGGTAGAGTCCTTCTAAAAGGAGGATTCCCTCTTTCCTTCTCTCACTCTTGCTCTTTGTACTGTATCACTTCTCACTAATAAATCTATTCTAAATATATCTGTGGCTCATGGAGGTTCTTTCAGCGGATCGACTCAGACAAAGTGCTGGTCTGTGCACAGCAAACGGCATAATTTATTTGTCGTTACAAGATCCTGCTGTGTTTGGTCTCCACGGGGTCTCTTCCCAGCAGACAACGGGGTCTACCGAGCTGAGACAGTGTCCCAGGTCCACACAAATGATCTCAGGAATGTGGGATGAAATCCTTGTGAAACACAACCACCTGGAGCCACAGATGCGCCATCTGGGAGTCTGAGTGTAAGCACCAGGCTGTGGAGACAGGGTCTTGAGGGAAGAGGCAAAGTCTCTTTTCTGTGGTGAGATTCCTGAGCATCAGGCAGAGTGAGCTGCCCACTGCGGTGAACTCGGACCCTGGTCTCCGTGGAGTCTGTGTGGGGCTTGCAGGCCAAGGCCTCCTGCTTTAAAGAGAGACATCTCTCTGCTGCCTCCCAGCCTGCTTGTTGTTGCCAGTGTGTTCCCGGAAGTGACTTCTTCCAGAAGAGTCCAGGGTCTGAGCGCTGAGGAGGAGAAGGAAGAGGAAGGCTGGAGAGAAGGCAGGAGCCCGGCCGGTGGGTCTCAGGTGTGCAGACAGCTTCTGGGTCAGAACTCGGAGACCCCAGGACCACAGCGCTCTGTCCGCAGCACAGGGTTCAGGAAAAGTCCGAGCGACCTCTGGGTGGGGAGCCCAGAGCTGGGGACTCCCCATCTCCCCAGGTTCACTTCTCCAGCTCCTGACCTGTGTCGGGCCCTTCTGCCTGGACACTGGTGACGACTGCGCAGTTCTCACCCCCATTGGGCGGGGACATCCCGGAGACCCAATCAGCGTGGCCGCGGGCACAGGGTATAAAGTCCACGCAGACCGCGGAAGTCAGACGCGCAGATCCGAGATGGGGGCTCCGGCCCCGCGCGCGCTGCTCCTGCTGCTGGCGGCCGCCCTGGGCCCGACCCGGACCCGCGCGGGTGAGTGCGGGCGGAGGGACACGGGCTCTGGGGAGGGCGGGCGGCTCCGGGGAGGCCGGGTCCCCATCGCCCATCCCGACCTCCCGCCTTCTCCCCGCGTCCCGAGCCCCGCGCCCGCTCCCCTCCCGGCCCGCGCACCCCCGGGGTCCCGGGAGGAGGTCGGGGTCTCACCGCGCGCCGCCCCCAGGCGCACACTCGCTGCGGAATTTCCTCACCGCCTGGTCCCGGCCCGGCCTCGGGGAGCCCCGGTTACATCTCCGTCGGCTACGTGGACCGCACGGAGATCGTGCGGTTCGACAGCGACGCGGAGACCCCGAGATATGAGCCGCGCGCGGCGTGGATGGAGCGGGAGGGGCCGGAGTATTGGGAGGAGGAGACACGGAAGGCCAAGAACAACGAGCAGATTTTCCGAGTGGGCCTGCGGACCGCGCTCGGCTACTACAACCAGAGCGGCGGTGAGTGACCGTGGGCCGGAGTCGCCCGGGTCCCAGGAACGGGTGGGGGAGGAGGAGAGCGGGGACCGGGTTTCCCTTTCGGTTCAGAGATGTCCTCAGTGGGTGTGGCCGGTGGGCGGGGCTGACCGCGGGCGTGGCCGCCTGCTCTCACACTTATCAGGTGTTGTCTGGCTGTGACCTGGGGCCTGAAGGGCGCCTCCTCCGTGGGTATGAGCAGGTCGCCTACGATGGCCGCGATTACATCGCCCTGAACGACGACCTGACCACGTGGACGGCGGCGGACACGGCGGCAAAGATCACCCGGGACAAGTGGGAGCGGGCTGGTGTTGCAGAGCAGGTCAGGGCCTACCTGGAGGGCCGGTGCCTGGAGTGGCTCCGCAGACACCTGGAGAACGGAAAGGAGGCGCTGCAGCGCGCAGGTGCGAGGGGCCCAGCATCTCCTCCTCTGCCCTCGGGCTGGGCTCAGTCCTGAGGGAGAAGTGACCATCAGCTGGGTCATGCCCCTGCCTCCGAAGGGGAAACAGAGTCCCTGGGTCTCCTGATCAGCATCACAGAGACTGCACTGACTCCCAGGGCGCAGCCTTCTCCCTGCACAGCTCAGATCTGTCTCAGGAGGGAGGGAGAGAAGGTCCCCACAGAACCAACAGGGCTCCCTTCAGTCTGCAGCCCTCTGTCAGCCATGGCCTCTCCCAGGCCGGGTCCTCTGCCCCACACGCTGTCTGTGGAGACTGAGTCCTGTCATGCTGAGTGTGTCAGCCCTTACACCAGGACCAGAAGTCTCCTTCACCTTGTGGGAAAAATGGACTCTGTGTCCTTGGCTGGTTCCCCCATTTTCTAGAACTTTCCAAACAGTGTATCCTCCCAGACTCCTGTGTGTGAGGCTTGCATCCCTAACACACCCCAATCTAACTATTTACAGAGTGGCCACAAGGGTACTTATGGGGTACCCTGGACAAATTAATTCTATAATTTCCCAATTCTTCCACACAGACCCACCAAAGGCCTATGTGACCAGTCATCCTGGACCTGAAGGGAGAGTCACCTTGAGGTGCTGGGCCATGGGCTTCTACCCTGCCCTCATCTCCCTGACCTTGCTGAGGGAGCAGGAGGAACAGACTCAGGACATGGAGCTGGTGGAGACCAGGCCTGCAGGGGATGGAACCTTCCAGAAGTGGGCAGCCCTGGTGGTGCCTTCTGGGGAGGAGCAGAGATACACATGCCATGTGCAGCATGAGGGGCTGCCTGAGCCCCTCACCCTGAGATGGGGTAAGGAGGGTGTGTGTGCAGAGCTGGGCTCAGGGAAAGCTGGAGCCTTCTGCAGACTGAGCAGGGTCAGGGCTGAGAGCTGGGGTCATGACCCTCACCTTTCCTTCCTTCCCAGAGCCTCCTCAGTCCTCCATCCACATCATGGCAGCCATTGCTGTCCTGGTTCTCCTTGGAGCTGTGATCATTGTGGTGGCCATTGTGATGAAGAGGAGGAGAAACACAGGTAGGAAAGGGCAGGGTCTGAGTTTCCTCTCAGCCCCTTTAGAAGTGAGCTCTGCCTCACAGATGGGAAACACTTCCACAAACCCCTCAGGCTCCTGTCTCTAGCCTCGGTCTGCTGTCAGTTCTGGAAACTTCCTAGGGTCGGGGACTTCCCTTGTCTGTCACAGCCTTTCTTCCCACAGGTGGGAAAGGAGGAAGCTATGCTCCAGCTTCAGGTCAGTGTGGGGCAGGGTTGTCCCTGAGGCCTTGGGGGTGAAGCTGAACATGATAGGGAGCTCAGCCAGCCCATAATTCCCCTGCAGCCAAATATCCAGGAAACTTTATTTGTTGCTTACAATGAAATTATTTTTTTTTTTACCCTAGGCAGTGACAGGAGCTCTGATGAGTCTCTTCCTGTTTGTAAAGGTAACCCTCTAGGGGCCTGATCTAGGGAGGAGAAAAGTGGACATGGTTGGGGTCCAGGGTCTCACAGAATAGCCTTTGAGTGGTGGGTTTGGGCAGGTTGTGCTCACAGTGACTGTTCACCACTTTGTTCCTTAGCATGAAGACAGCTGCTTGGTGTGGACAGAGAGACAGAAGATGTGTCCAGGTCTCCCCCGTGATGTCCACAGCCCTCTGATCTCCTTAGGCAACAGTGTCTGAAGTTCCTGTGATCCTGTGGGCTCCATGTGAAGAACTGGGGAGCCCAACCACCCCTGCACCCCAGGACCCTGTCCCTGCACTGCCCTGTGGTCCCTTCCACAGTCAGGCTTCCTGGTCCAGCCAGACAGGAGGGTTCATCTCTCTGCTGTCAGCTCCATGCTGCCCTGAGCTGCAGTTCTTGGCTTTCCCTACTGAAAATCAGAATCTGAGTTTGAACTTGATTGTCCATGTCCTTGCCCTGAGAGGTTGATTGGTGCATCAATTAAAGCAGAGAATTCTTACAGTTTAGTGGAGGAAATAAATGGCAGCATGGAGAACATCCCAGAATCTCTGTTGATTATTTTGAAGGTGTTTGGGGGACAGGAGGAGGCTGAGAGTGCAAAGTGTGAGCTGGGATGTGTCAAGGTGGAGCACAGTGCATTGTGGGGTTGGACGTGGTCGCTCCTCAGCTCTGTCACCTCCTGGCTGTGTTGCCCTGGTCACTGAGAAGAACCACATGCTGAGAGTCTGTGATCACAGGACACAGGGACGGCCAGAGCCTTGTCCTGTCTCCAGGATTATGAGCAGCCAGGGCTGCTGTGACCGGTCAGCCTGGGCCCAGTCCTGGCTGTGGCTCTGACTGTCTCCTGTGGTTATATCTTGTCTTTGTAGTTGGTATTCAGGACTAACCCTGCTCTTGTCCCTGTGAGCAATGCCTGTCTCATTCTCCTTTGGGTCCCTGAGTGTGACAGCATTGGAGGTGTTTTTCTGTCCTCTTCCCCTAGACCCAACAAGGCCTTGCTCTCAGGAGAATGTGGGCTTCAGTCTCCTGAGCTCCTGCCTCCTTCCAGCTCCTCCCTGGAAGATCTCTCCTTCTTTCCCATCTTGCAGCATCTGACCTCGGGTTGTAGGGTGGGCAGAGGACCCACAGGGTCTCCTCTTGAATCAGGACCTGTTCCATCTGTGCTCTGCCCAGGCCGCTCCCCATCCCTGGCTCTGGGAATCCTGGTGCTGCCCCCAGTGGTGACCAAGGAATTGCAAGCTGAGTCTGGGTTAGATTTATATTTATTTAGAATTGTGATCATGGGCCAGGAGACAAGTTGGTGCTCTTGCAACAGACCTGGTTCAGTTTCCAGAACTCACGTGGTGGCTCCCAACCAATCCTAACTCCAGTTCCAGACTATCGAATTCCTCTGTGGACACCAGACGGGCACATGGTGCAAAATGTGCAGGAAAGCTATCGACATAAACATATATACATATATATATATATATGTATATATGTGTATGTGTATCTTAAACACATATATTTATGTATATATGTGTATATGTATGCATATGTATATGTGTATATGTATATATAAATACATATATTTATGTATATGTGTGCAAATATCAATATATATGTGTATATATGTGTGTATAATACATAATATATGTAATAATATATGTGTATTATATGTATATGTTATTTGAATATGTATTTGTATATATATTTGTATATGTATATTATTAATACAGATAACATGTATTTTATATAATATATATGTAATATATAAAATATACAGGAAGACATATATGTTTATGTCGATGTCTTTTATAATATTCTAATATATATATATATATATATATGGCAGAGAGAGAGAGAGGGAAGAGGAAGAGATAGATTCTGGGAATGCCAGAGATGGAATTCCTTCCTCTCCCACTCTGGGTTCCAGCCCCTGCAGATTTCTCTTCTAGCTTTGTATTTCCAGTCTGGAGCTCAAGGAGCCTTAGTAGAGTCTCATGAGGTGACCAACAGGGTGATCATCTGTGTCCCGATGCCGCCATCTTTATCCTGTGAAGGATCATGACTTCCAGTGCTCAGGCCTCTACAAATATTCAGGCTCACTAAATGTTTGATGAGTGAATAAAAAAAACACAGAGGATCAAAGTCAAAGACAGAGAGGACAGTGGGGAGATGGGGTGGTGCTGAGGGAAAGTTCAGGTGACTCTGACCTCAGTGTGGGAGGACCTGGAGCTGCAGGTGACACAGCAGCATTTGGCCTGAGGTGGTTTTAATAAAGGGAGCTTCTGTAGAAGAGGCGGGGCGATTGTAGCGATTTTTCCTCTAGACTGAAGCACACCGCTGCATCCAGGAGGCTGATGACCTGAGACACAAGAAGCTCCAGATTCATGGAGCTTACAGGATGTAGCAGGTACTTCTCAGGGTCAAACCTGCTGTGGTTCCTAAGGGAGAGGAGAATGTTGGATGAAGCTATAGGGAGCTGGGCAGGGGATGCTGGGTGCAGCTATAGGGAGCTGGGCAGGGGATGCTGGGTGCAGCTATAGGGAGCTGGGCAGGGGATGCTGGGTGCAGCTATAGGGAGCTGGGCAGGGGATGCTGGGTGCAGCTATAGGGAGCTGAGCAGGGGGTGTTGGTTGCAGCTATAGGGAGCTGGGCCCGGGATGCTGTGCGCAGCTGTAGGGAGCTGGGCAGGGAATGCTGTGTGCAGCTAAAGGGAGCTGGGCAGAGGATGCTGTGTGCAGCTATAGGGAGCTGGGCAGGGGATGCTGGATGCAGCTATAGAGAGCTTGCAGGGATGCTGGGTGCAGCTATGGAGATCTGGGCAGGGATGCTGGGTACAGTTATAGGGAGCTGGGGAGGTGATGCTGGGTGCAGCTATAGGGAGCTGGAGAGGTGATGCTGGGTGCAGCTATAGGGAGCTGGGCAGGGGATTCTGGGTGCAGTTATAGGGAGCTGGGCAGAGGATGCTGGGTGCAGCTATAGAGAGCTGGGAAGGGGATGCTGGGTGCACCTATAGAGAGTTTGCAGGGGATGCTGGGTGCAGCTATAGAGATCTGGGCAGGGGATGCTGGGTGCAGTTATAGGGAGCTGGGCAGGGGATGCTGGGTGCAGCTATGGAAATTTGGGCAGGGGATGCTGGGTGCAGCTATAGGGAGCTGGGCAGGGGATGCTGGATGCAGCTATAGGGAGCTGGGCAGGGATGCTGGGTGCAGCTATAGGGAGCTGGGCAGGGGATGCTGGGTGCAGCTATAGGGAGCTGGGCAGGGGATGCTGGGTGCAGCTATAGGGAGCTGGGCAGGGGATGCTGGATGCAGGTATAGAGAGCTGGGCAGAGGATGCTGGGTACAGCTATAGGGAGCTGAGTAGGGGATGCTGGATGCAGCTATAGGAGCTGGGGAGGTGATGCTGGATGCAGCTTTAGAGATCTGGGCAGGGGATGCTGGGTGCAGCTACACTGGGGTAGGCTCCTCTCTTATTATTCCACACTCCACCCACATTCCACCCACACTCCAGAGAGCAACCAATGAGCTCTGGGCTCACCAAGGTCTCCATAGATGGATGACTTCCCTGTCTTGATGTCTCTGTCTCTGTCTGGCTTGGAGGAAATTCCCCCACCCTCTGGGGCAGGAGACACAGCAGTGACTATTGTAATCAGCCCACAGTGTCTGATCCAGATGTGTGATGGGAGTTCAGTTTCTGAGACACACTAGGAAGTAATCCCTGTTGCTGGTTGCCCTGACCAACGGCCATGGTGGGAAGATGCATGAGATACAGTGTAAGGGGACAGTTAAGGAGGTGTTGATCAGGAGGTGGAGGGCTGTAGTGTGGATTCAGTGCAGAGGCTTGTTAGTCTTCAGCCTCACTGAATCACTGGTGCTAGCCAGGCCTAGAAACCTTCAGCCTCTGAGACCTACTGCTGACTGAGCCACTCCGACTCTCCTTGGGTCAACTAACTCTTCTCCAAGCTGACATGTTCAAACTGACCTCCTGAGCTAGCGTAGTGTTTCTGACTGAGCTCTTCTGACTCCAGCTTACTCTGGATGACCTTCTCTCCTGGGGTCAAAGTGACTCACTCTTCCTGATACTGACTTCTCTGCTGGGCTCTGCTGTGTCTGTGTGTCTCCCTGAGGTCTCTCTGCTCCATCCTGCCTCTGTAACTGACTCTCTTTTTGGGATGTCAGTGATTAAGAGAGCTGGCTGCTCTTCCACACAACCAGGTTCAGTTCCCAGCACCCACACAGAGGCTGTAACTCCAGCTCAATAACACACACACAGATACATACATACACAGGTACAAACATATGTACATACATGGAAGGAAAACATTCATTACCATAAAATAAAGATAAGCCTTTAAAACATATCCAGTCCAGGCCTGGTGGTACATGCGTAAATCCCAGCAGTCCATACTAGGGAGGTAGAGGTTGGTGGATCTCTGTTAGTTTAGGCCAGCCTGATCTATATAACAACTTCACAGCCATCCAGGGCTACCAACAGACTATCTTAAAAGATGGATTCAAATCCTCAGGCTGAGACAGCTCAGCGGCTCATTTCCCTGAGTCCTGCACTCCTATCAGATGCTGCTGACGCCCCTGGGACCGTCCTGAGACCACAGTGTGAGGGCCGCTGTCCCGAGACAACCTGACGGGTTTACAAGTCAGAAGGCAGGAGAGGGCTATGAGGCAGAATAGACTACAAAGCAGGCCACACCCTGTCCATCCCGGAGTGCTCTCCAGCAATGGCAGACACCGGGGAGTGGAGCAGGCGTGGGGTCGCACATGAAGCAGAGGCAGGGGCTTTACAGGAAACACGGGCCCGCGCAGTGCACAGGCGCAGTGCAGAGCTGGAGGCCTTTGGCTTTCAGGTTCTCAAGGCTCACCCGTTGGCATAGTGGCACCGAAAACTTAGCAACTGGCTTCAATCCTGACCAGGACCTGAGTATATTCAGCATTTTCTACCAGTGGTGTGATGGAGCCGAACAGACACTAGGGGGCGCGCTGGGCTCGCGGGAGCCGCAATCCCCCAGTTAAGACTCTTAAAGGTTGCTCAAATAGTCCTTTGCTAAACAAATTGATTTTATTTATCATGGCGATTATCTTACCCTTTCTATTTTAGTTCATTTTATGACTTTATGGACGTGGGTGTTTTGGCTTCATATTGTGACTGGTGCCTGTGGGAACCAGAAGGGCGAATGGGATCCCCTGGAACTGGAGTGAACAGGTGCTGAGACTCCAGTCCTCTCAAGAGCAGCCAGTGCTCCTACCCGCTGAGCATCTCTCCAGCGCTTCTGTTTCCTTTTATTTCCCAGGAGAGGGAGCTCTGAAAGAGGACCTCACCCGTATCCCAGGCTGGCCCGTTCACTATTTTGTCAGTAACAGCCAGCAGCAGGGAGAAGGTGAGGGTGGGGTGCAGTCAAGTTACCGTGAAGAGCAACAGTTACAGAACGATTCCGAGCTTAGATACAGCGTTAAGAAATGGCTGCAGCCTTTAAGAAAACATTTGCATTTTGGACCTCGAAGCAAAAAGTTTTCAAGCCAGATCCAACATCTCCAGTTTAATAAACTCTCACAGCCTGTATCTCCAGCCATAGGGAAATCGGTGCCCTCTTCTGGTCCCCTTGTGCACTGCACCCACGTGGGGCTGCCTGTCCCAGGAGATGGGATGCAGGTAAAGGAGAACCCTCCAAATCCTTGTAGTTGTTAAACAGATCGCAGTTCTGAGAGGCTGCAGACACCACGTCCTGTGAGGAGAGATGATCTGAGACATTAATACTCTCTGCACAGCTTCCCTGGATAGAGAGGGAGGAGCGTGTGCAGGATGTAAGGGGAGAGTCTGCACAGGGAAATGATCAGAGAAGGCAGTCCTTCTCAAAAGGTGTCTAATTGGGAATCCTCAATGTCACTTGAGGTGGAAGGAAAGCAGCTTAGGGCCACGAAATCACCTTCAGCATATGCAGTAGTGAGCCAGCATATTCCAGCTGATGGGGATAACCACAGAGGTTACAATGGAATAAGATGGCGTCCCACAGAAATGAGTGATTTCAGGAGATTGGAGGAAGCTGTGGGGTTGTGAGGACTCACTTGCCCTGTGTAAAGCAGGTGTTGCATAACTGGGCACTGCAGCACCAGATGGTCCCACTCGATTGGAAAGGGTTAATATCAGCTACACTAGAGGCAGGCTCTCAGCTTCAATGGTTAACCTGATGGAGAGGAGAAGCAGTCTGGATCAGCAGAACAGGACTAGAGGAATAAATATAACCCAAGATCAGCTCCTTGGTGAGGGTTGTGAGCTGAATTACAGGAACAGATTCAGCTTGATGGTGTGACCATAGAACAATGTCGTTAAGCTGCTTTAGGAGCTTGGGAAAAAAGAAAAAAAAATCCACTTCATTCATGAAGACCACACAAGGCTCAAGTGAACCCTTCACTGAGTTTTTGCAAAGATTAACGACAGCACTGAACAGAGCCATCTCAGACCCTGAAGTGAGACAGGTGTTGATTCCCTGAGCAGTCCCGTTGAGAGGAACCTTGAAGGAGTTACAGCCTCAGGCTCTCAGCTACCACTTCCTCTGAAGACAGTTCTCCAGCCCCAATCATCCTCAGAAGACTGACACCCAACTAACTGCATCCTTGTGAGAGACCCTGCATCAGAAGCAGGTACTGCTGGATTCCAGCCAAGGGTGGGCACTGGAGACAGGAAGGGTTCTGGGATTTAAGCCCCTGCATTTTGAAGTGTTTGCCAGTCAACAATAACAAACACAACATTGTAACTGAAGCCTGCTCTCTGCCCCAACTGCTACTGTAACTGATTCCTAAGTTAAAACAGATTCCCACTGTGCCTTTTTACCCTCCTGCTCTAAAAAGAGACAGGAAAGACAGGAAGAAATCTTCAGTGCTCTTCTAGGAAGCCTTTAGAGGTAGAAAGAGAGAAAGAGAAACTCACTGCCCCTTTAGGCTGTCCTTAGCCTGGATAACTGGAACTGCAGAGAGAACCAGCTGAACTGAGCTAGCCTCTCACAAGCCATCCCAACAAACTGCCCACTGCCAACAGCCAACCATTTCCTGTGTGTTCTAAGCTAAGATCCCAAAAGCCCAAGTGGCATGTAAATCACCAGGAGAGCTGCACAGGACAAAACCTTCTCAGGAAAGGTGGAGTTAGACAGGGTTAAGTATCTGTAAGTAAATAAATTTCTGTTGGTGGAGGCTTGGGTTGAGGCTTCGGACGATCAATGTAATGGCATGACCTGATTTCCCCTCTTCTTCTTCTGGGTGCCTGGCCAGTGCCTGGCAAAAGAACAGGGAGGATGGCAAAGAACTTAGATAGGGCACATGGCACACTTCACCCCCGGTGTCCCTGGCCAGGATCCGGGTTGAACGTGACTGCCAAGTGTCCCCTTGAATGCATGCTAGAAATCTGGGCCAATTGCCCCCTTTGTCTAGAAAACCTTGAAAAGACACACTCCCAAAGCCCAAACTGCTGCTGCCTCAAACCTGGGAGAGGCATGCAGTCCAGCGGAATAACTGCTTAGACCCGTGATGAGTTGGTGATGCTTCTCTTTCCCAACGTGCTGGTGTTGAACTCAGCTTGCCTAGCGGTAATTTCCCAGGTAGAGTCCTTCTAAAAGGAGGATTCCCTCTTTCCTTCTCTCACTCTTCATCTTTGTACCGTATCAGTTCTCACTATTAAGTCTATTCTAAATATATCTGAGGCTCGTGGATGTTCTTTCAGTGGATCGACTCAGGCAAAGTGAGAGTCTGTGCACAGCAAATGGCATAATTTATTTGTCCTTACAAACTGGCGTAGTCGGCAGGATCCGCTGGGGAGCGCAGCGATGCCTTTCTTTAGTAAAAACAAATCTGAGATAGCGTGTGTAACTTGTGAATTCCTGGCTGGGAGGACCCGCAGCTTTCTTCCCTGGCCAGGGAATGGGCCCTTGGTACAGGTTTAAGCGAGCACTGGGACTGTAAGTTACAATGGGCGGATCCTCCCTTAGTTAGAGAGGTGTTGAAAACTGTCCCAGTTCAAAAGGGAAATGAGTTAGTGGCCATCTCCCTTAGGGATGGATAGTGCTAGCGGCCTATCCCACGTGTGTCAGAGGGTAGATGCTCTGCTGCAAGAAGAGCTTGTCTTGGAGAAGGAAAATGCTGATATGCAAAGCAAGGTAGCCATGTTACAATGTCAGAATTCTGTACTGAGGGATCAAGCGCGCGGATATCAATCAGTGGCCGAGAAGGCAGCTGTGCACTGCGCCCAATATGAGTACAGGAAGAGCCGGGGCCGTGTGAACACCCGCAAAGTGCATGCTTTATTGCTACTGCAGGGGCCAATTGGGATCCTGAGACCTGGGATGGAGACACTTGGGATGATACTGTGACGATACAGACTGGGGAGACTTGGAAGAAGAGGCCCATGAATATGATCAAGGGAAACATCCCCCTCTAGAGCATGCTGGACCACTGCAAGCCAAGCCCTTGCAGCGAAGGCAGGAGAAAGTTCGGGGGAATCAGAGACTTTACTGTGATTACTGAAGACTACTCCCAACAAGAGATTACTGATATTCTAACTAAATTTGCTCAAAAACCTGAGAGCCACTCCTTAATTGGATGATCCCCGTAACAGATACAGGAGCTGGCGGTATTAGTGTGGATCATGTAGATGCCCAAAGATTCCTTACTATTTCTACTAATCCCTTTGTTCAGACAGCTATTCGAGATCACCAGCATGCTGATCCCAATAATGCCTTCACCCTAACCCTAACCCTAATCCTAACCCTTTTAGCATTAGCTTTCTGGGGATGTATTGCTCAATATCCCACCGATAATTCATGGCCAGTAGAGACCCGTCCTTGGCACACTCTTGAGGACGGTATGTCTCGTTTGCAGGGGGGAAGCCGTGAAAACTGCTATTATGATGGGACAAGCTGACACCTGCTTCGCGGGACCGTTAACCCCACTCAGCGCAACCTAATAGTGCGCACTGCCCCTCCAGCCTTTAAGCACCTAATGACGACTCTCCTACTGGCAGAGACAGGCTCGGCCATAGAAACAGTGTTAGAAATAATGGCCGAGATCAGAGATATGGGGGACTGGAGCAGTAGCACCGCTCAGCAAGATAGAGGAAGTCTTAGCGGGCAGAAACATGGAAACCAAAACCGTATTCCTCGAAGGGAAATGTTCCAGGCACTTCTGAAGGCCGGGGTTGCACCTGAAAACCTGAATGGTATACCCACCAAAGATATGTGGCAGAGGTACAGGGACAAAGTTAAAAATGCTAGGAAGTGAACATCAGCAAAGAGCAATCCTCTAATCCCTTCACTTCAGCTTCTACTGCTCCCCCTACTGACACAGCCTGCTCTGTGTATCCTTTCCATGAGCTGGCCCTCTTGAAACAGGGGAGAGGCCAAGCCCTGGTGATCCATCCGGGAGGGCAGTTTCTAGGATTGATTTTTGCCCTCATGTACCCATTACTATTTATTGGAAGAATGGATCGCTAACTCAGACCAGAGCATTGGTGGATACTGGGGCGGAGGCCTCCTTAATATATGGAAATCCAAGTAGATTCAAAGGAATTCCTATCACCATTACAGGATTAGGAGGTGATGAGATACAAGCAAGGCAGGGCAAAATACATATGAAAATTGGAAACTTACCTTGTAGGGAATACAGTGTAGTGGTAGTTCCCATTCCTGAGTATATAATTGGAATTGACATATTACGAGGAATGTCTCTAAAATTAGATGATGGGAATTATCACTTTGCCATACGTTCACTACAGATGACTAGCATCATCGTAACCCTGTGCAATTACCTGAACCTACTAAGACCGTCACCTGCAGACAATACCGAATTCCAGGCGCGCACGAGGAGATCACTCAGACTATTAAAGACTATGTTAACACCGGAGTCATGATTCCTATGACCACTGAATGGAACAACCCTACTCGGCCTGATTGTGAATCAGATGGCTCCTGGAGATGACAGTAGATCAGAGGGAACTAAACCAAGTGGCTCCTCCTCCTGCTGCTGCACCAGAGGCCACCACTCCAGCAGAGAGAGTGCAGCCTCATCCTGGGACTTGGTACGCTGTTATTGACGTTGCTAATGCTTTCTCTACTGTTCCTCTTCATGAGTCCAGATGGTCTCGGTTTGCCTTTACATGGCAGGGGAGACAATACACCCTCACCCGTCTACCTCCAGGATAGAAACATGGCCCCGCCATCTGTCATCGCTTGTAGCGGAGCTCCTGGGTAAATATATTCCAGATTCAGACACTGGGACCACTCATTACATGGTGACATTTCCCTTCAATCTATTAACAAGAAACAGTACAAGAACACCTTGGAAACAGTATTCGATCATTAAAAAGTAAAGGATGGGAAATTAATCCTAAGAAGATTCACGGACCGGCCCAAGAAGTACAATTCTTGGGAATCCAGTGGAATCACGGGGCAGCAATATATGGCCTAAAGCAAAGCAGAAGGTAAGGGATTTCGCAGTTCCTAAAACTAGAAAGGACACCCGGAAGTTCATTGGCCTCTTGGACATTGGCGCAATCCCATTCCGCGTTCAGGTCAGACCTTGCGACCTCTGTACACAGTAACTGGGGAAAATACCAATTTGAATGGGGAAATGAACAGCAGCAAGCATTTGAAATGGCTAAAGCTGTCATGCATTAGACCTCTGGCCCATTCGGGACGGCCCCCATGAATTAATGGTATCTGTGGAAGAGAATTATGCTAACTGAATAAGCTCCAGTTAGCTCATGGCAGAAGCATGAATCAAAACGAATGCCTTTGGGATTTTGGACTAGAAAATTACACGAGGCAGGTCAATCATGTCCTCCCTTTGAACAACAGCTGTTAGCCGCCTACTGGGCTCTAGTAGAAACAGAGCAATTAACATTGGTCATGAAGTTCTATTACGCCCTGAAATCCCCATCATGCAATGCATTATGCATGACCCTGCTTCTCACAAGACTGGGCATGCTCAAGAAGGAGTGTGATTAAATGGAAATGGTATATTCAGATTAGGGCTAAGCCAGGACCCATGGGAACTCTAACTTCACATGAGCAGGTAGCTGAAGCTGCAGGAGAGGGCTCTAATTTAACACCCCCAAGTCCTGTAGAAAGCATGTCCCCTGTACAACTGAATACTGGGTATGATACATTGACTAAGCAACAGAAGGAACATGCATGGTTTACTGATGGTTCTGCTAAGTTTATAGGGCATAAGAGGTATTGGAAGGCGGGGGCCGATAATCCAAGCACCACTGTGGTGCTGGAAACTCAAGGAGAAGGAGCCAGTAGTCAATTTGCTCAGCTCCAGGCAGTATACCAAGCCTTGAAGCATGAAGAAGGAGGGGAATGTCACATTTTTACGGTTTCATGGGCCATTACTAATGGGCTCACAACTTGGATGCCTCGACGGGCTAAGGATAATTGGACAATTCGTGGAAAAAGCATTTGGGGAAGGCCATTGTGGGAAGAAGTATGGCAAATTGTTCAAAATACTGTTTCTGTTTTCCATGTAGACGCTCATACCTCTGTGTATTCCACTGATCGCAAGTACAAAGCTGAAGCAGATCGTCTGGCTACCCTTTCTGAAGTGACCTGTCCCCTCTCCCGAGGGTTTAGCAAAATGGATACACACAAGACAGGACATGCAGGAGCTCAGGCTATGTACAGGTGGGCACAGGACCCAGGCATATCCACTCCTTTATCTGACTTAAAACAGGCTGCAGAACAATGTCCCACATGTCAGTTAGACAAACAGCGATCTCTTCCCCGAATAACAACTGGGGCATTGCACAGGGGACAGACCCCAGCCCAGATTTGGCAAACTGATCACATTGGTCCTCTCCCTCAGCCTCCAGGATGTCAATGTATTTGCTCTTGTGTGGATACATACTCGGGAGTGTAGGCTGCCTGTGCCTACCGTAGAGCTGTTCAAAGGAATACTATTGAGACCTTAGAAATCATCGCCCTGTATTATGGAGTACCTGTACAAATTCAGAGTGATAATGGGTCCCTTTTCAAGGGAAAAGAAATCCAAGATTATATAAATGAACAGAGTATTGAATGGATCTATCACATCCCTTACTACCCGCAAGCGGCCGGCTTGACAGAACAAATGAATGGTTTGCTAAAAGAAAAACTTAGGAGATTGGGGAATAATTCTTACTCTAATGGGAAGGATAATTTGTTCCCAGCCCTACAGCAACTTAATAATAGGCCTATAGGACCGGGATTAACTCCACTTATGAGAACGATGACCCCTAACTTACAAGTAAGAAAAATTTATACCTTCCAAGAAGTACAGTGGTGGAAAACAGACGAGAAGGCAATAATGGCTTTTCGAGGGCCCATTGGGTCTGCAGGTCATGATTTTCATGCCTTGGAGAATATTTGGATAGATCCTCGGAGAATTCTAAAATGCAGGACAGGAATGGGAATCAGGATACCTCAAGGTTATTATGGGCAAATCTTTCCTAGATCCAGTCTAGCCGAAAAAGGAACCCAAATTATGGCAGGGGTAATTGACTCTGACTATAGAGGAGAAATCAAGATCATCTTGCATAACGTAGGGAAAGAAACCCTGCACTTTGTCCCCGGCACCCGTATTGCCCAACTTTTGCTGATCCCTTGTGCAACCACCAAAGAATGGACTTTCTTAGATGCAGCTCCCCCAGTCACCAGCCGACTGGGAGGTTTTCCATCTACTGACTTTATCCCTGGAGCTAAAGTCTGGCTCAAAAAACATGGCGGGAATCAACCCCGACCAGCTGAAGTCATCGCACAAGGGGATAATAGTACAGTAATTGTTATGCTCCCAGGACAAGAACATTATGAAGTGGTCCCTACTAATCTGTTTTTACGGAATTAAAATTAGTTTTGCAGAAGGCTCCTGTACCTAATGGGACTACTGATGCCAGTGATTTCTTGGACCCCAGGATTTTCGATCCAAAGGCATCAGACAAACACCAAGGTACAATGGCACTGGAGATGGAAGAATGAGACTAAGAGTCGCCAACAAGACGGTGTTCGTAGTTCTGCCAGTAACATGTGTACTACCGTGAATATTACTGCTACATCTAAGGACAATGTAACCATACGGAAGGCGGGAGGACAATATAGAGCCGTATTATCAGGTTCCTCCTCCATACATTTAACCTTTGACCCCTCTGTGAATATTACTTGCTGCGCTGCGAACATTTCTGCTCACTCCAGTCCTACAGCCGATGGAGCTAGCCCAGGGCATGCACTTTCCCAGTGCAGTGCCAGCAGAGCAGAATGCAATGGCAGTATTTCAGTCCACACCTCTCAGTTCCTGTTCTGTACTAATGTTACGGAGATTTCTAATAGAGCTCTTCCTCGGGTAGAACGTATTCGGATCTCTCTTAGGAAACTTCTGAACTCTGCTCCGCAGATTGCTAGAATTCCTACATCTTGCAACCAATGTATCCACTGCTGCGCCAAAGAGACTGATGCATTGTAATCTTACCTCTCCCCCGTTACCTAAATGCCGCCGTAAACGTGCATGGTACCACACACTGCTAGGAGGGGTAGGCTCTGGACTTGGATTGGCTGACTCGGCCAAGGCCTCCTGCTTTAAAGAGAGACATCTCTCTGCTGCCTCCCAGCCTGCTTGTTGTTGCCAGTGTGTTCCCGGAAGTGACTTCTTCCAGAAGAGTCCAGGGTCTGAGCACTGAAGAGGAGAAGGAAGAGGAAGGCTGGAGAGAAGGCAGGAGCCCGGCCTGTGGGTCTCAGGTGTGCAGACAGCTTCTGGGTCAGAACTCGGAGACTCCAGGACCACAGCGCTCTGTCCGCAGCACAGGGTTCAGGCAAAGTCCGAGTCCCCGGGCGGCGACCTCTGGGCGGGGAGCCCAGAGCTGGGGATTCCCCATCTCCCCGGTTTCACTTCTCCAGCTCCTGACCTATGTCGGGTCCTTCTGCCCGGACACTGGTGACGACTGCGCAGTTCTCACTCCCATTGGGTGGGGACACCCCGGAGACCCAATCAGCGTGGCCGCGGGCACAGGTTATAAAGTCCACGCAGACCGCGGAAGTCAGACGCGCAGATCCGAGATGGGGGCTCTGGCGCCGCGCGCGCTGCTCCTGCTGCTGGCGGCCGCCCTGGGCCCGACCCGGACCCGCGCGGGTGAGTGCGGGCGGAGGGACACGGGCTCTGGGGAGGGGGGGCGGCTCCGGGGAAGCCGGGTCCCCATCGCCCATCCCGACCTCCCGCCCTTCTCCCCGCGTCCCGAGCCCCGCGCCCGCTCCCCTCCCGGCCCGCGCACCCCCGGGGTCTCGGGAGGAGGTCGGGGTCTCACGGCGCGCCGCCCCCAGGCGCACACTCGCTGCGGTATTTCTACACCGCCGTGTCCCGGCCCGGCCTCGGGGAGCCCCGGTTTCTTGTCGTCGGCTAAGTGCTCCTTTTCCTCTGACCATTCTCGGCTGGGATTCGAACTCAGCTGATGCTGCCAGGTGTAGCTGCAGAGGGCTCTCAGTGCAGTGTTCTTGTGGGGAAGGGCTTTCAGTCTTCTCTCCCCCATCCTCCCATGGGGTGTTCTGGAGATTAGCGTCCTCCACCCCCCCAGGTTTAACCCCCCCACTCTGCCCTCCTCCTGCCCCGCCCTCCTCCCCCAGCCTATGGAGATCTTCGTGGACGACGAGACGAAGCTGACGCTGCACGGGCTGCAGCAGTACTACGTGAAGCTGAAGGACAACGAGAAGAACCGGAAGCTCTTTGACCTCCTCGACGTCCTCGAGTTCAACCAGGTCAGTGTCGCGGGTCTGTGGGGTCGCGCTGGGCGTCCCCGCTGTGGCCCAAGCCTGACTGAAGGAGCCGGGTAGGTGACGAGGTGAGAGTGGCCAGGCGAGTCTGACACAGGCAGCTGGGGTAGCGGGAAGGGCCTTAGAGCGTCTCAAGTGCCGGGCTGAGGGCTCTGGGCTCGGCAAGGAGGGGTGGCCTGGTGTTCGGCTGAGCGGGGCCGGCTGGTTCTCCAGACTTCAGTCTCATTCTCAGCGTTCTCCTCATGACGTGTGTGCCCATTGAGCTCCTGGGTCCCCAGCTCGGTCCAGTGATGTCAGAAATCACTGGGCACGTAGGCTGTTGAGGGCAAGAGCAGGCAAGAGCTGCGCTGCGGGGGACACACCTTCAATGCCAGTGCTTGGGAGGCAGAGGCAGGTGGCCAGCCTGCTCTCAGACCTCTAGGATGGTCTTTACAAGACCCAACTCTCTGAATTCAGAATCAAACGGTCTGCAGTCGGGGTGGAGGGGAGGTGGCTTCTTAACAAATGATCCTAAAACAACAAAATGTGCGGAATGAGTTCTACAGACCAGCTCCAGGGCAGCCAGAGCTGCACAGGGAAACCCTGTCTCCAAAAACAAAGGCAGGAAAGAACATTTGTGCGGGAACCAGGAAATGAAGGACTTGTGGAAATGCCTCTGGGCCTTTAATCCAAGCACCAGGCAGTCGGTCAGGCTGACCGTAGGGCTACATAGAGAAACCCTGTCTTTAAAACACACAGAAAACTTCCGCTCTTTCCATAAGAGTTCTAGCAACCACACTTCTCATTGGCCTCAGAGGGTGCAACGCGTTCTTCTGGCTTCAAGGGGCTCTTGGATACAGATGGCGTATGTCACACGAACTGCCCACGCACGTGTGCACACACAAACACGTGCAAAAAAAGGCTTAGAAGTGATATTAGTGGGCTGGCTTAGAAGTTAAGAGCACTTGTTTTTCCAGAGGACCTGAGCTTCATTCTCAGACGAGAGCTCCCAACCATGTATAACCTCACTTGGGGGGCGGGGGGTAACCGTGTCCTTTTCTGGCCTCTACAGACACCACATACGTAAGCAGACAGGCAGGCAAAACACTCACCTACATAGAGAAACTTACAGGTGCGGTTCTGGAGAACCTGCACATGCATGGCGCCCGCTCCCTCAGGTGGTGATCTTTGTGAAGTCCGTGCAGCGGTGCATCGCCCTGGCCCAGCTTCTAGTGGAGCAGAACTTCCCGGTCATTGCTATCCACCGAGGCATGCCCCAGGAGGAGAGGTGAGCTGGAGGCAGGGAAGGGCAGGGCTCTGTCTGGGAGGGACAGGCCTGCAGAGAAGGGAATCTCACCTTCTGTTTCCTTTCTCACAAAGGCTCTCTCGGTATCAGCAGTTCAAGGATTTCCAGAGGCGGATTCTCGTGGCTACCAACCTGTTTGGCCGGGGCATGGACATCGAGCGTGTGAACATCGCCTTCAACTATGACATGCCGGAGGACTCGGACACCTACCTGCATCGGGTACGCTGCCCCTCACCCCTTCTGTGCGCGCGCGCGCGCTGTGGGCTTCCTGCCCTGTCTCTCTCGGGGCTTGCAGTCTTCCCCTCGTCTCCCTCCAGGTGGCCAGAGCAGGCCGATTTGGCACCAAGGGCTTGGCCATCACGTTTGTGTCAGACGAGAATGACGCCAAGATCCTCAACGACGTGCAGGACCGCTTCCAGGTGAACATCAGCGAGCTGCCCGACGAGATCGACATCTCCTCCTACAGTGAGTGCCGCCCGCCAGCGTGTGCATGCGTGCGCGCCTGCGCACACGCAAGAGCGGGGCAACTGAGGCGGTCCGTTCATTCTACCTGTGTGTTCCATGGAGTGGACGCAGGCCGTCAGGCTTGGCCACAGGTGCCTTGACCCACTGAAACATTGCTGGATTCCACTCCTCTTGTTTAGAGCCTCGGGCCGACCCTTCGGGGTGGTGGCCGCCTCCTGCCCCCTGGAGTTCCCTGTCGTGCCCACCTGTGCGTGGGTCTGTCTTCATCAGGTGTACCCTCTGAGCCCAGGACACAGACGGCTGTGCGCGTGCCTATGTGAGCGCCTAACCACTGGTGTTTTTCTTTCCTCCAGTTGAACAGACGCGGTAGAGGAATGGCCCGTTCTGGACTTGGCAGTCTCTCACTTTTAGAAGAGGACACCAGGGATCATGGTGGGCACACGGCCACCTGCCCGACACCCTCCTCCTGCCCTGCTGTGCCGCCCTTCCTGTTCCCACCACTCCTAAACCTGTTCCTGATTTATCAGAGTTGTTTTTGTTTCTTTGTTTTTTTTAAACAAAACTACCAATGGAACGGCAGTGTCTGTGGCGTGTGTGATTTCTGTTTGGGGCTTGAGCGGGTCTGTTCATCCGAGGACCGCAGCCCTACTGTGGGCAGGGTGGAGTGAGGATGGCCCTCTTCCTGGTTTCATCTCCATCTGAAGTGGCCTTGGAGGATGAGCTGGGACAGGGCCTGCAGTCGCAGGTAAAGAGAGCAAGGTCCTAGTCTCAGACTCCAGGTTCCCATCGCCTTCAGCTCCTGGTCTCAGGGCCAGGGCCTGTTGAAGCAGGACAGGGCTCCACCTTTGGCTTGGCCGGTCATCCCATTCTCCCTTCTGATCTGAAGTTCAGAAGTTCATACATGGAGCGGGGCAAGGATCTGGGAGGCAGTGTTTAGGCGCACATGTGGGAAGTGGACTAGGTGAACTTCCAGAAGACGGTAACCTGCGGGGGCTGAGGTTTGGGCTGGAGTAGGGGTGGGAAAGGGAGGGTTTGGGGTGAGGTGCTGAGGGTGAGTATGAGAGATGAGCATAAACTGACCCAGTCCACGCTCTCGCACTTTCTCCATCCTGGGAGGGGGACCCATGTTCCCACCACTGGAGAGTAAATCTGTCCCATGCCTGTCACTGGGAATTCTGAGGGGCGGGACCAGGACTGGTGGGCAAAAGTAACAGTCCTAGAGGTTCCACAGGCCATAGCAAGCACCATGTCTGAGCCACTGCAGCACCACAACTATTACAGACACCAGGGCCTAGCCTGGCCTGACCAGGTACCCACCACACACCGCTGGGCACCCCTCCACACACCCCTTCCAGCCAGGCAGAGGCTGGAACTTGTGTAGCTGGTTTGGGCTTTCAGTTCTGACAGTTGCTTTACAGGGTTGGCCTGAAGCCCGCCTCCGAAGTGGTGGTTGTGGTGCCGTGAAGGGGGGTGTTGGCACCCAAGTCCACTTTACCCTGACCAGCCCCAGTCATCCACAGAAGACAACACCCAACTAACTGCATCCTTCTGAGAGACCCTGCATCAGAAGCAGGTGCTGCGTATTTCGTATCATGGGTGGGGGCTGGGAGACAGGAAGTGTTCTGGGATTGAAGCCCCTGCATTTTGAAGTATTTGCCAGTCAACAATAACAACACAACCTTGTAACTGAAGCCTGTTCTCTGCCCCAACTGCTACTGTAACTGATTCCTAAGGTGAAACATTCCCACTGTGCCCTTTACCCTCCTGCTGTAAAAAGAGACGGGAAAGACAGGAAGAAATCTTCACTACTCTTGCAGGCTGCCTTTAGAGGTAGAAAGAAAGAGAAACTCAGTGCCCTTTAGACTGTCCTTAGCCTGGATGACAGGAACTGCAGAGAGAACCAGCTGAACTGAGCTAGCCTCTCACAAGCCATCCAACAAACTGCCCACTGCCAGCAGCCAGCCATTCCCTGTATGTTCTAAGCTAAGATCCCAAAAGTCCAAGTGGCTTGTAAACCACTAGGAGAGCTGCACAGGTCAGAACCTTCTCGGGAAAGGTGGAGTTAGACAGAGCAGTGCCCTGCTGTGTTTGGTCTCCACGGGATCTATTGCCAGTGGACAAGGGGGCTATGGAGCTGAGACAGGCAGACACGGAGACGCGGGTCCTGAGGGAAGAGGCAAAGTCTCTTTTCTGTGGTGAGATTCCTGAGCATCAGGCAGAGTGAGCTGCCCACTGCGGTGAACTCGGACCCTGGTCTCCGTGGAGACCCTGTGGGGCTAGCAGGCCAAGGCCTCCTGCTTTAAAGAGAGACATCTCTCTGCTGCCTCCCAGCCTGCTTGTTGTTGCCAGTGTGTTCCCGGAAGTGACTTCTTCCAGAAGAGTCCAGGGTCTGAGCACTGAGGAGGAGAAGGAAGAGGAAGGCTGGAGAGAAGGCAGGAGCCCGGCCTGTGGGTCTCAGGTGTGCAGACAGCTTCTGGGTCAGGACTCGGAGACCCCAGGACCACAGCGCTCTGTCCGCAGCACAGGGTTCAGGCAAAGTCCGAGTCCCCGGGCGGCGACCTCTGGGTGGGGAGCCCAGAGCTGGGGATTCCCCATCTCCTCAGTTTCACTTCTCCAGCTCCTGACCTGTGCTGGGCCCTTCTGCCTGGACACTGGTGACGACTGCGCAGTTCTCACCCCCATTGGGTGGGGACACCCCGGAGACCCAATCAGCGTGGCCGCGGGCACAGGTTATAAAGTCCACGCAGACCGCGGAAGTCAGACGCGCAGATCCGAGATGGGGGCTCTGGCGCGCGCGCTGCTCCTGCTGCTGGCGGCCGCCCTGGGCCCGACCCGGACCCGCGCGGGTGAGTGCGGGCGGAGGGACACGGGCTCTGGGGAGGGCGGGCGGCTCCGGGGAAGCCGGGTCCCCATCGCCCATCCCGACCTCCCGCCCTTCTCCCCGCGTCCCGAGCCCCGCGCCCGCTCCCCTCCCGGCCCGCGCGCCCCCGGGGTCCCGGGAGGAGGTCGGGGTCTCACCGCGCGCCGCCCCCAGGCGCACACTCGATGCGGTATTTCATCACCGCCGTGTCCCGGCCCGGCCTCGGGGAGCCCCGGTTCATGGAAGTCGGCTACGTGGACGGCACGGAGATCGTGCGCTTCGACAGCGACGCGGAGACGCCGAGGATGGAGCCGCGCGCGGCGTGGATGGAGCGGGAGGGGCCGGAGTATTGGGAGAGGAACACACGGAGAGCCAAGAACAACGAGCAGATTTACCGAGTGAGCCTGCGGAACCTGCTCGGCTACTACAACCAGAGCGGCGGTGAGTGACCGCGGTCGGAGGTCACGATCCTCCGCGTCCCACGGACGGTCCGGAGTCGCCCGGGGCCCAGGAACTGGGTGGGGGAGGAGGAGAGCTGGGACCCAGTTTCCCTTTCGGTTCAGAGATGTCCTCAGTGGGCGGGGCCTGGGCGGTGGGCGGGGCCTGGGCGGTGGGCGGGGCTGACCGCGGGCGTGGCCCAGGCTCTCACTCCATCCAGGAGATGTATGGCTGTGACCTGGGGCGGGACGGGCGCCTCCTCCGTGGGTATGATCAGTACGCCTACGACGGCCGCGATTACATCGCCCTGAACGACGACCTGACCACGTGGACGGCGGCGGACATGGCGGCGAAGATCACCCGGGACAAGTGGGAGCGGGCTGGTGAGGCAGAGCAGGTCAGGGCCTACCTGGAGGGCGAGTGCCTGGAGTGGCTCCGCAGACACCTGGAGAACGGGAAGGAGGCGCTGCAGCGCGCAGGTGCGAGGGGCCCAGCATCTCCTCCTCTGCCCTCGGGCTGGGCTCAGTCCTGAGGGAGAAGAGACCATCAGCTGGGTCATGCCCCTGCCTCCGAAGGGGAAACAGAGTCCCTGGGTCTCCTGATCAGCATCACAGAGACTGCACTGACTCTCCCAGGGCTCAGCCTTCTCCCTGCACAGCTCAGATCTGTCTCAGGAGGGAGGGAGAGAAGGTCCCCACAGAACCAACAGGGGCTCCCTTCAGTCTGCAGCCCTCTGTCAGCCATGCCCTCTCCCAGGCCGGGTCCTCTGCCCACACAGTGTCTGTGGAAACTGAGTCCTGTCATGCTGAGTGTGTCAGCCCTTACACCAGAACCAGAAGTCTCCTTCACCTCATGGGAAAAATGGACTCCATGTCCATAGGCTGGTTCCCCCAGTTTCTGTAAATTTCCAAACAGTTATCCTCCCAGACTCCTGTGTATGAGGCTTGCATCCCTACCACACCCCAATCTAACTATTTACAGAATGGCCACAAGAGTACTTATGGGGTACCCTGGACAAATTAATTCTATAATTTCCCAATTCTTCCACACAGACCCCCCAAAGGCCCATGTGACCAGTCATCCTGGACCTGAAGGGAGAGTCACCTTGAGGTGCTGGGCCCTGGGTTTCTACCCGGCCCTCATCTCCCTGACCTGGCTGAGGGAGCAGGAGGAACAGACTCAGGACATGGAGCTGGTGGAGACCAGACCTGCAGGGGATGGAACCTTCCAGAAGTGGGCAGCCCTGGTGGTGCCTTCTGGGGAGGAGCAGAGATACACATGCCATGTGCAACATGAGGGGCTGCCTGAGCCCCTCACCCTGAGATGGGGTAAGGAGGATGTGGGTGCAGAGCTGGGCTCAGGGAAAGCTGGAGCCTTCTGCAGACTGAGCAGGGTCAGGGCTGAGAGCTGGGGTCATGACCCTCACCTTCCCTTCTCTTCCCTTCCCAGAGCCTCCTCAGTCCACCATCCCCATCTGGGCAGTCATTGCAGGCGTGGTTCTCCTTGTAACTCTGATCATTGTGGTGGCCATTGTGATGAAGAGGAGGAGAAACACAGGTAGGAAAGGGCAGGGTCTGAGTTTCCTCTCAGCCCCTTTAGAAGTGAGCTCTGCCTCACAGATGGGAAACACTTCCACAAACCCCTCAGGCTCCTGTCTCTAGCCTGGGTCTGCTGTCAGTTCTGGAAACTTCCTAGGGTCGGGGACTTCCCTTGTCTGTCACAGCCTTTCTTCCCACAGGTGGGAAAGGAGGAAGCTATGCTCCAGCTTCAGGTCAGTGTGGGGCAGGGTTGTCCCTGAGGCCACGGGGGTGAAGCTGGAGATGATGGGGAGCTCAGCCAGCCCATAATGCCTCTTCAGCCAAATCTCAGGGAATCTTTATTTGTTGCTTACAATGAAATTTTTTTTTTTTTTTTTTTTTTTTACCTTAGGCAGTGACAGGAGCTCTGATGAGTCTCTTCCTGGTTGTAAAGGTAACCCTCTAGGGGCCTGATCTGGGGAGGGGAAAAGGGGACTTGGTTGTGTCCAGGGTCTCACAGAATATCCTTTGAGTGAGTGGTGGGTTTGGGCAGATTGTGCTCACAGTGACTGTTCACCATTTTGTCCTTAGCATGAAGACAGCTGCCTGGCGTGGACAGAGAGACAGAAGATGTGTCCAGGTCTCTCCTGTGATGTCCAGAGCCCTCTGCTCTCCTTAGGCAACAGTGTCTGAATTTCCCTGTGATCCTGTGGGCTCCATGTGAAGAACTGGGGAGCCCAACCACCCTTGCACCCCAGGACCCTGTCCCTGCACTGCCCTGTGTTCCCTTCCTGGTCCAGCCAGACAGGAGGGGACATCTCCATCCTGTCAGCTCCATGCTGCCCTGAGCTGCAGTTCTTGGCTTTCCCTACTGAAAATCAGAATCTGACTTTGAACTTGATTGTCCATGTCCTTGCCCTGAGAGGTTGATTGGTGCATCAATTAAAGCAGAGAATTCTTACAGTTTAGTGGAGGAAATAAATGGCATCATGGAGAACGTTCCAGAATCTCTGTTGATTATTTTGAAGGTGTTTGGTGGACAGGAGGAGGCTGAGAGTGCAAAGTGTGAGCAGGGCTGTGTCAAGGTAGAGCACAGTGCATTGTGGGGTTGGACATGGTCGCTCCTCAGCTCTGTCACCTCCTGGCTGTGTTGCCCTGATCACTGAGAAGAACCACATGCTGAGAGTCTGTGATCACAGGGACACAGGGACGGCCAGAGCCTTGTCCTGTCTCCAGGATTATGAGCAGCCAGGGCTGCTGTGACCGGTCAGCCTGGGCTCAGTCCTGGCTGTGGCTCTAACTGTCTCCTGTGGTTTTATCTTGTCTTTGTAGTTGGTATTCAGGACTAACCCTGCTCTTGTCCCTGTGAGTGGTGCCTGTCTCCTTCTCCTTTGGGTCCCTGAGTGTGACAGCAGTAAGAGGTGTTTTTCTGTCCTCTTCCCCTAAACCCAACATCCCCTACCCTCAGGAGAATGTGGATTCAGTCTCCTGAGCTCCTGCCTCCTTCCAGCTCCTCCCTGGAGGATCTCTCCTTCTTTCCCATCTTGCAGCATCTGACCTCGGGTTGTAGGGTGGGCAGAGGAGCCACAGGGTCTCCTCTTGAATCAGGACCTGTTCCATCTGTGCTCTGCCCAGGCCCCTCCCCATCCCTGGCTCTGGGAATCCTGGTGCTGCCCCCAGTGGTGACCAAGGATTTGCTAGCTGAGTCTAGGTTAGATTTATATTTATTTAGAATTGAGATCATGGGCCAGGAGACAAGTTGGTGCTCTTGCAACAGACCTGGGTTCATTTTCCAGCACTCACATGGTGGCTCCCAACCAATCCTAACTCCAGTTCCAGACGATCCAATTACTCCATGAACACCAGGCAGGCACATGGTGCAAAATGTGCAGGAAGACATCGACATAAACATATATATATACATTTACATATATATGTGTATGTATGTGTATATATAAACACATATTTATGTATATATGTGTATAGGTATATATAAATACATATATTTATGTATATGTGTGTGCTGCAAACCGACCCAGATGGGTCCCCTAAGTCCGGGGAGAATCAGGAATCTGGTACTCAGGTGGGCAAGGAGTCGGCAAAGTGACAGACAGACACAGATAGAAGAATGTGTTGAATCTGAGTGTAATTTGCAGCAGGAGCATCAGACTTATATATTATTTTTAATACAGGGAAACATAATCATACAAGAATGTGAATAGTGTCAAAATACGTCAGGCCTCTTTTGTGAATTGTCTCAAAATACATACGTCAGGCGTCTTTCAGGGAAATGCGGTTAAGGGATACAATATGTGAGAACAGATCGTACCTTACAATGTGTAAGACACTGTGGTTACGGTTGGCATACAATGTGGATACGGTTGGCATATCAGTAAGTATACTGTGGTTAATAATTTTTTAGAAGCCAGTTACTGTACTGGTTTGTAACAGAGGGTATCTACTTTTTGAAACTGAGATCAGGATCAAAGTCAGGAGTTACAATTTTAGGGGCTTTTGGAGTTTGCTCAACATCTTTCACATCCATCTTAGGTGGGCGGACACTGGAGAGCATTGCAACCACACTCCGTAGAATAGAATAAAGAGAAGGAGAACGATAGCTATCAGACCACAGCCAACAATCGTAACTAGGGCACGACAGGAGAACATCCCTCTGTTTCTAGGGGCGCCAGCCAGGCTTTCCAGGAGACCAGCTTCCTTGAAGCCTTAGCCTCTACCCACGGAGCAGGAGTTTATCCCTGTCGCGGACTCCACTGGAGTTGGTGTGGCATGTGTGCATATATAAATATATATGTATATATGTGTATAATACATAATATATGTAATAATATAATATATGTGTATTATATGTATGTTATCATTATTTGAATATGTATTTGTATATATACTTGTATATGTATATTATTAATACACACAGATAATATATGTGTATATTATATATCATATGTAATATGTAAAATATACAGAAAAAATGTTTATGTCGATATCTTTTATAATATTTGTAAAATATATATATATATATATGTATATATGACAGAGAGAGAGGGAAGAGGAAGAGAGAGATTCTGGGAATGCCAGAGATGGAATCTTCCTCTCCCACTCTGGGTTCCAGCCCCTGCAGATTTCTCTTCCAGCTTTGTATTTCCAGTCAGGAGCTCAGGGAGCCTTAGCAGAGTCTCATGAGGCGACCAACAGGGTGATCATCTCTGTCCCGGTGCCCCCATCTTTATCTTGTGAAGGATCATGACTTCCAGTGCTTAGGCCTCTGCTAATATTCGGGCTCACTAAATGTTGAATGAGTGAATAAAAAAAAACCCACAGAGGATCCACAAGTCAAGGACAGAGAGGACGGTGGGGAGATGGGGCAGTGCTGAGGGAAAGCTCAGTGACTCTGACCTCAGTGTGGGAGGACCTAGAACTGCAGGTGACACAGCAGCATTTGGCCTGAGGTGGTTTTAATAAAGGGAGCATCTGTAGAAGAGGCGGGGTGATTGTAGCAATTTTTCCTCTAGATTGAAGAACCCCCACTGGATCCAGGAGGCTGATGACCTGAGACACAAGAAGCTCCAGATTCATGGAGCTTACACAATGTAGCAGGTCCCTAAGGGTTAAACCTGCTGCAGTTCCTAAGGGAGAGGAGACTGTTGGGTGCAGCTATAAGGAGCTAGGCAGGGGGTGCTGGGATGCAGCTATAGAGAGCTGTGCAGGGGATGCTGGGATGGAGGTATAGAGAGCTGGGCAGGGGATGCTGGGGTGCAGCTACACTAGGGTGGGCTCCTCTATGATTATCCCTGACCCACTCACTCTCCCAAAAGTAACCAATGAGCTCAGGGCTCACACAGCTGGTCATAGATGGATGACTTCCCTGTCTTGATGTCTCTGTCTCTGTCTGGGTTGGAGGAAATTCCCCCCCCCCCCCGGGGCAGGAAACACAGCAGTGACTATTGTAATCAGCCCACAGTGTCTGTTCCAGATGTGTGCTGGGAGTTCAGTTTCTGAGACACACTAGGAAGTAATCCCTGTTGCTGGTTGCCCTGAACAGCGGCTATGGTGGGAAGATGCATGAGATACAGTGTAAGGGGACAGTTAAGGAGGTGTTGATCAGGAGGTGGAGGGCTGTAGTGTGGATCAGTGCAGAGGCTTGTTAGTCTTCAGCCTCACTGAATCTCTGCTGCTAGCCCAGGCCTAAAGCCTTCAGCCTCAGAGACCTACTGCTGACTGAGCCACTCCGAATCTCCTTGGGTCAACTAACTCTTCTCCAAGCTGACTTGTTCAAACTGACCTCCTGAGCCAGCTTCCTGTTTCTGACTGAGCTCTTCTGACTCTGGCCTATTCTGGCTGAACTGCTCTGCTGGGGTCAAAGTGACTCACTCTTCCTGATACTGAGTTCTCTGCTGGGCTCTGCTGTGTCTCTGTGTCTCCCTGATGTCTCTCTGCTCCATCCTGCCTCTGTAACTGACTCTCTTTTTGGGATGTCAGTGATTAAGAGAGCTGGCTGCTCTTCCACACAACCAGGTTCAGTTCCCAGCACCCACATCAAGGATGTAACTCCAGCTCCAAGGGATCCAGAGCTCTCTTAGGGCCCCAATTACACACACACACACACATACACATACATACAAACATACATGCAAGCAAAACACTCATACACATAAAGATAAGCCTTTAAAAGATATCCAGTCCAGGCCTGGTGGTACCTGCCTTTAATCCCAGCAGTCCACACTAGGGAGGTAGAGGCTGGTGGACCTCTGTTAGTTTAGGCCAGCCTGATCTATATAACAACCACACAGCCAGCCAGGGCTACCAACAGACTATCTCAAAAGATGGATTCAAATCCTCAGGCTGAGACAGCTCAGCGGCCATTTCCCTGAGTCCTGCACTCCTATCAGATGCTGCTGACGCCCCTGCGACCGTCCTGAGACCACAGTGTGAGGGCCACTGTCTCGCGACAACCTGACCGGTTTACAAGTCAGAGGGCAGGAGAGGGCTATGAGGCAGAATAGACTACAAAGCCGGCCACACCCTGTGCATCCCGGAGTGCTCTCCAGCAACGGCAGACACCTGGGAATGGAGCAGTTGTGGGGTCGCACGTGAAGCAGAGGCAGGGGCTTTACAGGAAACACGGGCCCGCGCAGGGCACAGGCGCAGTGCAGAGCTGGAGGCCATTGGCTTTCAGGTTCTCAAGGTTCACCCCTTGGCATAGTGGCACCGAAAACTTAGCAACTGGCTTCAATCCTGACCAGGGGGACCTGAGTATAATCAGCATTTTCTACCTGTGGTGTGATGGAGCCGAACAGACACTAGGGGGCGCGCTGGGCTCGCGGAGCCGCAATCCTCCTGGTGAGCCTCTTAAAGGTTGCTGATATAGCCCTTTGCTAAACAAATTGAATTTATTTATCATGGCGATTATCTTACCCTTTCTATTTTAATTCATTTTATGACTTTATGGATATGGGTGCTTTGGCTTCATATCGTGACTGGTGCCTGTGGGAACCAGAAGGGCGAATGGGATCCCCTGGAACTGGAGTGAACAGGTGTGAGACTCCAGTCCTCTCAAGAGCAGCCAGTGCTCCTACCCGCTGAGCATCTCTCCAGCGCTTCTGTTTCCTTTTATTTCCCAGGAGAGGGGGTTCCGAAAGAGGACCTCACCCGTATCCCAGGCTGGCCGGTTCACTATTTTGTCAGTAACAGCCATCAGCAGGGAGAAGGTGCGGGTGGGGTGCAGTCAAGTTACCGTGAAAAGTAACAGTTACAAAATGATTCAGAGCTTCGATACAGCGTTAAGAAATGTCTGCAGCCTTTAAGAAAACATTTGCATTTTGCACCTCGAAGCAAAAAGTTTTCAAGCCAGATCCAACATCTCCAGTTTAATAAACTCTCACAGCCTGTATCTCCAGCCATAGGGACACCGATGCCCTCTTCTGGTCCCCTTGGGTACTGCACCCACGTGGGGCTGCTTGTCCCAGGAGATGGGATGCAGGCAAGGGAGAATCCTCCAAACACTTGGAATTGGTGAACACATCACACTTCTGAGAGGCTGCAGTCACCACGTCCTGTGTGGACAGACATGCTCTGAGACATTAACACTGTCTCTGCACAGCTTCCCTGGATAGAGAGGGAGGAGCGCGTGCAGGATGTAAGGGAAGAGTCTGCACAGGGAAATGAGCAGAGAAGGCAGTCCTTCTCAAAAGAGGTGTCTAATTGGGAATCCTCAGTGTCACCTGAGGTGGAAGGAAAGCAGCTTAGGGCCACGAAATCACCTTCAGCATATGCAGTAGTGAGCCAGCATATTCCAGCTGATGGGGGTAACCACAGAGGTTACGATGGAATAAGATGGCGTCCGACAGAAATGAGTGACTTCAGGAGATTGGAGGAAGCTGTGGGGTTGTGAGGATGCACTCGCCCTGTGTAAAGCAGGTGTTGCATAACTGGGCACTGCAGCACCAGATGGTCCCACTCAATTGGAAAGGGTTAATATCAGCTACACTAGAGGCAGGCTCTCAGCTTCAGTGGTTAACCTGATGGAGAGGAGAAGCAGCAGTCTGGAACAGCAGAACAGGACTAGAGGAATAAATATAACCCAAGATCAGCTCCGTGGTGATGGTTGTATGCTGAATTACAGGAACAGATTCAGCTTGATGGTGTGACCATAGAACACTGTCGTTAAGCAGCTTTGCAAGCTTGGGAAAAAAGAAAAAATAATCCACCTCATATGAAGACCATACAAGGCTCAAGTGAACCCTTCACTGATTTTTTGCAATGATTAACGACAGCACTGAACACAGCCATCTCAGACCCTGTAGTGAGATGGGTGTTGATTCCCTGAGCAGTCTCATGGAGAGGAGCCTTGAAAGAGTTACAGCCTCAGGCTCTCAGCTACCACTTCCTCTGAAGACAGTTCTCCAGCCCCAATCATCCTCAGAAGACTGACACCCAACTAACTGCATCCTTGTAAGGGACCCTGCATCAGAAGCAGGTGCTGCTGGATTCCTGCCAAGGGTGGGGGCTGGGAGACAGGAAGTGTACTGGGATTGAAGCCCCTGCATTTTGAAGTATTTGCCAGTCAACAATAACAAACACCACATTGTAACTGAAGCCTATTCTCTGCCCCAACTGCTACTGTAACTGATTCCTAAGGTGAAACAGATTCCCACTGTGCCTTTTACCCTCCTGCTCTAAAATAAATGAGATAGGAAAGACAGGAAGAAATCTTCACTGCTCCTGCAGGTGGTCTTTGAAAGCAGAAAGAGAGAAAGAGAAACTCAGTGCCCTTTTTGGCCGTCCTTAGCTTGGATAACAGGAACTGTATAGAGAACCAGCTGAACTGAAGTAGCCTCTCACAAGCCATCCCAAAGTGGGCCCACTGCCAACAGCCAGCCATTTCCTGTGTGTTCTAAGCTAAGATCCCAAAAGTCCAACTGGCATGTAAACCACTAGGAGAGCTGCACAGGTCAGAACCTTCTCGGGAAAGGTGGAGTTAGACAGGGTCCAGTGCCCTGCTGTGTTTGGTCTCCACGGGATCTATTCCCAGTGGAAAAGGGGATCTACCAAGCTGAGACAGGGAGACACTGAGACGCGGTCCTGAGGGAAGAGGCAGTCTCTTCTCTGTGGTGAGATTCCTGAGCGCTAGGCAGTGTGAGCAGGCCAAGCCTCCTCACTAGAAGAAGAGAAACTACTCTGCTGCCTCCCACATTAAGTGAACAACTACATGCACCATGGCAGGCAAACATTGCAGCAAGCCCCAGGCATGGTGGCCAGAGCAGGAAGCTGCAGGCTCACAGCCTCAATGGCAAACAGAAGCAGAGAGAGCATAGTGGAAGCAGATGTGTCTCTTTAATCTCACAGCCTTCCCCAGTAACACACCTCCTCCAGCAAGGCCACACCTCCTGAACTCAGCCTCCTCAAATAGCGCCACCTACTGGGACCAGGTGAAAAAATACCCAAGCCTATGGGGACATTCTCAATCCACCAGGAGTGTGTGCATCTGTGTGGGTGTGGTCAGTTGAGTGCAGGGGTCCTGGAGGTCAGAAGAGTGTGTCAGAGCCCTGCATGTGGGAGCTGGGAACTGAACTTGGGTCTCTGTGAGAGCAGGGCTTGTTCTCCCCATCTCAGCCGACTCTCCAGTCCAGTGAATAGTGTCCAGTGTGGTCTCACTCACAGGGTGACCTGGAGGGCAGATATGAAGATTGTCCTAAATCATTATTGAGGGTCCTGAACCAAGTTCCTTCCAGACCCTGGATCCTGCAGTGCAGATGCGCTGAGGCAGGAGCATGTCTGTGAGTTCTGAGAGTAATGGAACTGATGCCTGGAGCAGAGTCAGGGTGTGTCTACCCATGAGGCCCAGGGATTGCAGGAAGCATGCAACTGTTCCACAGCAGTGTCTTCTGAATTGGAGAAGATATTAGAAGAAGGAAAATCTTGCTGTACTCACGGATCGGAAGAATTAATACTGTGACCCGGCCGTCCTACCAAAAGCAATCCCAATCAAAGTTTCCGTAGTGTTTTTCACAGACATAGGGAAAAGAATTCATATAAAGCAGAAAAGACCCCAGACAAAGCCATCCTGAGGTTGGAAGAACGCTGGAACCAGGCTGTGCGCACCTTTAATCCCAGCGGTAGGGGGGTCTCCGCGAGTCCAGTCTGGTCTGGTCTACGTAGTGAATCCCAGGCCAGCCAGGAGTGCACAGGGAGACCCTGTCTCAAAACAACAGTAAAATTGCTGTGTCCGCTATGACGTAACCAGAGGTGCTCTGGGACTCCTCCCACCCTCGGATGGAGAGGCGTAGTTTGAGGGGTGTGAGCAAACTACAGGGTTGGCAAAACGGGGCAGAGTGGAGCCCAAGGCTTAGCAACTGGCTGTAATCCTGACCAGGACCTGAGTGTAGTCAGCATTTTCCACCTGTGCTGTGCTGGAGCCGACCCGACACTAGAGGGCGCGCCGGGCTCGCGGGAGCCGCCATCCTCCAGGGGAGCCTCTTAAAGGTTGCTCACATAGTCCTGTGCTAAACAAATTGAATTTGTTTATCATGACGACTATCTTATACTTTCTTTTTCTTTCATTTATTGTGTTCCTTTATGGATATGAGTGTTTCGCTTCATATGCGTGACTGGTCCCTGTGGGAAGCCAGAAGGGAGAACGGGATCCCCTGGAACTGGAGCCAACCGGCGCTGAGACTCCAGCCCTCGGGAAGAGCAGCCAGGGCTCTTACCCGCTGAGCATCTCTCCAGCCCTTGGGTTTTCTTCTGCTGAGATTATTGGTGAAGCCTCCACATTCAGCTTTATTTAACTTCTAACCAATGAGGGCAGATAGGTAAAGGGAGATGATGCAACTAGGAAATTGGAGAGAACTATCAAAATGGTCGGAGGCATGCTAATGTCCACAGACGGCGCCACTCGTTCTGTGTTTAATATATTTTTATATTGTACTTACAGTGCTGTTTTGCCCGCATGTGTGTGCTTGAAGGTGCTGGATCCCCCGGAACTGGAGTTACAGGCAGTTATGAGCTGCCATGTGGGTGCTGGGAATTGAACCGTGGTCTGGTCTTCTGGAAGAACAGCCAGTGTTTGTAACCGCTGAACCAGCTCATCATTCTGGTTGGCTTCTTTCTTTCTGTCTTTCTTTCTTTCTTTTTTTTTTTTCTAGACAGTGTTTCTCTGTGTAGCCCTGGCTGTCCTGGAACTCACTCTGTAGACCAGGCTGGCCCGGAACTCACAGAGATCCTCCTGCCTCTGAGTGCTGGGATTAGAGGATGCACTGCCTGGCTTTTGACTTCATTTTTTATGACTAAAACATTCAACTGTGCTGGCTATGGTGGCACACTGCCTTTAAATCCCAGCACCTGGGAGGCAGCGGCAAGAGGATCTCAGGGAGTTCCTAGCCTGGTCTACATAGTGAGCCCAGGATAGCTAGAGCTACATAGTGAGACCCTGTCTCAGAAACAAGCCATTTTAGTTGTGTGTGTGTGTCCTGTGAGCCAGGCTGACCTCTGTGTTCGGCCCTCCTCCCTCACAGCTGGGATACAGACGTACGCTGAGACGGGGCTCAGATTCTTTACTTTTTTCCTGTTTATTTTTTCCTCTTATTTTGAAATCCAATAAAGGTTTATCTTTTTTTTTATTTTATATTTTAACCACAGTGGAAAAGATGCAAAACCATTGTCTTTTTAAAAATATGTTTCCTGTGTTTTGTGCTTGTGTGTCTTGGTGCTGGGGATTGGTCCCAATGCCAGGCCTGTCCTGAGCCACATCCCAGTGTGTCCTAGGCTGGCCACAAATTTGTAATCCTCCTGCCTCTGCCTCCTGAGTGCTGGGATTCCAGACATGGGCTGCCCACACCTGGCTTCCGAGGCTGTCCTCCAGTCCTGTTCCTTTCTGCAGTGTGGAACCTGGCAATAACCCGTGACCAGCAAATGCACAGACACTGAGCAGAGCAAATTCAGAAGTGTGGGGGCAGCCACTGAGGCAGGGGTGATGGGGACCTCACCCTGCCCAGCTGAGTGACCGTCAGGAGAATGACTTCCCAGAGGCCTTATGAGACAGGGTCGGGGGAAGCTGGGCTGGGTCCTGGGCATTCTCCTTTATCTCTGGTACCTAGACAAGGGGATTCCCGTTGGCTTCCTGAAAAGGTTTTACAGACTGGAAGTCAAACTCCTCCAGTAGTTCCAGATCCTTCTGAAAAAAACTGACATAGTTTGCCGGGTTCCTGACTGGTACAACCCAGTGCAATTCCAAGGGATTGGCCCTCACCTCAAGATCTGGGCCACTATTTCTGACACTGTGTGATTAAAAACTTTCAATAGGCCAGGCTGTGGGCACAGGAATGCCTTTAATCCCAGCACTCTGGAGGCAGAAGCAGGGGGTTCTCTGTGAGTTCGGAGGTGGCCAGCCTGGTCTATAGAGTGAGTTCCAGGACAACAAGAATTACAACAGGGAAACCCTGTCCAGAAAAACCAAAATTAATTAATTCATTCATTCATTAATGCCCAGCATTTTAGAGGCAGAGGCAGGCAGGTCTCTCTGAGTTAGAGATCAGCCTGGTCTACATAACAAGTTCAAGTCAGCCTGGGGCTGCACAGTGAGACTCTGTCTCCAAAGCAAAGAAGCAACAGCTGGTGTCCTGTTGGAAGATTTTTATCTCTTTAAGGCAAGTTCTTTACAGGAAATAGGAAACTCCTGAGCAGAATCTAATCCCAGGTCACGTGGGCTGTGGCTCACATCTACAGGAGCTCCTTCCAGGCCAAATTCTCGTTCCCTCATGCTGCTGAGCCTGTGATCTTCACCTTCAGCAGGGCTGCAGTTAGCCCCAACCAGGGCGTGGCTAGTGAAGCAACCCTGGACCAGTCACCTGCCTAAGGGGAGATAAGGCATTTGAGCCTGTCTCAAAGGCTTATTTATGAGCTCAGGTGGCCAGCCTAATGCTATGGCTGACAAATACGCAGGGGAAAGACCCTTCTTGAAGGAACCTGCGGCCTCTGGCTACTGCTTCTACCAGGTGTGACCTCACCCTCTCCATGAAATACTCTGCCCCAGCCTGAGCCAGCAACCATCATAATATCTTATTTTTTTCTTTAAGATTTATTTGTCATTATTTGAAGGTGTGTGTTTGCCCGTGAGTGTGTATACCTCAGTGTAGATGTCCCCGGGGCCAGAGGCCTCTGGAACTCTGGATTTGGAGTTACAGGCAGTGTGAACCACTGTGGGAGGTAGTGGTCCTCAGTGCTCCCAACCACTGAGCCACCGCAGCCCCTCCTGTTCTTTCTTGAGATAGCATCTCATGAAGCTCAGGCCAACAGCCTGCCCACTGTAGTGGCTAATGCTGATTGTCTCCAGGTGTGGTGGCACGTGCCCATCTTTAGTCTCGGGCACTCTGGGAAGTAGAGGCAGGTGGAGTTTGAGTATAGATAGCCTGATCTACATTTCAAGCTCCAGGGCAGACAGGGCTATGTGCTGAGATTCTGTCTAAAAAAGATTAAAAAGACCCTTGACAGGATCTTGCATCACCTGGGAAATGAGCCTCTGGGTCTGCCAGTTAGAGATCCTCTTAATTGTCGGCTACCCTCTGTGCATGCCAGTTAGGGATCCTCTTGATTTTAGGCTAGCCCCTGTGCATACCAGATAGGGATCCTCTTGATTTTAGGCTAGCCTCTGTGCATGCCAGTTAGGGATTGTCTTGATTTTAGGCTAGCCCCTGTGCATACCAGTTAGGGATCCTCTTGATTTTAGTCTAGCCCCTGTGCATGCCAGTTAGGGATTGTCTTGGTTAGGCTAGCTTCTGTGCATGCCAGTTAGGACTGTCTGGTTATGCTAGCCCCTGTGCATGCCAGTTAGGGATTCCCTTGATTGTAGGCTAGCCCCTGTGTATGCCAGTTAGGGATTGTCTTGGTTAGGCTAGCCTCTGTGCATTCTAGTTAAGAATCCTCTTGATGGTAGGCTAGCCCCTGTGCTCACCAGTTAGGAATTGTCTTGGTTAGGCTAGCCTCTGGGCACACCTATGAGAGATCATCTAGATTAGGTTAATTAAAATGGGAAGATCCACCCTAATTGCAGGCAGCATTATCCCAGGGCCTGGGATCCTGGGCTGAATAAGCAGGACCAAGGGGCTAGGGAAATGGCTCCCTGGGTAGGAAGGGTGTGATTCCCTGGCAACTACACAAAAGCCAGGTGTGGCTGTACCTGTCTGTCAGCCCAGGACTAAAGGTGGAGCAGGCAGATCCTGGGAGCCTAGCACAAAAGCTAGTCAGGCTCAGTGAGAGAACTGTCTCAAAAGAGTAAGATGGAAGGCTTCTGGGGGACTCACTGTGCTGCCTGTCCCCACCCCCTCTACCTTCCCTACCTTTGCAGCTTCAGTCCCAAAGGTCTAACCAGGTTCAGGGAGAGCACCAGGTGCCTGGCTCTCTGGCTGACCCTCAGCTTTCCACAGAAGCTAAGCCAGGGACTGTTGGACAGCACCCATACAGAGCTCACTGCCTCTGCTGGTTCAAGTCTTGCTGAGTCTGGGTTTGAATCCACATCCAGGCCCCACCAGGCCCAGCCTCACAGGACAGAGAGCGATGCCTAGGAAACCTAAGGCTGGTGAAACAAAGCTGCCACCACCGGGACCCACTCACAAGGGCTGATGAGCTAAGGGCTTAACCCCTCTCCTTCCAGGGAATGGTCCCCTCTCTATCCTGTATTCCTGGTAGGGCGCTGTGAGTCTGTGTGGAGCCGTAACACTGAAGAAGGGAAGACAGGGTCCCTCAGAGACTGGTTGCCTCTCAAAACTGGATTGAATGCCCAGCCATCTCCTCTTATTTTATTTTGTAGGGTCTTGCTTGTTTGAGAAGAGGTCTTGCTGTGTAGTCCTGGCAGGCCTGGAAGTCACAGTGTAGACCAGGCTGGCCCAGAAGTCACTGTGTAGACCGGGCTGGCCTAGACGTTGCTGTGACCCTCCTGTCTCAGCCTCCTGAGTGCCAGAGGTACAGTGAGTTCCACCACACCCGGCTGTTGATCTGTGGCTTGAGCAGGGTATATCACCACACTCACCCAGAATTGGAAATGCTCCTGCCTCAGCGTCTGTAGTGTGAATGACGTTGCATGCCCACCACTCACCACCTTTGACTCTTGAATTCATCCCCTGACAACAGAGACAAGGAGAGAAATGAGTTTTCTATGGCACTGACTTTCTAGTATCTGCTTCCTACTTGATTTAAGGGGCAGTAGATGAATGAGCCCAGACCTTAGGGGCGGTCTTCTCTCCCAGAACTGTTTGGCAGATCGAGGCTCCCTCCTGAGGGAGACTTGGGTACAGAAAGGCTTGAGAGACGGTGGTTGAAGGGTGCTGCTCACAGAGGGCTCTCCAGGCAACAGGAAGTGGAAAGTGGGGCTCTGTAAGGAAGGAGGAGACTCAGGAACAGGCTGGATCGCCAGAGCTGCCACTCCCAGCAGCTTGTAAGATTTACTAAGGAGCATGATCCTAGAAAGTCTGATTTTTCCGGGCTGTGGATAAGCAAAAGTAGCTTAGAAAGTAGCTCTGTTTCCTAGTCAGGTGCTGGCAGCAGTGTGCATCTTTAACCCCAGCACTTGGAGGCAGAGGCAGGTGGATCTCTGTGAGTTTGAGGCCAGCTTGGTCTACAGAGTGAGTTCCAGAACAAGCCAGAGTTACAACCGAGAAACTCCCATCTTGAAAAAGAAACAAACAAAAAGATCTTTTTTGTTTTAAATATTTTTCAGATGTATTATTTTATGTATATGAATGCTTTTTGCCTGCTTGAATGTATGTGTGCCTTGTGTGTGCCTGGTGCCCAAGGAGGTCAGGGGAAAGCGACAGATCCCGCGAAATGAAGTTACAGATGGCTCTGAGCACCCATGTGGATGCTAGGAACTGAACCTGGGTCCAGCTAGCATGTGGATGAGAGGTGTCTCTCCAGTTCCTTTGGTAAACCCTAGAAGGTAGCAGTCTCCACATGAGCCAGGCCTCGAAACTGACTCTTGTTACAGGAAGTGGGAAGACCTCACTGGAGGATCTCTGCTGGGAAGCCTGAGGAGGTGAGTTCAGGAAAGGTCTTCTGGGCAGAGAAGGAGAGAGGGAAGAAAGCTGTGTGAAGCCATCCTAGAATGTAGCCTGTCAGGTCCTGCAATACTAGAAGTGTCCACCAGGAGGAGCGCTGAACACGCCATCAGGAAAAAACCTTATGTTCACTGCAGACACTGGAGCCACTGAGGGAGGCCCAGAGCAGTCAGCCTCCAAGCAGAGGGATGAACAGGAGGACCTGTGGCCAAGGGCTGAGAGAGTCTGGTCTGGGCATTTAAGGAGTGGCGGGCAACCTCAGGCAGGGAGGCAACGGAACTCTAAGCAACAGCCTGGATTCCACCTGGGAAGGACAGGATGGAATATGAGACCCCTCTTCCTGCTCTCAGGAGTGGGTTTCTGTCTCTGTAGCCTTTGCCTCTAGCTCCTCAACCTTCCCCATAGGGGAAAACCCAATCCAGCCTTCTCAACCTCAGGAGCCGCCGTCTCCCTGGAGTACCCCCCCCACCCCATCCTTGCAGTCATAAAGACAGGGTCCTAAGGGAAGCTCATCTCAGCATATGTCCTTTAGTTTTCAACCAGCAAATAACCTCGGGCCTACTAAACGCTCCTCATCATGTTACCACCAGTGATGCACACACTCCCAGGAGCATCTCCAGATTTATTTCACTTTTGTTTGGGAGACAGAATTTTGCTTTGCAGATCAGCCTGGCTTTAAAGTGAGATCCTGCCTCAGCCTCCCCAGTGTGCACAGCATTGGCTGGCCTGGAACTTTTGGAGATCAGCCTGTCTCTGCCTCCTGGCATTAGAGATGTGAGTCAGCACCCTCAGTTTAAATTATTATTTTTAAATTATTGCTGTTTTAGATTTATCTTATGTTATATGTATGAGTGTTTTGCCTGCATGTATGTATACCACATGCATACCTGTTTCCCTCAAAGGTCAGAAGAGGGCATTGGAACCCTTGGAAATAAACTTATAGATGTTTGTGAGCCACTATGTAGGTGCTGGATCCTGAACCCGGGTCTCCTCCAAGAACAACAGGTGCTATTTAAATTACTTATCTACTTATGCAGGGCGGGTGTGTTGTGTGTGTGGTGTGCACACTTACGTACCCTATATCTGTGCGATCCTGTGGAGCAGAAGAAACTCTGAAGCTGCCATGTAGGTGCTGGGAATTGAACCCATGTCCCCTGGAAGAGCAGCCAGTGCTCTTAACCTATGAACCATCTCTCCAGCCCCAGACCTTAAATTCTCATTTGTAAGGTTTTTGTTGTTTTCTTTACAATACTGGGGATTGAGTCTAGGGCCACGGTGTGTGGAGCGTGCTCTACCACTGAGCCACACTCCCATATGCTGCATGGATGGTCTCTTGTAGTCTTGCATGTGGTGGTGGTGGATAATCATAGGCAGTACAGCGAGGACCCGCCCACGGCCTTCTGCATCCTAGGCAAACACTCTCCTATGAGCTACATCCCAGCCCCTATCATGCAGTTTTCCTTCCATCCCTACCCCCTGCCGGGAAGAAACTCCAGGACATCTCTCCTGGAATTTGAGAGCAAAAGCAATGGAGCCCTGGTGTGGAAGTGTATTTTAGTTATGCATAAAATAATTGCTCTGTGCACTGCTGGGTGAGGGGTGCCTGGGTCTCCCCATTTTGTCTTGTCTGCAAGAGTTGGATTTAGGTGGGGATGTTGATTGCTAATGATCTGCACATGCTACCAGTAGAACACCTGAGGAGTTCTGGATCAATAAAAACACCTGAGCTCACACGCTTGGGGGTTCCACAGTCCAGGATGGTGCTGACCACGATAGTGGTTCCTTCTGCCGAAGTCTGGTGGGTTTGCACCAATGAATCCGCCTCCTTGTCATCCTGGTGGAGCCACCACAACCAGTGTACTGCTATAGAGCCAACCTATTTTAAAAAGAAAGTTTGTGAGTTAGACCTCAGGAAATCAGAGCCAGGCTGGGCGTGGTCCTGCATGGCTTAGATCTCAGAGGGCAGATGCAGGTGGATCTCTGACTTGAGACCAGCCTGGTCTATATAGAAAGTTCCAGACCACATAGTGAGACTCTGCTGAGAGAGAGGTGGTTGGGGGGACCAGAGAGTCAAAGCATTGAAGATCTATAAACAAACTCTATCTTTGCTTTGCTGTTATCTTCCTCTCCTAGAGGAGGGAGGTGAGGAGGGTTAGGGAGGGTCAGCTACACAGTCACATGACTTAGAGCTAGCAGGTGGCATTCAATTCTAAGCACATGGGGTCCCCACCTTAAGACCAGCTCAGTCTGGTGAGCGTGTAACCCATGAGGAGACGGTGTGGACCGGTCTGTAGACATGAGGGAGACCTGCTGGGTGCAGGAGGAAGCCATTCTCTGCAGAGGACACAGGGAGCAGTAGGGCATGGTCCCTTTGCTGGGCACCCATGTGACAGAGAAGCTGAATCTGGGAGAAGGAGTGATTATCAGTGGAGAAGGGAATTCCAGATATTTGAGGAGGTAGGAGAGCTGCAGCCTGGCATTTTTGTACCTGGGGAGTTGTGCTTTGGCATTTCAGAGATGCACACCTCCAGGCCAGGGTGATCTGCCAGCCACCAGGAAACCAGAGCGTGAGCACTGCTCATGTATTTATAAGTGCTGGAGTCTCTCAAATCAGGAACTCTGCAGAACTGACAGGGGGAAAGGGACACGGTCATGGCCTAGAACAGAAACTCCTCTCTGGAAACTGGATGGTGGATCCTAGGGTCTCAGCACACAGAACAGGACAGTTAGGAACAATGAAGGGTAGGTGGAGGTGCTGAATGCATTTGGGGGAGGTCTGGGAGAGCAGAGCCCTAGGCCAGGCACAGGACCTCTCTATCAGCCTCTGGGCATGGTGTGTAGACTCTTGTGCCAAACCTGACAACTGTGAGTTCAAGTCCAGGACCCACATGGTGGAAGAAGACAGCCCATTACCTAAAGTTGTCCTGTGTTTACACACACACAAACACACACAGGTAATAAGAATTGTATTTATTTATTTATTATCAAGAAAGTGTTCTCTGTGTAACCATGGCTGTCCAGAAATCTGACAGCCTCTGCTTTCTGAGTGCTGGGATTAAAGGTGTACACCACCATGCCTGGCTGTAATACAAATTTTACCCATTTTCTTTCATTCTCTCTTAGCTTCAGCTGTAATCACCTCCAGGAGCCCCAGTCACAGGGCTGAAGTCTGAGGTGCTTCCCTCTTTCTGATGCCTGAACTTGACTCTCAAAGTGCATCGGTCTGTCCTCCCATCAATAACTTGACTTTGCTTCTCTCTGGCTCTTCCTGAAGATTCTTTAATGTCAAGAATCTCAAAATTTTGGTTGGGTATAGCACACGCCTTTAATCCCAGGAGGTGGAGGCTAGCCTGGTGTACAAAGTGAGTTCAGGGCTACTCAGTGAAACCCTGCTCTAAGAAAAAAGTGCTAGGCACAATATAATCTATAATGTCCACTCCTTGCATGCAGGGGATGGAGGCTGGGAGGTAGGTAGGGGTAGGGGTGGAGACAGGCAGATCCCTGGCATGTCAATCAAGGTAAAAGGGCGGGACAGTAGGTCTGCTGACAGCATTAGACCTGAACACCACCTAAAGGGTCATCTGTCCACCTGGCATCTGAGCCTCTCTCTCCCTCCCCAAGCCCGGTCTCTCCTCTCTGATTTTGACACAAAGTTTCACCGTGTAGCTGAGACTAATCTTTAAATTGCCATATTCCTGCCTCAGTTTCCTAAGTAGTTCCGAAAAGTCCCCGAGTTTGACACTTGACCCCACTTGGGATGAGTTTTCCAGGGGACCCAAGCACGGACACTCAAATCCAAACCGAGCTTGCAAACTGCTCACGTCCAGCTGCACCAAACTTGAGAGGAGACCCTGCCACCAGCCTTCCCGGGAAGAACTGCCTGGCGTTGGAAGGTGGGCAGAGAAAGATGTATGCTTTCATCTCCCCAGGTTCCCCTTCCATCTCCCCAGGGCCAAACTTCTTTTCACAGAGGAACTGTGTCACTGGGGGCCAGCTTTGAGATTTCAGATGACCAAGCCAGGCCCAGTGTGACTCTCTCTTCCTGCTGCCTGCTACCCAGATGTAGAACTCTCAGCTCCTTATCCAGTGCCGTGTCTGCCTGCGTACTGCCCTGACTTCCACCATGATGACAGTGGACCAAACCTCCGAACCCTTAAGCCGCAGATGCTTCCCTTACAAGAGTTGCCACCGTGGTCCTGGTGTCTCTTCACTGCAATAGGACACTGAGTAAGACACTCTTCTTCAGCTGTGGTCCCTGTGTGCTACACAGCTCATGGGAAATCTCTGGCACTCCGTTCAAGGCTAGGGACACTGCAGCAGCTTGGGAGGAGGACTGGAGTACAGTCACTGCAGCCTGGAACTCAGGACCTGCTCCATATTGGTCTGTCACCATGCCAGCATGTAGGAGAGAAGGGACCCTCCCTGAGGATGGCTAGTCTGACCATGGTTGTAGTAGCCACTGGTAAGGAGCCTGTGTTCCAGGGAGCAACCCTAACTCATTGGACCACCAGACACAAACAAGGACACAGAGCAACATTGTGTAAGTGAAGAGGTTGCCTTTCTACAAGGCTGCTAGAGAGATGTCAGTGACTAAGAGAGCTGGCTGCTCTTCCCCCAAGCAGGTTCAGTTCCCAGCGCCCACACCAAGGCTGTAACTCCAGCTCCAAGGGATCCAGTGCTCTCTGAGATGACTGACCAGAACTAACTGCATCCTTGTGAGAGACGGGAAAGACAGGAAGAAATCTTCACTGCTCCTGCAGGCTGCCTTTAAATGTAGAAAGAGAGAAAGAGAAACTCACTGCCCTTTTTGGCTGTCCTTAGGTTGGAGAACAGGAACAGGAGAGAGAACCAGCTGAACTGAGCTAGCCTCTCACAAGCCATCCCAACAAACTGCCCACTGTCAGCAGCCAACCATTTCCTTGTGTTCTAAGCTAAGAACCCAAAAGTCCAAGTGGCATGTAAACCACCAGGAGAGCTGCAGAGGTCAAAACCGGGACCACAGCGCTCTGTCCGCAGCACAGGGTTCAGGCAAAGTCCGAGTCCCCGGGCGGCGACCTCTGGGTGGGGAGCCCAGAGCTGGGGACTCGCCATCTCCCCAATTTCACTTCTCCAGCTCCTGACCTGTGCCTGGCCCTTCTGCCCGGACACTGGTGACGACTGCGCAGTTCTCACCCCCATTGGGTGGGGACATCCCGGAGACCCAATCAGCGTGGCCGCGGGCACAGGTTATAAAGTCCACGCAGACCGCGGAAGTCAGACGCGCAGACCCGAGATGGGGGCTCTGGCCCCGCGCGCGCTGCTCCTGCTGCTGGCGGCCGCCCTGGGCCCGACCCGGACCCGCGCGGGTGAGTGCGGGCGGAGGGACACGGGCTCTGGGGAGGGCGGGCGGCTCCGGGGAAGCCGGGTCCCCACCGCCCATCCCGACCTCCCGCCTTCTCCCCGCGTCCCGAGCCCCGCGCCCGCTCCCCTCCCGGCCCGCACACCCCCGGGGTCCCGGGAGGAGGTCGGGGTCTCACCGCGCGCCGCCCCCAGGCGCACACTCGCTGCGGTATTTCTCCACCGCCGTGTCCCGGCCCGGCCTCGGGGAGCCCCGGTACGTGGAAGTCGGCTACGTGGACGGCACGGAGATCGTGCGCTTCGACAGCGACGCGGAGACCCCGAGGGTGGAGCCGCGCGCGGCGTGGATGGACCGGGAGGGGCCGGAGTATTGGGAGAGGGAGACACGGAGAGCCAAGAACAACCAGCGGATAAACCGAGGGAACCTGCGGACCCTGCTCGGCTACTACAACCAGAGCGGCGGTGAGTGACCGCGGTCGGAGGTCACGACGCTCCGCGTCCCACCGACGGGCCGGAGGCGCCCGGGTCTGAAGTAGGGGGAGGAGGAGAGCGGGGACCCGGTTTCCCTTTCGGTTCAGTGTGGTGCGCGGTGGGCGGGGCCTGGGCGGTGGGCGGGGCCTGGGCGGTGGGCGGGACTGACCGCGGGCGTGGGCGGTGGGCGTGGCTGACCGTGGGCGTGGCCCAGGCTCTCACACCATCCAGCAGATGTATGGCTGTGACCTGGGGCCAGACGGGCGCCTCCTCCGTGGGTACCGTCAAGACGCCTACGACGGCCGCGATTACATCGCCCTGAACGACGACCTGACCACGTGGACGGCGGCGGACACGGCAGCGAAGATCACCCGGGACAAGTGGGAGCGGGATGGTGTTGCAGAGAGACTCAGGGCCTACCTGGAGGGCACCTGCCTGGAGTGGCTCAGCAGATACCTGGAGAACGGGAAGGAGGCGCTGCAGCGCGCAGGTGCGAGGGGCCCAGCATCTCCTCCTCTGCCCTCGGGCTGGGCTCCGTCCTGAGGGAGAAGAGACCATCAGCTGGGTCATGCCCCTGCCTCCGAAGGGGAAACAGAGTCCCTGGGTCTCCTGATCAGCATCACAGAGACTGCACTGACTCTCCCAGGGCGCAGCCTTCTCCCTGCACAGCTCAGATCTGTCTCAGGAGGGAGGGAGGGAAGGTCCCCACAGAACCACCAGGGGCTCCCTTCAGTCTGCAGCCCTCTGTCAGCCATGGCCTCTCCCAGGCCGGGTCCTCTGCCCACACACTGTCTGTGGAAACTGAGTCCTGTCATGCTGAGTGTGTCAGTCCTTACACCAGGACCAGAAGTCTCCTTCACCTCGTGGGAAAAATGGACTCTGTGTCCTTGGCTGGTTCCCCCGGTTTCTAGAACTTTCCAAACAGTGTATCCTCCCAGACTCCTGTGTGTGAGGCTTGACCACATCACAATTCTCACTATTTACAGAGTGGCCACAAGGGTACTTATGGGGTACCCTGGACAAATTAATTCTATAATTTCCCAATTCTTCCACACAGACCCCCCAAAGGCCTATGTGACCAGTCATCCTGGACCTGAAGGGAGAGTCACCTTGAGGTGCTGGGCCCTGGGCTTCTACCCTGCCCTCATCTCCATGACCTGGCTGAGGGAGCAGGAGGAACAGACTCAGGACATGGAGCTGGTGGAGACCAGGCCTGCAGGGGATGGAACCTTCCAGAAGTGGGCAGCTCTGGTGGTGCCTTCTGGGAAGGAGCAGAGATACACATGCCATGTGCAGCATGAGGGGCTGCCTGAGCCCCTCAGCCTGAGATGGGGTAAGGAGGGTGTGGGTGCAGAGCTGGGCTCAGGGAAAGCTGGAGCCTTCTGCAGACTGAGCAGGGTCAGGACTGAGAGCTGGGGTCATGACCCTCACCTTCCCTTCCCTTCCCAGAGCCTCCTCAGTTCACCATCCCCATCTGGGCAGTCATTGCAGGCGTGGTTCTCCTGATCATCATTGGAGCTGTGGTGGCCATTGTGATGTAGTGGAGGAGAAACAGAGGTAGGAAAGGGCAGGGTCTGAGTTTCCTCTCAGCCCCTTTAGAAGTGAGCTCTGCCTCACAGATGGGAAACACTTCCACACACCCCTCAGGCTCCTGTCTCTAACCTGGGTCTGCTGTCAGTTCTGGAAACTTCCTAGGGTCGGGGACTTCCCTTGTCTGTCACAGCCTTTCTTCTCACAGGTGGGAAAGGAGGAAGCTATGCTCCAGCTTCAGGTAAGTGTGGGGGCAGGGTTGTCCCTGAGGCCATGGGGGTGAAGCTGAACATGATGAGGAGCTCAGCCAGCCCATAATTCCCCTCCAGCCAAATGTCTGGGAAACTTTATTTGTTGCTTACAATGAAATTATTTTTTTTTTTACCTTAGGCAGTGACAGGAGCTCTGATGAGTCTCTCCCTGGTTGTAAAGGTAACCCTCTAGGGGCCTGATCTGGGAGAGGGGAAAAGTGGACATGGTTGTGTCCAGGGTCTCACAGAATAGCCTTTGAGTGAGTGGTGGGTTTGGGCAGGTTGTCCTCACAGTGACTGTTCACCATTTTGTCCTTAGCATGAAGACAGCTACCTGACGTGCACAGAGAGACAGAAGATGTGTTCAGGTCTCTCCTGTGATGTCCACAGCCCTCTGATCTCCTTAGGCAACAGTGTCTGAATTTCCCTGTGATCCTGTGGGCTCCATGTGAAGAACTGGGGAGCCCAACCATCCTTGCACCGCAGGACCCTGTCCCTGCACTGCCCTGTGTTCCCTTCCTCATCCAACCTTTCTGGTCCAGGCAGGCAGGAGGGGACATCTCCATCCTGTCAGCTCCATGCTGCCCTGAGCTGCAGTTCTTGGCTTTCCCTACTGAAAATCAGAATCTGAGTTTGAACTTGATTGTCCATGTCCTTGCCCTGAGAGGTTGATTGGTGCATCAATTAAAGCAGAGAATTCTTACAGATTTGTGGAGGAAATAAATGGCAGCATGGAGAACATTCCAGAATCTCTATTGATTATTTGAAGGTGTTTGGTGGACAGGAGGAGGCTGAGAGTGCAAAGTGTGAGCAGGGCTGTGTCAAGGTGGAGCACAGTGCATTGTGGGGTTGGACATGGTGGCTCCTTGGCTCTGTCACCTCCTGGCTGTGTTGTCCTGGTCACTGAGAAGAACCACATGCTGAGAGTCTGTGATCACAGGGACACAGGGACGGCCAGAGCCTTGTCCTGTCTCCAGGATTATGAGCAGCCAGGGCTGCTGTGAAGGGTCAGCCTGGGCTCAGTCCTGGCTGTGGCTCTGTCTCCTCTTGTCTTTGTAGTTGGTATTCAGGACTAACCCTGCTCTTGTCCCTGTGAGTGGTGCCTGTCTCTTTCTCCTTTGGGTCCCTGAGTGTGACAGCAGTAAGAGGTGTTTTTCTGTCCTCTTCCCCTAGATCCAACATCCCCTACCCTCAGGAAATGTGGGCTTCAGTCTCCTGAGCTCCTGCCTCCTTCCAGCTCCTCCCTGGTAGATCTCTCCTTTCCCATCTTGCAGCATCTGACCTCGGGTTGTAGGGTGGGCAGAGGACCCACAGGGTCTCCTCTTGAATCAGGACCTGTTCCATCTGTGCTCTGCCCAGGCTCCTCCCCATCCCTGGCTCTGGGAATCCTGGTGCTGCCCCCAGTGGTGACCAAGGATTTGCTAGCTGAGTCTGGGTTAGATTTATATTTATTTAGAATTGTGATCATGGGCCAGGAGACAAGTTGGTGCTCTTGCAACAGACGTGGGTTCATTTTCCAGCACTCACATGGTGGCTCCAACCAATCCTAACTCCAGTTCCAGAGGATCCAATTACTCCATGAACACCAGTCAGGCACATGGTGCAAAATGTGCAGGAAGACATCGACATAAACATATATATATATATATTTACATATATATGTGTATGTATGTGTATATATAAACACATATTTATGTATATATGTGTATATGTGTATACAAATATATATATTTATGTACATGTTTGTGCCGTGAACCGACCCATCCGGGTCCCCTAAGTCCGGGGAGAATCAGGAATCTGGTACTCAGGTGGGCAAGGAGTCGGCGAAGTGACAGACAGTCACAGACACAAGAATGTGTTGAATCTGAGTGTAATTTGCAGCAGGAGCATCAGACTTATATATTATGTTTAATACAGGGAAACATAATCATACAAGAATGTGAATAGTGCCAAAATACGTCAGGCCTCTTTTGTGAATTGTCTCAAAATACATACGTCAGGCCTCTTTCAGGGCAATGTGGTTAAGGGATACAATATGTGAGAACAGATCGTACCTCACAATGTGTAAGACACTGTGGTTACTGTTGGCATACAATGTGGTTACTGTTGGCATATCAGTAAGTATATTGTGGTTAGTAATTTTTTAGAAGCCAGTTACTGTACTGGTTTGTAACAGAGGGTATCTACTTTTTGAAACTGAGATCAGGATAAAAGTCAGGAGTCACAATTTCAGGGGCTTTTGGAGTTTGCTCGACATCTTTCACATCCATCCTAGGTGGGTGGACACTGGAGAGCATTGCAGCCACGCTCCATGGAATAGAATAAAGAGAAGGAGAACGATATCTATCAGACCACAGCCAACAATCGTAACTAGGGCACGACAGGAGACAACCCTCTGTTTCTAGGGGCGCCAGCCAAACTTTCCAGGAGACCAGCTTCCTTGAAGCTTTAGCCTCTACCCACGGAGCAGGAGTTGAGGCATGTCGCAGACTCCACTGGAGTTGGCGTGGCATGTGTGCATATATAAATATATATGTATATATACGTGTATAATATTTAATATATGTAATAACATAATATATGTGTATTATATGTATGTTATCATTATTTGAACATGTATTTGTATATATACTTGTATATGTATATTATTAATACACACAGATAATATATGTGTATATTATATATCATATGTAATATATAAAATATACAGAAAAAATGTTTATGTTGATGTCTTTTATAATATTTGTAATATATATATATATATATATATATATGACAGAGAGAGGGAAGAGGAAGAGAGAGATTCTGGGAATGCAGAGATGGAATCTTCCTCTCCCACTCTGGGTTCCAGCCCCTGCAGGTTTCTCTTCCAGCTTTGTATTTCCAGTCAGGAGCTCAAGGAGCCTTAGCAGAGTCTCATGAGGCGACCAACAGGGTGATCATCTCTGTCCCGATGCCGCCATCTTTATCCTGTGAAGGATCATGACTTCCAGTGCTCAGGCCTCTGCTAATATTCATGCTCACTAAATGTTTGATGAGTGAATAAAAAAACCCACAGAGGATCACAAGTCAAGGACAGAGAGGACGGTGGGGAGATGGGGCGGTGCTGAGGGAAAGCTCAGTGACTCTGACCTCAGTGTGGGAGCACCTGGAGCTGCAGGTGACACAGCAGCATTTGGCCTGAGGTGGTTTTAATAAAGGGAGCTTCTGTAGAAGAGGCGGGGTGATTGTAGCGATTTTTCCTCTAGATTGAAGCACCCCGCTGGATCCAGGAGGCTGATGACCTGAGACACAAGAAGCTTCAGATTCATGGAGCTTACAGGATGTAGCAGGGCCCTCTCAGGGTTAAACCTGCTGCAGTTCCTAAGGGAGAGGAGACTGCTGGGTGCAGCTATAAGGAGCTAGGCAGGGGATGCTGGGATGCAGCTATAGAGAGCTGTGCAGGGGAGGCTGGGATGCAGCTACACTAGGGTGGGCTCCTCTGTGATTATCCCTGACCCACTCACTCTCCGAAGAGTAACCAATGAGCTCTGGGCTCATAGAGCTGGCCATAGATGGATGACTTCCCTGTCTTGATGTCTCTGTCTGGGTTGGAGGAAATTCCCCCACCCCCCGGGGCAGGAGACACAGCAGTGACTATTGTAATCAGCCCACAGTGTCTGTTCCAGATGTGTGATGGGAGTTCAGTTTCTGAGACACACTAGGAAGTAATCCCTGTTGCTGGTCGCCCTGAGCAACAGCTATGGTGAGAAGATGCATGAGCTACAGTGTAAGGGGACAGTTAAGGAGGTGTTGATCAGGAGGTGGAGGGCTGTAGTGTGGATCAGTGCAGAGGCTTGTTAGTCTTCAGCCTCACTGAATCACTGGTGCTAGCCCAGGCCTAGAAGCCTTCAGCCTCTGAGACCTACTGCTGACTGAGCCACTCGGACTCTCCTTGGGTCAACTAACTCTTCTCCAAGCTGACTAGTTCAAACTGACCTCCTGAGCCAGCTTACTGTTTCTGACCGAGCTCTTCTGACTCTGGCCTATTCTGGCTGACCTTCTCTGCTGGGGTCAAAGTGACTCACTCTTCCTGATACTGACTTCTCTGCTGGGCTCTGCCGTGTCTCTGTGTCTCTCCCTGAGGTCTCTCTGCTCCATCCTGCCTCTGTAACTGACTCTCTTTTTGGGATGTCAGTGATTAAGAGAGCTGGCTGCTCTTCCACACAACGAGATTCAGTTCCCAGCACCCACATCGAGGCTGTAACTCCAGCTCCAAGGGATCCAGAGCTCTCTTAGGCTCCAATTACACACACATACATACATATATACATGCAAGCAAAACACTCATACACATAAAGATAAGCCTTTAAAAGATATCCAATCCAGGCCTGGTGGTACCTGCCTTTAATCCCAGCAGTCCATACTAGGGAGGTAGAGGCTGGTGGACCTCTGTTAGTTTAGGCCAGCCTGATCTAAATAACAAGAGTCCAGCCAGCCAGGGCTACCAACAGACTATCTCAGAAGATGGATTCAAATCCTCAGGCTGAGACAGCTCAGCGGCCATTTCCCTGAGTCCTGCACTCCTATCAAATGCTGCTGACGCCCCTGCCACCGTCCTGAGACCACAGTGTGAGGGCCGCTGTCCCGAGACAACCTGACCGCTTTACAAGTCAGAAGGCAGGAGAGGGCTATGAGGCAGAATAGACTACAAAGCAGGCCACACACTGTCCATCCCGGAGTGCTCTCCAGCAATGGCAGACACCTGGGAATGGAGCAGGCGTGGGGTCGCACGTGAAGCAATGGCAGGGGCTTTACACGTAACATGGGGCCTGTGCAGTGCACAGGCGCAGTGCAGAGCTGGAGGCCTTTGGCTTTCAGGTTCTCAAGGCTCACCCCTTGGCATAGTGGCACCGATAACCTAGCAACTGGCTTCAATCCTGACCAGGGGGACCTGAGTATAATCAGCATTTTCCACCTGTGCTGTGATGGAGCCGACCCGACACTAGAGGGCGCGCCGGGCTCGCGGGAGCCGCAATCCTCCAGGGGAGCCTCTTAAAGGTTGCTCACATAGTCCTTTGCCAAACAAATTGAATTTGTTTATCATGACGACTATCTTAAACTTCCTTTTTCTTTAGGTTATTTTGTTCCTTTATGGATGTGGGTGTTTTGGCTTCATATGCGTGACTGGTTCCCAATGGAAGCCAGAAGGGGGAATGGAATCCCCTGGAACTGAAGCGAACAGGTGCTGAGACTCCAGCCCTCTGGAAGAGCAGCCAGGGCTCTTACCCGCTGAACCAGCTCATCCCTCCTCTCGTTTTTCTTTCTTTCTTTCTTCCTTTCTTTCTTCCTTTCTTTCTTCCTGTCTTTCTTCCTTTCTTTCTTCCTTCCTTTCTTCCTTCCTTCCTTCCTTCCTTCCTTCCTTCCTTCCTTTCTTTTTTTCTTTCTTTCTTTCTTTCTTTCTTTCTTTCTTTCTTTCTTTCTTTCTTTCTTTCTTTCTTTCTTCCTTCCTTCCTTCCTTCCTTCCTTCCTTCCTTCCTTTCTTTCTTTCATCTTTTTTTTTTTTTTCTAGACAGGGTTTCTCTGTGCAGCCCTGACTGTCCTGGAACTCACTCTGTAGACCAGGCTGGCCCAGAACTCACAGAGATCCACCTGCCTCTGAGTGCTGGGATTAAAGGATGCACTGCCTGGCTTTTGACTTCATTTTTTATGGCTAAAAAATTCAATTGTGCTGGCTATGCTGGCACACTGCCTTTAAATCCCAGCACTTGGGGGGCAGCTGCAAGAGGATCTCAGGGAGTTCCTAGCCTGGTCTACATAGGGAGCCCAGGATAGCTAGAGCTACATAGTGAGACCCTGTCTCAGAAACAAGCCATTTTAGTTGTGTGTGTGTGTCCTGTGAGCCAGGCTGACCTCTGTGTTCGGCCCTTCTCCCTCCCAGCTGTATACAGACGTACGCTGAGACAGGGCTCAGATTCTTTATTTTTTTCCTGTTTATTATTTCCTCTTATTTTAAAATCCAATAAAGGTTTATCTTTATTTATTTATTTATTTATTGGCTTTTTTATTTTATATTTTAACCACAGTGAAAGACGCAAAAGCAATGTTTGTTTGTTTTTAACATGTTTTCTGTGTTTGTGTGTCTTGGTGCTGGGGATTGGTCCCAATGCCCGGCCTGTCCTGAGCCACATCCCAGTGTGTCCTAGGCTGGCCACAAATTTATAATCCTCCTGCCTCTGCCTCCTGAGTGCTGGGATTCCAGACATGGGCTGCCACACCTGGCTTCCGTGGCTGTCCTCCAGTCCCGTTCCTTTCTGCAGTGTGGAACGTGGCAATAACCTGTGACCAGCAAATGCACAGACACTGAGCAGAGCCAATTCCAAAGTGTGGGGGCAGCCACTGAGGCAGGGGTGATGGGGACCTCACTCTGCCCAGCTAGTGACTGTCAGGAGAATGACTTCCCAGAGCAAAGTGGACACAGGAGAGCCCTTATGAGACAGAGTGGGGGAAGCTGTGCTGGTCCTGGGCATTCTCCTTTATCTCTGGTACCTAGACAAGGGGATTCCCATTGGCTTCCTGAAAAGGTTTTACAGACTGGAAATCAAACTCCTCCAGCAGCTCTGGATCCTTCTGAAAAACTGATATAGTTGGCCCTGTTCCTGACTTGTACAACCCAGTGAAATTCCAAGGGATTGGCCCTCACCTCAAGATCTCGGCCACTATTTCTGACACTGTGATTAAAACTTTCAGTAGGCCAGGCTGTGGGCACGGGAATGCCTTTAATCCCAGCACTCTGGAGGCAGAAGCAGGGGGTTCTCTGTGAGTTCGGAAGCGGCCAGCCTGGACTATAGAGTGAGTTCCGGGACAACGAGAATTACAACAGGGAAACCCTGTCCAAAAAAACCAAGTTAATTCATTCATTCATTAATGCCCAGCATTTTAGAGGCAGAGGCAGGCAGATCTCTCTGAGTTAGAGATCAGCCTGGTCTACATAACAAGTTCAAGTCAGCCCAAGGCTACACAGTGACCTTCACCTTCAGCCGGACTGCAGCTAGCCCCAACCAGGGCGTGGCTGCTGAAGCAACAGCCCTGGACCAGTCACCTGCCTAAGGGGAGATAAGGCACTGGAGCCTGTCTCAAAGGCTTATGTATGAGCTCAGGTGGCCAGCCTAATGCTATGGCTGACAATGCGCAGGAGAAAGACCCTTCTGGAAGGAACCTGCGGCCTCTGGCAACTGCTTCTACCAGGTGTGACCTCACACTCTCCAGGAAATACTCCGCCCCAGCCTGAGCCCCCAACCATCATAATATCTTATTTTTTCTTTAAGATTTATTTGTCATTATTTGAAGGTGTGTGTTTGCACCTGAGTGTGTATACCTCAGTGTAGACGTCCCCGGGGCCAGAGGCGTCTGGAACTCTGGATTTGGAGTTACAGGCAGTGTGAACCACTGTGGGAGCTAGTGGTCCTCAATGCTCCCGACAACTGAGCCACCCCAACCCCTCCTGTTCTTTCTTGAGATAGCATCTCATGAAGCTCAGGCCGACGGCCTGCCCACTGTAGTGGCTAATGCTGATTGTCTCCAGGTGTGGTGGCTCCTGCCTATCTTTAGTCTCGGGCACCCTGGGAAGTAGAGGCAGGTGGAGTTTGAGTATAGATAGCCTGATCTACATTTCAAGTTCCAGGCCTGACAGGGCTACGTGGTGAGATTCTGTCTAAAAAGGATTAAAAAGACCCTTGACAGGATCTTGTGTCCCCTGGGAAATGAGCCTCTGAGCATATCAGTTAGGGATCCTCTTGATTGTAGGCTATCCTCTGTGCATGCCAGTTAGGGATCCTCTTGATTGTAGGCTAGCCCCTGTGCATGCCAGTTAGGGATTGTCTTGGTTAGGCTAGCCTCTGGGAACACCTATGAGAGATCATCTAGATTAGGTTAATTAACATGGGAAGGTCCACCCTAATTGCAGGCAGCATTATCCCAGGGCCTTGGATCCTGGGGTGAATAAGCATGACCAAGGGGCTAGGGAAATGGCTCCCTGTGTAGGAAGGGTTTGATTCCCTGGCAACTACACAAAAGCCAGGTGTGGCTGTACCTGTCTGTCAGCCCAGCACTAAGGGTGGAGACAGGCAGATCCTGGGAGCCTAGTGCAAAAGCTAGTCAGGTTCAATGAGAGAACTGTCTCAAAAGAGTAAGATGGAAGGCTTCTGGGGGACTCACTGTGCTGCCTGTCCCCACCCCGTCTACCTTCCCTACCTTTGCAGCTTCAGTCCCAAAGGTCTAACCAGGTTCAGGGAGAGCACCAGGTGCCTGGCTCTCAGGCTGACCCTCCGCTCTCAGCAGAAGCTAAGCCAGGGACTGTGGGACAGCATGTGTACAGAGCTCACCGCCTCTGCTGGTTCTAGTCTTGCTGAGTCTGAGTCCACATCCAGGCCCCACCAGGCCCAGCCTCACAGGACAGAGAGCCATGCCTAGGAAACCTAAGGCCGGTGAAACAAAGCTGCCACCACCGGGACCCACTCACAAGCACTGATGAGCTAAGGGCTTAACCCCTTCTCCTTCCAGGGAATGGTACCCTCTCTATCCTGTATTCCTGGTAGGGCGCTGTGAGTCTGTGTGGAGCCCAGACAGTGAAGAAGGGAAGACAGGGTCCCTCAGAGACTGCTTGCCTCTCAAAACTGGATCAAATGCCCAGCCATCTCCTCTTATTTTATTTTGTAGGGTCTTGCTTGTTTGAGAAGGGGTCTTGCTGTGTAGTCCTGGCTGTCTGGAACTCACAGTGTAGACCAGGCTGGCCTGAAAGTCACTGTGTAGACCAGGCTGGCCTAGACGTTGCTGTGACCCTCCTGTCTCAGCCTCCTGAGTGCCAGAGGTACAGTGAGTTCCACCACACCTGGCTGTTGATTTGTGGCTTGAGCAGGGTATGTCACCACACTCACCCAGAATTGGAGATGCTCCTGCCTCAGCGTCTGTAGTGTGAACAACATTACCTGCTGGCCAGTCACCACTTTTGACTCTTGAATTTATCCCCTGACAACAGAGACAAAGAGAGAAATAAGTTTTCTAGGCACTGATCTAGTATCTGCTTCCTACTTGATTTAAGGGGCAGTAGATGAATGAGCTCTGAACTTAGGGGCGGTCTTCTCTCCCAGAACTGTTTGGCAGATCAAGGCTCCCTTCCAGGGTAGGGAGCAAATTCCCCCTTCAGTGAGGAAAGGCTTGAGAGAGGGTGGTTGAAGGGTGCTGCCCTTGGAGGGCTCTACAGGCAACAGGAAGTGGGAAGTGGGGCTCTGTAAGGAAGGAGGAGACAAGGCACAGGCTGGATCTCCAGAGCTGCCACTCCCAACACTTTGTAAGATTTACTAAGGAGCTCGATTCTAGAAAGTCTTATTTTTCCGGGTTGCAGATAAGCAAAAGTAGCTTAGAAAGTAGCTAGTCAGGTGCTGGCAGCAGTGTGCATCTTTAACCCCAGCACTTGGAGACATAGGCTCGTGGATCTCTGTGAGTTAGAGGCCAGCCTGGTCTACAGAGTGAGTTCCAGGACAAGTCAGAGTTACAACCGAGAAACTCCCATCTTGAAAAACAAACAAACAAAAAGATCTTTGTTTTGTTTTAAGTATTTTTCAGATCTATTTATTTTATGTATATGAGTGTTTTTTGCCTGCTTGAATGTATGTGTGCCTTGTGTGTGCCAGGTGCCCAAGGAGGTCAGGGGAAAGCGACAGATCCCGCGAAATGAAGTTACAGATGGCTCTGAGCTCCCATGTGGTGCTAGGAACTGAACCTGGGTCCAGCTAGCATGTGGATGAGAGGTGTCTCTCCAGTTCCTTTGGTAAATCCTAGGCAGGTAGCAGTCTCCACATGAGCCAGGCCTCAAAACTGACTCTTGTTACAGGAAGTGGGAAGACCCCACTGGAGGATCTCTGCTGGGAAGCGTGAGGTGGTGAGTTCAGGAAAGGTCCTCTGGGCAGAGAAGGAGAGAGGGAAGAAAGCTGTGTGAAGCCATCCAAGAATGTAGCCTGTCACGTCCTGCAATACTAGCAGTGTCCACCAGGGGGAGCGCTGGAGACGCCATCAGGAAAAACCTTATGTTCACCACAGACACTGGAGCCACTGAGGGAGGCCCAGAGCAGTCAGCCTCCAAGCAGAGAGATGAACAGGAGGAGGACCTGGGGCCAAGGGCTGAGAGAGTCTGGTCTGGGCATTTACGGAGTGGCGGGCAACCTCTGGCAGGGAGGCAACGGAACTCTGAGGAACAGCCTGGATTCCACCTGGGAAGGACAGGATGGAATGTGAGACCCCTCTTCCTGCTCTCAGGAGTGGGTTTCTGTCTCTGTAGCCTTTGCCTCTAGCTCCTAAACCTTCCCCATAGGGGAAAACCCCAATCCAGCCTTCTCAACCTCAGGAGCCGCTGTCTCCCTGGAGTACCCCACCCACCCCATCCTTGCAGTCATAGACAGGGTCCTAAGCGAAGCTCATCTCAGCATATGTCCTTTAGTTTTCAACCAGCAAATAACCTCGGGCCTACTAAGCGCTCCTCACCATGTTACCACCAGTGATGCACACACTCCCAGGGGCATCTCCAGATTTATTTCACTTTTGTTTGGGAGACAGAATTTTGCTTTGCAGATCAGCCTGGGTTTAAAGTGAGATCCTGCCTCAACCTCCCCAGTGTGCACAGCATTGGCTGGCCTGGAACTCACGGAGATCAGCCTGTCTCTGCCTCCTGGCATTAGAGATGTGATTCAGCACCCTCAGTTTAAATTATTATTATTTTTATAAATTATTGCTGTTTTAGATTTATCTTATATGTATGAGTGTTTTGCCTGCATGTATGTATACCACATGCAAACCTGTTCCCTCAAAGGTCAGAAGAGGGCATTGGAATCCTTGGAAATAAACTTATAGATTGTTGTGAGGCACCATGTAGGTGCTGGATCCTGAACCCAGGTCTCCTCCAAGAACAACGGGTGCTATTTAAATTACTTATTTACTTACGCAGAGCATGTGTGTCTGTGTGTGTCTGTTTTTGGTGTGCACGCTTACCTACCCTATATATGTGAGATCCTGTGGAGCAGAAGAAACTCTGAAGCTGCCATGTGGGTGCTGGGAATTGAACCCAGGTCCCCTGGAAGAGCAGCCAGTGTCATTAGCCTCTGAGCCATCTCTCCAGCCCAGACCTTAAATTCTTATTTGAATGGTCTTTGCTTTCTTTACAATACTGGGGATTGAGTCTAGACCACGGTGTGTGGAGCGTGCTCTACCCTGAGCCTCACTCCCATATGCTGCTTGGATGGTCTCTTGTAGTCTTGCATGTGGTGGTGGTGGATAATGGTAGGCAGTACAGTGAGGACCCGCCCACGGCCTTCTGCATCCTAGGCAAACACTCTCCTATGAGCTACATCCAGTCTCATGCAGTTTTCCTTCCATCCCTACCCCCGGCCAGGAAGAAACTCCAGGACATCTCTCCTGGAGTTTGAGAGCAAAAGCAATGGAGCCCTGGTGTGGAAGTGTATTTTAGTTATGCATAAAATAATTGCTCTGTGCACTGCTGGGTGAGGGTGCCTAGGTCTCCCCATTTTGTCTTGTCTGCAAGAGGTGGATTTAGGTGGGGATGTTGATTGCTAATGATCTGCACCTGCTACCAGTAGAACACCCGAGGAGTTCTGGATCAATAAAAACATCTGAGCTCAGACGCTTGGGGTTCCACTGTCCAGGATGGTGCTGGCCACGATAGTGGTTCCTTCTGCCGAGGTCTGGTGGGTTTGCACAATGAATACGCCTCCTTGTCATCCTTGTGGAGCCACCACAACCAGTGTACTGCTATAGAGCCAACGTATTTTAAAAAGAAAGTTTGTGAGTTAGACCTCAGGAAATCAGAGCCAGGCTGGGCGTGGTCCTGCATGGCTTAGATCTCAGAGGGCAGATGCAGGTGGATCTCTGAGTTTGAGACCAGCCTGGTCTATATAGAAAGTTCCAGACCACATAGTGAGACCCTGCTGAGAGAGAGGTGGTTGGGGGGATCAGAGAGTCAAAGCCTTGAAGATCTATAAACAAACTCTATATCTTTGCTTTGTTGTTATCTTCCTCTCCTAGAGGAGGGAGGTGAGGAGGGTTAGGGAGGGTCAGCTACACAGTCACATGACTTAGAGCTAGCAGGTGGCATTCAATTCTAAGCACATGGGGTCCCCGCCTTAAGGCCAGCTCAGTCTGGTGAGGGTATAACCCAAGAGGAGACTGTGTGGACAGGTCTGTAGACATGAGGGAGGCCTGCTGGGTGCAGGAGGAAGCCATTCTCTGCAGAGGACACAGGGAGCAGTACAGCATGGTCCCTTTGCTGGGCACCCATGTGACAGAGAAGCTGAATCTGGGAGAAGGAGTGTTTATCAGTGCAGAAGGGAATTCCAAGTATTTGAGGAGGTGGGAGAGCTGCAGCCTGGCATTTTTGGACCTGGGGAGTTGTGCTTTGGCATTTCAGAGATGCACACCTCCAGGCCAGGGTGATCTGCGAGCCACCAGGAAACCAGAGCGTGAGCACTGGTCATGTATTTATAACTGCTGGAGTCTCTCAAATCAGGAACTCTGCAGAACTGAGAGGGGGAAAGGGATACAGTCATGGCCCAGAGCAGAAACTACTCTGGAAACTGGGTGATGGGTCGTTGGGTCTCAGCACACAGAAAAGGACAGGTGGGAACAGTGAAGGGAGGTGGAGGTGCTGAAGGCACTTGGGGGAGGTCTGGGAGAGCAGAGCCCTAGGCCAGCCACAGGACCTCTCTATCAGCCTCTGGGCATGGTGGGTAGAGACTCTTGTGCCAAATCTGAGAACTGTGAGTTCAAGTCCAGGACCCACATGGTGGAAGAAGACAGCCCATTACCTAAAGTTGTCCTGCATTTACACATACACATACACAAATGTAAAAAGAATTGTATTTATTTATTTAAATTATCAAGAAAGGGTTCTCTGTGTAACCATGGCTGTCCAGAAATCTGCCGGCCTCTGCTTCCTAAGTGCCGGGATTAAACTCCACCATGCCTGGCTGTAATAAAAATTTTACCCCTGTTTTTGATTTCTCTGTTAGCTTCAGCTGTCATCACCTCCAGGAGCCCCTGTGGGTCGCAGGGCTGAAGCTCTTAGGTGCTTCACTCTCCTAACGCCTGAACTTGACTCTCAAAGTGCATCGGTCTGTCCTCCCATCAATGACTTGCCTTTGCTTCACTCAGGCTCTTCCGGAAGATTCTTTAATGTCAAGAATCTCAAAATTTGGGTTGCGTATAGCCCACGCCTTTAATCCCAGGTGGTGGAGGCCAGCCTGGTGTACAAAGTGAGTTCAGGGCTACTCAGTGAAACCCTGCTCTAAGGAAAAAGTGCTAGGCACAATATAATCTGTAATGTCCACTCCTTGCATGCAGGGGATGGAGGCTGAGTGGCAGGTACGGGTAGGGGTGGAGACAACCAGATCCCTGGCATATCAATCAAGGTAAAAGGGCGGGGCAGTAGGTCTGTTGACAGCATTAGACCAGAACACCACCTAAAGGGTCATCTCTCCACCTGGCATCTGAGCCTCTCTCTCCCTCCCCAAGCCCAATCTCTCCTCTCTGATTTTGACACAAAGTTTCACCGTGTAGCTGTGACTCATCTTTAAATTGCCATAATACTGCTTCAGTTTCCTAAGTAGTTCCTAAAAGTCCCCGAGTTTGACACTTCACACCGCTTGGGATGAGTTTTCCAGGGGACCCAAGCAGGGACACTCAAATCCAAACTGAGCTTGCATACTGCTCATGTCCAGCTTCACCAAACTTGAGAGGAGACCCTGCCGCCAGCCTTCCTGGGAAGAACTGCCTGGCGTTGGAAGGTGGGCAGAGAAAGATGTATGCTTTCATCTCCCCAGGTTCCCCTTCCATCTCCCCAGGGCCAAACTTCATTTCACAGAGGAACTGTGTCACTGGGGGTGAGCTTTGAGATTTCAGATGACCAAGCCAGGCCCAGTGTGACTCTCTCTTCCTGCTGCCTGCTACCCAGATGTAGAACTCTCAGCTCCTTCTCCAGTACCATGTCTGCCTGCGTACTGCCCTGACTTCCACCATGAAGACAGTGGATCAAACCTCCGAACCCTTAAGCCCCAGATGCTTCCCTTACAAGAGTTGCCACCGTGGTCCTGGCGTCTCTTCACTGCAATAGCACACTGAGTAAGACATTCTTCTTCAGCTGTGGCCCCTGTGTGCTACACAGCTCATGGGACATCTCTGGCACTACGTTCAAGGCTAGGGACACTGCAGCAGCTTGGGAGGAGGGCTGGAGTACAGTCACTGCAGCCTGAAACTCAGGAGACCTGCTCCATATTGGTCTGCCACCATGCCAGCATGTAGGAGAGAAGGGACTCTCCCTGAGGATGGCTAGTCTGACCGTGGTTCTAGTAGCCACTGGTAAGGAGCCTGTGTTCCAGGGAGCAACCCTAATTCATTGGACCACCAGACACAAACAAGGACACAGAGCAACATTGTGTAAGTGAAGAGGTTGCCTTTCCACAAGGCTGCTAGAGAGATGTCAGTGACTAAGAGAGCTGGCTGCTCTTCCCCCAAGCAGGTTCAGTTCCCAGCGCCCACACAGAGGCTGTAACTCCAGCTCCAAGGGATCCAGTGCTCTCTGAGATGACTGACCAGAACTAACTGCATCCTTGTGAGAGACCCTGCATCAGAAGCAGCTGCTGCTGGATTCCTGCCAGGGTGGGGGCTGGGAGACAGGAAGTGCTCTGGGATTGAAGCCCCTGCATTTTGAGTATTTGCAGGTCAACAATAACAACACAACATTGTAACTGAAGCCTGCTCTCTGCCCCAACTGCTACTGTAACTGATTCCTAAGTTGTAACAGATTCCTACTGTGCCCTTTACCCTCCTGCTCTAAAAAGAGACAGGAAAGACAGGGAGAAATCTTCACTGCTCCTGCAGGCTGCCTTTAAATGTAGAAAGAGAGAAAGAGAAACTCACTGCTCTTTTTGGCTGTCCTTAGTCTGGATAACAGGAACTGCAGAGAGAACCAGCTGAACTGAGGTAGCCTCTCACAAGCCATCCCAACAAACTGCCCACTGTCAACAGCCAGCCATTTCCTGTGTGTTCTAAGCTAAGATCCCAAAAGTCCAAGTGGCTTGTAAACCACTCGGAGAGCTGCACAGGACAAAACCTTCTCAGGAAAGGTGGAGTTAGACAGGGTTCAGTGCCCTGCTGTGTTTGGTCTCCACGGGATCTATTCCCAGTGGAAAAGGGGGTCCACCGAGCTGAGACAGGCAGACACGGAGACGCGGTCCTGGGGGAAGAGGCAAAGTCTCTTCTCTGTGGTGAGATTCCTGAGCATCAGGCAGAGTGAGCTGCCCACTGCGGTGAACTCAGACCCTGGTCTCCGTGGAGTCTGTGTGGGGCTTGCAGGCCAAGGACTCCTGCTTTAAACAGAGACATTTGTCAGCTGCCTCCCAGCCTGCTTGTTGCTGCCAGTGTGTTCCTGGAAGTGACTTCTTCTAGAAGAGTCCAGGGTCTGAGCACTGAAGAGGAGAAGGAAGAGGAAGGCTGGAGAGAAGGCAGGAGCCCGGCCTGTGGGTCTCAGGTGTGCAGACAGCTTCTGGGTCAGAACTCGGAGACCCCAGGACCACAGCGCTCTGTGTGCAGCACAGGGTTCAGGCAAAGTCCGAGTCCCTGGGCGGCGACCTCTGGGTGGGGAGCCCAGAGCTGGGGATTCCCCATCTCCCCGGTTTCACTTCTCCAGCTCCTGACCTGTGTAGGGCCCTTCTGCCCGGACACTGGTGATGACAGCGCAGTTCTCACCCCCATTGGGTGGGGACATCCCCGAGACCCAATCAGCGTGGCCGCGGGCACAGGTTATAAAGTCCACGCAGACCGCGGAAGTCAGACGCGCAGATCCGAGATGGGGGCTCCGGCCCCGCGCGCGCTGCTCCTGCTGCTGGCGGCCGCCCTGGGCCCGACCCGGACCCGCGCGGGTGAGTGCGGGCGGAGGGACACGGGCTCTGGGGAGGGCGGGCGGCTCCGGGGAAGCCGGGTCCCCATCGCCCATCCCGACCTCCCGCCTTCTCCCCGCGTCCCGAGCCCCGCGCCCGCTCCCCTCCCGGCCCGCGCACCCCCGGGGTCCCGGGAGGAGGTCGGGGTCTCACCGCGCGCCGCCCCCAGGCGCACACTCGATGCGGTATTTCGACACCGCCGTGTCCCGGCCCGGCCTCGGGGAGCCCCGGTACGTCTCCGTCGGCTACGTGGACGGCACGGAGATCGCGCGCTTCGACAGCGACGCGGAGACCCCGAGATATGAGCCGCGCGCGGCGTGGATGGAGCGGGTGGGGCCGGAGTATTGGGAGAGGACGACACGGATCGCCAAGGACAACGAGCAGACTTATCGAGTGGGCCTGCGGACCCTGCTCGGCTACTACAACCAGAGCGGCGGTGAGTGACCGCGGTCGGAGTCAGGACCCTCCGCGTCCCACGGACGGGCTGGAGTCGCCCGGGGCCCAGGAACTGGGTGGGGGAGGAGGAGAGCGGGGACTCGGTTTCCCTTTGGGTTCAGAGAATTCCTCAGTGGGCGGGGCCGGTGGGCGGGGCCTGGGCGGTGGGCGGGGCTGACCGCGGGTGTGGCCACAGGTTCTCACACTTATCAGTGGATGTATGGCTGTGACCTGGGGCCGGACGGGCGCCTCCTCCGTGGGTACCATCAGTTCGCCTACGACGGCCGCGATTACATCGCCCTGAACGACGACCTGACCACGTGGATGGCGGCGGACATGGCGGCGAAGATCACCCGGGACAAGTGGGAGCGGGCTGGTGAGGCAGAGAGACACAGGGCCTACCTGGAGGGCACCTGCCTGGAGTGGCTCAGCAGACACTTGGAGAACGGGAAGGAGGCGCTGCAGCGCGCAGGTGCGAGGGGCCCAGCATCTCCTCCTCTGCCCTAGGGCTGGGCTCAGTCCTGAGGGTGAGGAGACCATCAGCTGGGTCATGCCCCTGCCTCCGAAGGGGAAACAGAGTCCCTGGGTCTCCTGATCAGCATCACAGAGACTGCACTGACTCTCCCAGGGCGCAGCCTTCTCCCTGCACAGCTCAGATCTGTCTCAGGAGGGAGGGAGAGAAGGTCCCCACAGAACCAGCAGGGGCTCCCTTCAGTCTGCAGCCCTCTGTCAGCCATGGCCTCTCCCAGGCCAGCACCTCTGCACACACACTGTCTGTGGAAACTGAGTCCTGTCATGCTGAGTGTGTCAGCCCTTACACCAGGACCAGAAGTCTCTCCTTCACCTCATTGGAAAAATGGACTTTGTGTCCTTGGCTGGTTCCCCCGGTTTCTAGAAGTTTCCACACACTTTTCCTCCGGGACTCCTGTGTGTGAGGCTTCCATCCCTACCACACCCCAATCTAACTATTTACAGAATGGTCACAAGGGTACTTATGGGATACCCTGGAAAAATTAATTCTATAATTTCCCAATTCTTCCACACAGATCCCCCAAAGGCCCATGTGACCAGTCATCCTGGACCTGAAGGGAGAGTCACCCTGAGGTGCTGGGCCCTGGGCTTCTACCCTGCCCTCATCTCCCTGACCTGGCTGAGGGAGCAGGAGGAACAGACTCAGGACATGGAGCTGGTGGAGACCAGGCCTGCAGGGGATGGAACCTTCCAGAAGTGGGCAGCCCTGGTGGTGCCTTCTGGGGAGGAGCAGAGATACACATGCCATGTGCAGCATAAGGGGCTGCCTGAGCCGCTCACCCTGAGATGGGGTAAGGAGGGTGTGGGTGCAGAGCTGGGCTCAGGGAAAGCTGGAGCCTTCTGCAGACTGAGCAGGGTCGGGGCTGAGAGCTGAGGTCATGACCCTCACCTTTCCTTCCCAGAGCCTCCTCAGTCCTCCATCCCCATCATGGCTGTCATCGCTGTCCTGGTTCTCCTTGGAGCTGTGATCACTGGAGCTGTGGTGGCCATTGTGATGAAGAGGAGGAGAAACGCAGGTAGGAAAGGGCAGGGTCTGAGTTTCCTCTCAGCCCCTTTAGAAGTGAGCTCTGCCTCACAGATGGGAAACACTTCCACACACCCCTCAGGCTCCTGTCTCTAACCTGGGTCTGCTGTCAATTCTGGAAACTTCCTAGGGTTGGGGACTTCCCTTGTCTGTCACAGCCTTTCTTCCCACAGGTGGGAAAGGAGGAAGCTATGCTCCAGCTTCAGGTCAGTGTGGGGGCAGGGTTGTCCCTGAGGCCATGGGGGTGAAGCTGAACATGATAGGGAGCTCAGCCAGCCCATAATTCCCCTGCAGCCAAATCTCCGGGAAACTTTATTTGTTGCTTACAATGAAATTATTTTTTTTTTTACCCTAGGCAGTGACAGGAGCTCTGAAGAGTCTCTTCCTGGTTGTAAAGGTAACCCTCTAGGGGCCTGATCTGGGGAGGGGAGAAGTGGACATGGTTGTGTCCAGGATCTCACAGAATAGCCTTTGAGTGAGTGGAGGGTTGGGCAGGTTGTCCTCACAGTGACTGTTCACCACTTTGTTCCTTAGCATGAAGACAGCTGCCTGGCGTGGACAGAGAGACAGAAGATGTGTTCAGGTCTCTCCTGTGATGTCCAGAGCCCTCTGATCTCCTTAGGCAACAGTGTCTGAAGTTCCCTGTGATCCTGTGGGCTCCATGTGAAGAACTGGGGAGCCCAACCACCCTTGCACCCCAGGACCCTGTCCCTGCACTGCCCTGTGTTCCCTTCCACAGCACACCTTCCTGGTCCAGCCAGACAGGAGGGGACATCTCCATCCTGTCAGCTCCATGTTGCCCTGAGCTGCAGTTCTTGGCTTTCCCTACTGAAAATCAGAATCTGAGTTTGAAGTTGATTGTTCATGTCCTTGATCTGAGAGGTTGATTGGTGCATCAATAAAGCAGAGAATTCTTACAGTTCTGTGGAGGAAATAAATGGCATCATGGAGAACATTCCAGAGTCTCTGTTGATTATTTTGAAGGTGTTTGGTGGACAGGAGGAGGCTGAGAGTGCAAAGTGTGAGCAGGGCTGTGTCAAGGTGGAGCACAGTGCATTGTGGGGTTGGACATGGTCACTCCTCAGCTCTGTCACCTCCTGGCTGTGTTGTCCTGGTCACTGAGAAGAACCACATGCTGAGAGTCTGTGATCACAGGGACAGAGGGACGGCCAGAGCCTTGTCCTGTCTCCAGGATTAATAGCAGCCAGGGCTGCTGTGACCGGTCAGCCTGGGCTCAGTCCTGGCTGTGGCTCTGTCTCCTCTTGTCTTTGTAGTTGGTATTCAGGACTAACCCTGCTCTTGTCCCTGTGAGTGGTGCCTGTCTCCTTCTCCTTTGGTTCCCTGAGTGTGACAGCATTGGAGGTGTTTTCTGTCCTTGTCCCCAAGTCCCCACAAGGCCCTGCCCTCAGGAGAATGTGGGTTTCAGTCTCCTGAGCTCCTGCCTCCTTCCAGCTCCTCCCTGGAGGATCTCTCCTTTCCCATCTTGCAGCATCTGACCTCGGGTTGTAGGGTGGGCAGAGGACCCACAGGGTCTCCTCTTGCATCAGGACCTGTTCCATCTGTGCTCTGCCCAGATCCCTCCCCATCCCTGGCTCTGGGAATCCTGGTGCTGCCCCCAGTGGTGACCAAGGATTTGCTAGCTGAGTCTAGGTTAGATTTATATTTATTTAGAATTGAGATCATGGGCCAGGAGACAAGTTGGTGCTCTTGCAACAGACGTGGTTCATTTTCCAGCACTCACATGGTGGCTCCCAACCAATCCTAACTCCAGTTCCAGACGATCCAATTACTCCATGAACACCAGGCAGGCACATGGTGCAAAATGTGCAGGAAGACATCGACATAAACATATATATATATTTACATATATATGTGTATGTATGTGTATGTGTATATATAAACACATATTTATGTATATATGTGTATATGTGTATACAAATATATATATTTATGTATATGTGTTTGCCGCCAACCGACCCAGCCGGGTCCCCTAAGTCTGGGGAGAATCAGAATCTGGTACTTAGGTGTGCAAGGAGTCGGCGAAGTGACAGACAGACACAGACACAAGAATGTGTTGAATCTGAGTGTAATTTGCAGCAGTGAGCATCAGACTTATATATTATTTTTAATACAGGGAAACATAATCATACAAGAATGTGAATAGTGCCAAAATACGTCAGGCCTCTTTTGTGAATTGTGTCAAAATACATACGTCAGGCCTCTTTCAGGGAAATGTGGTTAAGGGATACAATATGTGAGAACAGATCGTACCTTACAATGTGTAAGACACTGTGGTTACGGTTGGCATACAATGTGGTTACGGTTGGCATATCAGTAAGTATACTGTGGTCAATAATTTTTTAGAAGCCAGTTACTGTACTGGTTTGTAACAGAGGGTACCTACTTTCTGAAACTGAGATCAGGATCAAAGTCAGGAGTCACAATTTCAGGGGCTTTTGGAGTTTGCTCGACATCTTTCACATCCATCTTAGGTGGGCGGACACTGGAGAGCATTGCAGCCACGCTCCATGGAATAGAATAAAGAGAAGGAGAACGATAACTATCAGACCACAGCCAACAGTCGTAACTAGGGCACGACAGGAGACATCCCTCTGTTTCTAGGAGCGCCAGCCAAACTTTCCAGGAGACCAGCTTCCTTGAAGCTTTAGCCTCTACCCACGGAGCAGGAGTTTATCCCTGTCGCAGACTCCACTGGAGTTGGCGTGGCATGTGTGCATATATAAATATATATGTATATATACGTGTATAATACATAATATATGTAATAATATAATATATGTGTATTATATGTATGTTATTATTTGAATATGTATTTGTATATATACTTGTATATGTATATTATTAATACACACAAATAATATATGTGTATATTATATAATATATCATATGTAATATATAAAATATGCAGAAAAATGTTTATGTTGATGTCTTTTATAATATTTGTAATATATATATATATATATATATATATATATGACAGAGAGAGGGAAGAGGAAGAGAGAGATTCTGGGAATGCCAGAGATGGAATCTTCCTCTCCCACTCTGGGTTCCAGCCTCTGCAGGTTTCTCTTCCAGCTTTGTATTTCCAGTCAGGAGCTCAGGGAGCCTTAGCAGAGTCTCATGAGGCGACCAACAGAGTGATCATCTCTGTCCCGATGCGGCCAACTTTATCTTGTGAAGGGTGATGACTTCCAGTGTTCAGGCCTCTGCTAATATTCAGGCTCACTAAATGTTTGATGAGTGAATAAAAAAACCCACAGAGGATCACAAGTCAAGGACAGAGAGGAAGGTGGGGAGATGGGGCGGTGCTGAGGGAAAGCTCAGGTGACTCTGACCTCAGTGTGGGAGGACCTGGAGCTGCAGGTGACACAGCAGCATTTGGCCTGAGGTGGTTTTAAAAAAGGGAGCTTCTGTAGAAGAGGCGGGGTGATTGTAGTGATTTTTCCTCTAGATTGAAGAACCCCCACTGAATCCAGGAGGCTGATGACCTGAGACACAAGACGCTCCAGATTCATGGAGCTTACAGGATGTAGCGGGGCCCTCTCAGGGTTAAACCTGCTGCAGTTCCTAAGAGAGAGGAGACTGCTGGGTGCAGCTATAAGGAGCTAGGCAGGGGATTTGGGATGCAGCTATAGAGAGCTGTGCAGGGGATGCTGGGATGCAGCTACACTAGGGTGGGCTCCTCTGTGATTGTCCCTGACCCACTCACTCTCCGAAGAGTAACCAATGAGCTCTGGGCTCATAGAGCTGGCCATAGATGGATGACTTCCCTGTCTTGATGTCTCTGTCTCTGTCTAGGTTGGAGGAAATTCCCCCACCCCCCGGGGCAGGAGACACAGCAGTGACTATTGTAATCAGCCCACAGAGTCTGATCCAGATGTGTGATGGGAGTTCAGTTTCTGAGACACACTAGGAAGTAATCCCTGTTGCTGGTTGCCCCGAGCAACGGCTATATTGGGAAGATGCATGAGATACAGTGTAAGAGGACAGTTAAGGAGGTGTTGATCAGGAGGTGGAGGACTGTAGTGTGGATCAGTGCAGAGGCTTGTTAGTCTTCAGCCTCACTGAATCACTGGTGCTAGCCCAGGCCTAGAAGCCTTCAGCCGCCGAGACCTACTGCTGACTGAGCCACTCCTACTCTCCTTGGGTCAACTAACTCTTCTCCAAGTTGACTTGTTCAAACTGACCTCCTGAGCCAGCTTACTGTTTCTGACCGAGCTCTTCTGACTCTGGCCTATTCTGGCTGACCTGCTCTGCTGGGGTCAAAGTGACTCACTCTTCCTGATACTGACTTCTCTGCTGGGCTCTGCTGTGTCTCTGTGTCTCTCCCTGAGGTCTCTCTGCTCCATCCTGCCTCTGTAACTGACTCTCTTTTTGGGATGTCAGTGATTAAGGGTGCTGGCTGCTCTTCCACACAACCAGGGTCAGTTGCCAGCACCCACATCGATGCTGTAAATTCAGCTCCAAGGGATCCAGAGCTCTCTTAGGGCCCCAATTACACACACACATACATACACATACATACATACATACATGCAAGCAAAACACTCATACTCATAAAGATAAGCCTTTAAAAGATATCCAGTCCAGGTGAGGTGGTAAATGCTTTAATCCCAGCAGTCCATACTAGGGAGGTAGAGGCTGGTGGACCTCTGTTAGTTTAGGCCAGCCTGATCTATATAACAACTTCACAGCCAGTCAGGGCCACCAACAGACTATCTTAAAAGATGGATTCAAATCCTCAGGCTGAGACAGCTCAGTGGCCATTTCCCTGAGTCCTGCACTCCTATCAAATGCTGCTGACGCCCCTGCGACCGTCCTGAGACCACACGGTGAGGGCCGCTGTCCCGAGACAACCTGGCCGGTTTACAAGTCAGAAGGCAGGAGAGGGCTATGAGGCAGAATAAACTACAAAGCCGGCCACACCCTGTCCATCCCGGAGTGCTCTCCAGCAATGGCAGACACCGGGGAGTGGAGCAGGCGTGGGGTCGCACGTGAAGCAGAGGCAGGGGCTTTACAGGCAACACGGGTCCGCGCAGTGCACAGGAGCAGTGCAGAGCTGGAGGCCATTGCCTTTCAGGTTCTCAAGGCTCACCCCTTGGCATAGTGGCACCGAAAACTTAGCAACTCGCTTCAATCCTGACCAGGGGACCTGAATATAATCAGCATTTTCTACCTGTGGTGTGATGGAGACGACCCGACACTAGAGGGCGCGCCGGGCTCGCGGGAGCCGCAATCCTCCAGGGGAGCCTCTTAAAGGTTGCTCACATAGTCCTGTGCTAAACAAATTGAATTTATTTATCATGACGATTATCTTATACTTTCTTTTTCTTTAGTTTATTGTGTTCCTTTATGGATGTGGGTGTTTTGGCTTCATGTGCGTGACTGGTCCCTGTGGGAAGCAAGAAGGGAGAATGGGATCCCCTGGAACTGGAGAGACTCCAGCCCTCTGGAAGAGCAGCCAGGGCTCCTACCCGCTGAGCATCTCTCCAGCCCTTGGGTTTTCTTCTGCTGAGATTATTGGTGTGATCTCAGCATTCAGCTTTATTTAACTTCTAACCAGTGAGGGCAGATATGTAAAGGGAGATGATGCAACTAGGAAATTGGGGAGAACTATCAAAACAGTCGGAGGCATGCTAATGTCCACAGACGGCGCCACTTGTTCTGTGTTTAATATATTTTTATATTGTACTTACAGTGGTGTTTTGTCCGCATGTGTGTCTGCTTGAAGGTGCTGGATCCCCTGGAAATGGAGTTACAGGCAGTTATGAGCTGCCATGTGGGTGCTGGGAATTGAACCCTGGTCTGGTCTTCTGGAAGAGCAGCCAGTGTTCTTAACCCCTGAACCAACTCAACCCTCCTCTGGTTGGCTTCTTTCTTCTTCTTTTTTTTTTTTTTTTCGTTTTTTCTAGACAGTGTTCCTCTGTGCAGCCCTGGCTGTCCTGGAACTCACTCTGTAGACCATGGTAGCCTGGAACTCACAGAGATCCACCTGCCTCTGAGTGCTGGGATTAAAGGATGCACTGCCTGGCTTTTGTCTTTATTTTTATGACTAAAAAATTCAACTGTGCTGGCTATGGTGGCACACTGCCTTTAAATCCCAGCACTTGGGGGGCAGCGGCAAGAGGATCTCAGGGAGTTCCTAGCCTGGTCTACATAGTGAGCCCAGGATAGCTAGAGCTACATAGTGAGACCCTGTCTCAGAAACAAGCCATTTTAGTTGTGTGTGTGTGTCCTGTGAGCCAGGCTGACCTCTGTGTTCGGCCTCCTCCCTCACAGCTGGATACAGACGTATGCTGAGATGGGGCTCAGATTCTTTACTTTTTTCCTGTTCATTTTTTCCTCTTATTTTGTAATCCAGTAAAGGTTTATCTTTATTTTTTTTATTTTATATTTTAACCACAGTGGAAAAGATGCAAAACCATTGTTTGTTTTTAAATATGTTTCCTGTGTTTTGTGCTTGTGTGTCTTGGTGCTGGGGATTGGTCCCAATGCCAGGCCTGTCCTGAGCCACATCCCAGTGGGTCCTAGGCTGGCCACAAATTTGTAATCCTCCTGCCTCTGCCTCCTGAGTGCTGGGATTCCAGACATGGGCTGCCACACCTGGCTTCCGTGGCTGTCCTCCAGTCCTGTTCCTTTCTGCAGTGTGGAACGTGGCAATAACCCGTGACCAGCAAATGCACAGACACTGAGCAGAGGCAATTCCTAAGTGTGGGGGCAGCCACTGAGGCAGGGGTGATGGGGACCTCACTCTGCGCAGCTAGTGACCGTCAGGAGAATGACTTCCCAGAGCAAAGTGGACACGGGAGAGCCCTTATGAGACAGGGTGGGGGAAGCTGGGCTGGGTCCTGGGCATTCTCCTTTATCTCTGGTACCTAGATAAGGGGACTCCCGTTGGCTTCCTTAAAAGGTTTTACAGACTGGAAGTCAAACTCCTCCAGCAGTTCCAGATCCTTCTGAAAAAACTGACATAGTTGGCCCAGTTCCTGACTCATACAACCCAGTGAAATTCCAAGGGATTGGCCCTCACCTCAAGATCTGGGCCACTATTTCTGACACTGTGTGATTAAAAACTTTCAGTAGGCCGGGCTGTGGGCTCAGGAATGCCTTTAATCCCAGCACTCTGGAGGCAGAAGCAGGGGGTTCTCTGTGAGTTCCGAGATGGCCAGCCTGGACTATAGAGTGAGTTCCGGGACAACGAGAATTACAGCAGGGAAACCCTGTCCAGAAAAACCAAAATTAATTAATTCATTCATTCATTATTGCCCAGCATTTTAGAGGCAGAGGCAGGCAGGTCTCTCTGAGTTAGAGATCAGCCTGGTCTACATAGCAAGTTCAAGTCAGCCTGGGGCTGCACAGTGAGACTCTGTCTCCAAAGCAAAGAAACAACAGCTGGTGTCCTGTTGGAAGATTTTCATCTCTTGGAGGCAAGTTCTTTTCAGGAAATAGGAAACTCCTGAGCAGAATCTAATCCCAGGTCACTTAGGCTGTGGCTCACATCTACAGGAGTTCCTTCCAGGCCAAACTCTCGCTCCCTCCCGCTGCGGAGCCGGTGACCTTCACCTTCAGCCGGGCTGCAGCTAGCCCCAACCAGGGTGTGGCTAGTGAAGCAAGAGCCCTGGACCAGTCACCTGCCTAAGGGGAGATAAGGCACTGGAGCCTGTCTCAAAGGCTTATGTATGAGCTCAGGTGGCCAGCCTAATGCTATGGCTGACAAATACACAGGGGAAAGACCCTTCTGGAAGGAACCTGCGGCCTCTGGCAACTGCTTCTACCAGGTGTGACCTCACACTCTCCAGGAAATATTCCGCCCCAGCCTGAGCCAGCAACCATTATAATATCTTATTTTTTTCTTTAAGATTTATTTGTCATTATTTGATGGTGTGTGTCTGCACGTGAGCGTATATATCTGAGTGTAGACGTCCCCTGGGCCAGAAGCGTCTGGAACTCTGGATTTGGAGTTACAGGCAGTGTGAACCACTGTGGGAGGTAGTGGTCCTCAATGCTCCCGACCACTGAGCCACCCCAGCCCGTCCTGTTCTTTCTTGAGATAGCATCTCAGGAAGCTCAGGCCGACAGCCTGCCCACTGTAATGGCTAATGCTGCTTGTCTCCAGGTGTGGTGGCACGTGTCCATCTTTAGTCTCGGGCACTCTGGGAAGTAGAGGCAGGTAGAATTTGAGTATAGATAGCCTGATCTACATTTCAAGTTCCAGGCCTGACAGGGCTGCCTGGTGAGATTCTGTCTAAAAAAGATTAAAAAGACCGTTGACAGAATCTTATGTCACCTGGGAAATGAGCCTCTGGGTCTGCCAGTTAGGGATCCTCTTGATTGTAGGCTAGCCCCTGTGCATGCCAGTTAGGGATCCTCTTGATTGTAGGCTAGCCCCTGTGCATGCCAGTTAGGGATCCTCTTGATTTTAGTCTAGCCCCTGTGCATGTCAGTTAGGGATTGTCTTGGTTAGGCTAGCCCCTGTGCATGCCAGTTATTACTGTCTGGTTATGCTAGCCTCTGTGCATGCCAGTTAGGGATCTTGTTGATTGTAGGCTAGCCCCTGTGTATGCCAGTTAGGGACTGTCTTGGTTAAGCTAGCCTCTGTGTATCCCAGTTAAGAATCCTCTTGATTGTAGGCTAGCCTCTGTGCATGCCAGTTAGGGATTGTCTTGGTTAGGCTAGCCTCTGGGAACACCTATGAGAGATCATCTAGATTAGGTTAATTAACATGGGAAGATCCACCCTAATTGTAGGCAGCATTATCTCAGGGCCTGGGATCCTGGGCTGAATAAGCAGGACCAAGGGGCAAGGGAAATGGCTCCCTGGGTAGGAAGGGTGTGATTCCCTGGCAACTACACAAAAGCCAGGTGTGGCTGTACCTGTCTGTCAGCCCAGCACTAAGGGTGGAGACAGGCAGATCCTGGGAGCCTAGTGCAAAAGCTAGTCAGGTTCAGTGAGAGAACTGTCTCAAAAGAGTAAGATGGAAGACTTCTGGGGGACTCACTGTGCTGCCTGTCCCCAGCCCCTCTACCTTCCCTGCCCAGGGAAATTGTACCTTTGCTGCTTCAGTCCCAAAGGTCTAACCAGGTTCAGGGAGAGCACCAGGTGCCTGGCTCTCAGGCTGACCCTCAGCTCTCAGCAGAAGCTAAGCCAGGGACTGTTGGACAGCAGGTGGAAAGAGCTCACCGCCTCTGCTGGTTCTAGTCTTGCTGAGTCTGGGTCCACATCCAGGCCCCACCAGGCCCAGCCTCACAGGACACAGAGCCATGCCTAGGAAACCTAAGGCCAGTGAAACAAAGCTGCCACCACCGGGACCCACTCACAAGCGCTGATGAGCTAAGGGCTTAACCCCTCTCCTTCCAGGGAATGGTACCCTCTCTATCCTGTATTCCTGGTAGGGCGCTGTGAGTCTGTGTGGAGCCCAGAGTAAAGAAGGGAAGACAGGGTCCCTCAGAGACTGGTTGCCTCTCAAAACTGGATTGAATGCCCAGCCATCTCCTCTTATTTTATTTTGTAGGGTCTTGCTTGTTTGAGAAGGGGTCTTGCTGTGTAGTCCTGGCAGGCCTGGAACTCACAGTGTAGACCAGGCTGGCCCGGAAGTCACTGTGTAGACTGGGCTGGCCTAGACGTTGCTGTGACCCTCCTGTCTCAGCCTCCTGAGTGCCAGAGATACAGTGAGTTCCACCACATCCGGCTGTTGATCTGTGGGTTGAGCAGGGTATGTCACCACACTCACCCAGAATTGGAAATGCTCCTGCCTCAGCGTCTGTAGTGTGAATGATGTTGCATGCCCGCCCCTCAACACCTTTGACTCTTGAATTCATCCCCTGACAACAGAGACAAGGAGAGAAATGAGTTTTCTATGGCACTGACTTTCTAGTATCTGCTTCCTACTTTATGTAAGGGGCACGTAGATGAATGAGCCCAGACCTTAGGGGCGGTCTTCTCTCCCAGAACTGTTTGGCAGATCGAGGATCCCTCCTGAGGGAGCCTTGGGTGCGGAAAGGCTTGAGAGAGGGTGGTTGAAGGGTGCTGCCCACAGAGGGCTCTCCAGGCAACAGGAAGTGGGAAGTGGGGCTCTGTAAGGAAGGAGGAGACTCAGGCACTGGCTGGATCGCCAGAGCTGCCACTCCCAGCACTTTGTAAGATTTACTAAGGAGCATGATCCTAGAAAAAGAAAATTTTTCAGGATTGCAGATAAGGAAAAGTAGCTTAGAAAGTAGCTAGTCAGGTGCTGGCAGCAGTGTACATATTTAACCCCAGCACTTGGAGGCAAATTCAGGTGGATCTCTGTGAGTTCGAGGCCAGCCTGGTCTACAGAGTGAGTTCCAGGACAAGCCAGAGTTACAACCGAGAAACTCCCATCTTGAAAAACAAACAAACAAAAAGATCTTTGTTTTGTTTTAAGTATTTTCCAGATCTATTATTTTATGTATATGAATGCTTTTTGCCTGCTTGAATGTATGTGTTCCTTGTGTGTGCCTGGTGCCCAAGGAGGTCAGGGGAAAGCGACAGATCCCGCGAAATGAAGTTACAGATGGCTCTGAGCTACCGTGTGGTGCTAGGAACAGAACCTGGGTCCAGCTAGCATGTGGATGAGAGGTGTCTCTCCAGTTCCTTTGGTAAATCCTAGGCAGGTAGCAGTCTCCACATGAGCCAGGCCTCAAAACTGACTCTTGTTACAGGAAGTGGGAAGACCCCACTGGAGGATCTCTGCTGGGAAGCATGAGGAGGTGAGTTCAGGAAAGGACCTCTGGGTAGAGAAGGAGAGAGGGAAGAAAGCTGTGTGAAGCCATCCGAGAATGTAGCCCGTCACGTCCTGCAATACTAGCAGTGTCCACCAGGGGGAGCGCTGAAGACGCCATCAGGAAAAAACCTTATGTTCACTGCAGACACTGGAGCCACTGAGGGAGGCCCAGAGCAGTCAGCCTCCAAGCAGAGGGATGAACATGAGGAGGACCTGGGGCCAAGGGCTGAGAGAGTCTGGTCTGGGCATTTACGGAGTGGCCGGCAACCTCAGGCAGGGAGGCAACAGAACTCTGAGGAACAGCCTGGATTCCACCTGGGAAGGACAGGATGGAATGTGAGACCCCTCTTCCTGCTCTCAGGAGTGGGTTTCTGTCTCTGTAGCCTTTGCCTGTAGCTCCTAAACCTTCCCCATAGGGGAAAACCCAATCCAGCCTTCTCAACCTCAGGAGCCGCTGTCTCCCTGGAGTACCCCCCCCACCCCATCCTGCAGTCATAAAGACAGGGTCCTAAGCGAAGCTCATCTCAGCATATGTCCTTTAGTTTTCAACCAGCAAATAACCTCGGGCCTACTAAGCGCTCCTCACCATGTTACCACCAGTGATGCACACACTCCCAGGAGCAACTCCAGATTTATTTCACTTTTGTTTGGGAGACAGAATTTTGCTTTGGAGATCAGCCTGGCTTTAAAGTGAGATCCTGCCTCAGTCTCCCCAGTGTGCACAGAACTGGCTGGCCTGGAACTCACGGAGATCAGCCTGTCTCTGCCTCCTGGCATTAGAGATGTGAGTCAGCACCCTCAGTTTAAATTATTATAATTTTTAAATCATTGCTGTTTTAGATTTATCTTATGTTATATGTATGAGTGTTTTGCCTGCATGTATGTATATCACATGCAAACCTGTTCCCCTCAAAGGTCATAAGAGGGCATTGGATCCCTTGGAAATAAACTTATAGATGTTTGTGAGGCACCATGTAGGTGCTGGATCCTGAACCCGGGTCTCCTCCAAGAACAACAGGTGCTATTTAAATTACTTATTTACTTATGCAGGGCGGGTGTGTCTGTGTGTGTCTGTGTGTATCTGTGTGGGTCTGTGTGTGGTGTGCACGCTTACGTACCCTATATCTGTGCGATCCTGTGGAGCAGAAGAAACTCTGACGCTGCCATGTGGGTGCTGGGAATTGAACCCAGGTCCCCTGGAAGAGCAGCCAGTGTCATTAGCCTCTGAGCCATCTCTCCAGCCCCAGACCTTGAATTCTCCTTTGTACGGTTTTTGTTGTTTTCTTTACAATACTGGGGATTGAGTCTAGGGCCACGGTGTGTGGAGCGTGTTCTACCACTGAGCCGCACTCCCATATGCTGCATGGATGGTCTCTGTAGTCTTGCATGTGGTAGTGGTGGATAATGGTAGGCAGTACAGCGAGGACCCGCCCACGGCCCTCTGCATCCTAGGCAAACACTCTCCTATGAGCTACATCCAGTCTCATGCAGTTTTCCTTCCATCCCTACCCCGGCCAGGAAGAAACTCCAGGACGTCTCTCCTGGAGTTTGAGAGCAAAAGCAAAGGAGCCCTGGTGTGGAAGTGTATTTTAGTTATGCATAAAATAATTGCTCTGTGCACTGCTGGGTGAGGGGTGCCTAGGTCTCCCCATTTTGTCTTGTCTGCAAGAGGTGGATTTAGGTGGGGATGTTGATTGCTAATGATCTGCACGTGCTACCAGTAGAACACCCGAGGAGTTCTGGATCAATAAAAACACCTGAGCTCAGACACTTGGGGTTCCTTGTCCAGGATGGCATGACCATGATAGTGGTGTTGAACTCAGCTTGCCTAGAGGTAATTTCCCAGGTAGAGTCCTTCTAAAAGTAGGATTCCCTCTTTCCTTCTCTCACTCTTGCTCTTTGTACTGTGTCACTTCTCACTAATAAATCTATTTTAAATATATCTGTGGCTCGTGGACGTTCTTTCAGCGGATCGAATCAGACAAAGTGCTGGTCTGTGCACAGCAAACGGCATAATTTATTTGTCGTTACAGTATCCTGCTGTGTTTGGTCTCCACGGGGTCTCTTCCCAGTGGACAAGGAGGTCCACCGAGCTGAGACAGTGTCCCAGGTCCACACAGAGGATCTCAGGACTGTGGGATGAAGATCCTTGTGAAACACACCCACCTGGAGCCACAGATGCGCCATCATGGAAGAAACACCAGGAGTCTGAGTGTAAGCACCAGGCTGTGGAGACAGGGTCCTGAGGGAAGAGGCAGAGTCTCTTCTCTGTGGTGAGATTCCTGAGCATCAGGCAGAGTGAGCTGCCCACTGCGGTGAACTCGGACCCTGGTCTCCGTGGAGTCCCTGTGGGGCTTGCAGGCCAAGGCCTCCTGCTTTAAAGAGAGACATCTCTCTGCTGCCTCCCAGCCTGCTTGTTGTTGCCAGTGTGTTCCCGGAAGTGACCTTTCTTCTAGAAGAGTCCAGGGTCTGAGCACTGAAGAGGAGAAGGAAGAGGAAGGCTGGAGAGAAGGCAGGAGCCCGGCCTGTGGGTCTCAGGTGTGCAGACAGCTTCTGGGTCAGAACTCGGAGACTCCAGGACCACAGCGCTCTGTCCGCAGCACAGGGTTCAGGCAAAGTCCGAGTCCCTGGGCGGCGACCTCTGGGTGGGGAGCCCAGAGCTGGGGACTCCCCATCTCCCCGGTTTCACTTCTCCAGCTCCTGACCTGTGTCGGGTCCTTCTGCCTGGACACTGGTGACGACTGCGCAGTTCTCACCCCCATTGGGTGGGGACATCCGGGAGACCCAATCAGCGTGGCCGCGGGCACAGGTTATAAAGTTCACGCAGACCGCGGAAGTCAGACGCGCAGATCCGAGATGGGGGCTCTGGCCCCTTGGGCGCTGCCCCTGCTGCTGGCGGCCGCCCTGGGCCCGACCCGGACCCGCGCGGGTGAGGGCGGGCGGAGGGACACGGGCTCTGGGGAGGGCGGGCGGCTCCGGGGAAGCCGGGTCCCCATCGCCCATCCCGACCTCCCGCCCTTCTCCCCGCGTCCCGAGCCCCGCGCCCGCTCCCCTCCCGGCCCGCGCACCCCCGGGGTCCCGGGAGGAGGTCGGGGTCTCACCGCGCGCCGCCCCCAGGCGCACACTCGCTGCGGTATTTCCACACCGCCGTGTCCCGGCCCGGCCTCGGGGAGCCCCGGTTCATCTCCGTCGGCTACGTGGACGGCACGGAGATCGTGCGCTTCGACAGCGACGCGGAGACCCCGAGGGCTGAGCCGCGCGCGGCGTGGATGGAGCGGGAGGGGCCGGAGTATTGGGAGAGGAACACACGGATCGCCAAAAACAACAAGCAGAGATTCCGAGGGAGCCTGCGGACCCTGCTCGGCTACTACAACCAGAGCCACGACCGTGAGTGACCACGGGTCGGAGGTCACGACCCTCCTCGTCCCACGACCGGCCAGAGTCGCCCGGGTCCCAGGTTCTGGGATGGGGAGAGGAGAGCCGAACCGGACGGGTTTCCCTTTCAGTTCAGAGGAGACTCAGTGGGCGGGGCGGGGCGGGGCGGTAGCCCTGCTGACCGCGGGCGTGGCCGCAGGCTCTTGCACCTACCAGTTGATGTATGGCTGTGACATGGGGCCAGACGGGCGCCTCCTTCGTGGGTACGGTCAGGGCGCCTACGATGGCCGCGATTACATCGCCCTGAACGACGACCTGACCACGTGGACGGCGGCAGACACAGCGGCAAAGATCACCCGGGACAAGTGGGAGCGGGCTGGTGTTGCAGAAAGATTCAGGGCCTACCTGGAGGGTCGGTGCCTGGAGTGGCTCAGCAGGCACTTGGAAAACGGGAAGGAGGCCTTGCAGCGAACAGGTGAGAGGGGCCTGGCTTCTCCTCCTCTGCCCTCCGGCTGGACTCAGTCGTGAGGGAGAAGAGACCCAACAGCTGGGTCATGCCCCTGCCTCCGAAGGGGAAACAGAGTCCCTGGGTCTCCTGATCAGCATCACAGAGACTGCACTGACTCTTCCAGGGCGCAGCCTTCTCCCTGCACAGTTCAGATCTGTCTCAGGAGGGAGGGAGAGAAGGTCCCCACAGAACCAGCAGGTTCAGTCTGCAGACCTCTGTCAGCCATGGCCTCTCCCAGGCTGGGTCCTCTGCCCCATACACTGTCTGTGCAAACTCAGTCCTGTCATGCTGAGTGTGTCAGACCTCACATCAGGACCGGAAGTCTCCTTCACCTCATGGGAAAAATGGACTCCATGTCCATAGGCTGGTTCCCCCAGTTTCTGTAAATTTCCAAACAGTTATCCTCCCAGACTCCTGTGTATGAGGATTGTATCCCTACCACACCCCAATCTAACTATTTACAGAGTGGCCACAAGAGTACTTATGGGGTACCCTTGACAAATTAATTCTATAACTTCCCAATTCTTCCACACAGATCCCCCAAAGGCCCATGTGACCAGTCATCCTGGACCTGAAGGGAGAGTCACCCTGAGGTGCTGGGCCCTGGGCTTCTACCCGGCCCTCATTTCCCTGACCTGGCTGAGGGAACAGGAGGAACAGACTCAGGACATGGAGCTGGTGGAGACCAGGCCTGCAGGGGATGGAACCTTCCAGAAGTGGGCATCTCTGGTGGTGCCTTCTGGGGAGGAGCAGAGATACACATGCCATGTGCAGCATGAGGGGCTGCCTGAGCCCCTCAGCCTGAGATGGGGTAAGGAGGATGTGGGTGCAGAGCTGGGCTCAGGGAAAGCTGGAGCCTTCTGCAGACTGAGCAGGGTCAGGGCTGAGAGCTGGAGTCATGACCCTCACCTTTCCTTTCCTTCCCAGAGCCTCCTCAGTCCTCCATCCCCACCATGGCAGTCATCTCTGTCCTGGTTCTCCTTGCAGTTGTGATCACTGGAGCTGTGGTGGCCATTGTGATGAAGAGGAGGAGAAACACAGGTAGGAAAGGGCAGGGTCTGAGTTTCCTCTCAGCCCCTTTAGAAGTGAGCTCTGCCTCACAGATGGGAAACACTTCCACACACCCCTCATGCTCCTGTCTCTATCCTGGGTCTGCTGTCAGTTCTGGAAACTTCCTAAGGTCGGGGACTTCCCTTGGATGTCACAGCCTTTCTTCTCACAGGTGGGAGAGGAGGAAGCTATGCTCCAGCTTCAGGTAACTGTGGGGGACAGGGTTGTCCCTGAGGCCATGGGGGTGAAGCTGGAGATGATGGGGAGCTCAGCCAGCCCATAATTCCCCTGCAGCCAAATATCCGGGAAACTTTATTTGTTGCTTACAATGAAATTATTTTTTTTTTTACCTTAGGCAGTGACAGGAGCTCTGATGAGTCTCTTCCTGGTTGTAAAGGTAACCCTCTAGGGGCCTTATCTGGGGAGGGGAAAAACATGGTTGGGGTCCAGGGTCTCACAGAATAGCCTTTGAGTGAGTGGTGTGTTTGGGCAGGTTGTCCTCACAGTGACTGTTCACCACGTTGTTCCTTAGCATGAAGACAGCTGCTTGGTGTGGACAGAGAGACAGAAGATGTGTTCAGGTCTCTCCCGTGATGTCCACAGCCCTCTGATCTCCTTAGGCAACAGTGTCTGAATTTCCCTGTGATCCTGTGGGCTCCATGTGAAGAACTGGGGAGCCCAACTAACCTTGCACCACCTCCTGTCCCTGCACTGCCCTGTGTTCCCTCCCATATCCAACCTTTCTGGTCCAGGCAGGCAGGAGGGGACATCTCCATCCTGTCAGCTCCATGCTGCCCTGAGCTGCAGTTCTTGGCTTTCCCTACTGAAAATCAGAATCTGACTTTGAACTTGATTGTCCATGTCCTTGCCCTGAGAGGTTGATTGGTGCATCAATTAAAGCAGAGAATTCTTACAGTTTTGTGGAGGAAATAAATGGCATCATGGAGAACATTCCAGAATCTCTGTTGATTATTTTGAAGGTGTTTGGGGGACAGGAGGAGGCTGAGAGTGCAAAGTGTGAGCAGGGCTGTGTCAAAGTGGAGCACAGTGCATTGTGGGGTTGGACGTGGTTGCTCCTCAGCTCTGTCACCTCCTGGCTGTGTTGCCCTGGTCACTGAGAAGAACCACATGCTGAGAGTCTGTGATCACAGGGACACAGGGACGGCCAGAGCCTTGTCCTGTCTCCAGGATTATGAGCAGCCAGGGCTGCTGTGACGGGTCAGCCTGGGCTCAGTCCTGGCTGTGGCTCTGTCTCCTGTGGTTATATCTTGTCTTTGTAGTTGGTATTCAGGACTAACCCTGCTCTTGTCCCTGTGAGTGGTGCCTATCTCCTTCTCCTTTGGGTCCCTGAGTGTGACAGCATTGGAGGTGTTTTCTGTCCTTGTCCCCAAGTCCCAACAAGGCCCTGCCCTCAGGAGAATGTGGGCTTCAGTCTCCTGAGCTCCTGCCTCCTTCCAGCTCCTCCCTGGAAGATGTCTCTTTCTTTCCTATCTTGCAGCATCTGACCTGTGGTTGTAGGGTGGGCAGAGGACTCAGGGTCTCCTCTTGAATCAGGACCTGTTCCATCTGTGCTCTGCCCAGGCCCCTCCCCATCCCTGACTCTGGGAATCCTGGTGCTGCCCCCAGTGGTGACCAAGGATTTGCTAGCTGAGTCTAGGTTAGATTTATATTTATTTAGAATTGTGATCATGGACCAGGAGACAAGTTGGTGCTCTTGCAACAGACGTGGTTCATTTTCCAGCACTCACATGGTGGCTCCCAACCAATCCTAACTCCAGTTCCAGAGGATCCAATTACTCCATGGACACCAGGCAGGCACATGGTGCAAAACGTACAGGAAGACATCAACATAAACATATATATGTATTTACATATATATGTGTCTGTATGTGTATATATGAACACATATGTATATATGTGTATATGTATAAACACATATATTTATGTATATGTGTATATATAAATATATATGTATATATGTGTATAATACATAATATATGTAATAATATAATATGTTTGTATTATATGTATGTTATCATTATTTGAATATGTATTTGTATATATATTTGTATATGTATATTATAAAACACACATATAATATATGTGTATATTATATAATATATCATATGTAATATATAAAATATACAGAAAAAATGTTTATGTCGATATCTTTTATAATATTTGTAATAAATATATATATATACATATGTATGGGTATATATATATATATATATATATGTATATATATATGACAGAGAGAGGGAAGAGGAAGAGAGAGATTCTGGGAATGCCAGAGATGGAATCTTCCTCTCCCACTCTGGGTTCCAGCCCCTGCAGATTTCTCTTCCAGCTTTGTATTTCCAGTCAGGAGCTCAAGGAGCCTTAGCAGAGTCTCATGAGGTGACCAACAGGGTGATCATCTCTGTCCCAATGTCCCCATCTTTATCTTGTGAAAGATCATGACTTCCAGTGCTCAGGCCTCTGCAAATATTCATGCTCACTAAATATTTGATGAGTGAATAAAAAAAAAAACCCACAGAGGATCACAAGTCAAGGACAGAGAGGACGTTGGGGAGATGGGGCGGTGCTGAGGGAAAGCTCAGTGACTCTGACCTCAGTGTGGGAGCACCTGGAGCTGCAGGTGACACAGCAGCATTTGGCCTGAGGTGGTTTTAATAAAGGGAGCTTCTGTAGAAGAGGTGGGGTGATTGTAGCAATTTTTCCTCTAGATTGAAGAACCCCCACTGAATCCAGGAGGCTGATGACCTGAGACACAAGAAGCTTCAGATTCATGGAGCTTACAGGATGTAGCAGGTCCCTCTCAGGGTTAAACCTGCTGCAGTTCCTAAGGGAGAAGAGACTGTTGGGTGCAGCTATAAGGAGCTAGGCAGGGGATGCTGGGATGGAGGTATAGAGAGCTGGGCAGGGCATGCTGGGATGCAGCTACACTAGGGTGGGCTCCTCTATGATTATCCCTGACCCACTCACTCTCCCAAGAGTAACCAATGAGCTCTGGGCTCATAGAGCTGGCCATAGATGGATGACTTCCCTGTCTTGATGTCTCTGTCTCTGTCTGGGCTGGAGGAAATTCCCCCACTCCCCGGGGCAGGAGACACAGCAGTGACTATTGTAATCAGCCCACAGAGTCTGATCCAGATGTGTGATGGGAGTTCAGTTTCTGAGACACACTAGGAAGTAATCCCTGTTGCTGGTGTCCGTGAGCAACCGCTATGTTGGGAAGATGCATGAGATACAGTGTAAGGGGACAGTTAAGGAGGTGTTGATCAGGAGGTGGAGGGCTGTAGTGTGGATCAGTGCAGAGGCTTGTTAGTCTTCAGCCTCACTGAATCACTGGTGCTAGCCCAGGCCTAGAAGCCTTCAGCCTCCGAGACCTACTGCTGACTGAGCCACTCCGACTCTCCTTGGGTCAACTAACTCTTCTCCAAGCTGACTTGTTCAAACTGACCCTCTGAGCCAGCGTACTGTTTCTGACTGAGCTCTTCTGACTCTGGCCTATTCTGGCTGACCTGCTCTGCTGGGGTCAAAGTGACTCACTCTTCCTGATACTGACTTCTCTGCTGGGATCTGCTGTGTCTCTGTGTCTCTCCCTGAGGTCTCTCTGCTCCATCTTGCCTCTGTAACTGACTCTCTTTTTGGGATGTCAGTGAGTAAGAGAGCTGGCTGCTCTTCCACACAACCAGGTTCAGTTGCCAGCACCCGCATCGAGGATGTAACTCCAGCTCCAAGGGATCCAGAGCTCTCTTAGGGCCCCAATTACACACACATACATACACACACACATACATACATGCAAGCAAAACACTCATACACATAAAGATAAGCCTTTAAAAGATATCCAATCCAGGCCTGGTGGTACCTGCCTTTAATCCCAGCAGTCCATACTAGGGAGGTAGAGGCTCGTGGACCTCAGTCAGTTTAGGCCAGCCTGATCTAAATAACAAGTTCCCAGCCAGCCAGGGCTACCAACAGACTATCTCAAAAGATGGATTCAAATCCTCAGGCTGAGACAGCTCAGCGGCCATTTCCCTGAGTCCTGCACTCCTATCAGATGCTGCTGACGCCCCTGCCACCGTCCTGAGACCACAGTGTGAGGGCCGCTGTCCCGAGACAACCTGACGGGTTTACAAGTCAGAAGGCAGGAGAGGGCTATGAGGCAGAATAGACTACAAAGCCGGCCACACCCTGTCCATCCCGGAGTGCTCTCCAGCAACGGCAGACACCGGGGAATGGAGCAGGCGTGGGGTCGCCCGTGAAGCAGAGGCAGGGGCTTTACAGGCAACACGGGCCCGCGCAGTGCACAGGCGCAGTGCAGAACTGGAGGCCTTTGGCTTTCAGGTTCTCAAGGCTCACCCCTTGGCATAGTGGCACCGAAAACTTAGCAACTGGCTCCAACCAATCCTGACCAGGACCTGAGTATAATCAGCATTTTCCACCAGTGCTGTGCTGGAGCCGACCCGACACTAGAGGGCGCGCCGGGCTCGCGGGAGCCGCAATCCTCCAGGGGAGCCTCTTAAAGGTTGCTCACATAGTCCTTTGCCAAACAAATTGAATTTGTTTATCATGACGAGTATCTGATACTTCCTTTTTCTTTAGTTTATTGTCTTCCTTTATGGATGTGGGTGTTTTGGCTTCATGTGCGTGACTGGTTCCCAATGGAAGCAAGAAGGGGGAACGGGATCCCCTGGAACTGGAGCGAACCGGTGCTGAGACTCCACTTCTCTGGAAGAGCAGCCAGGGCTCTTACCCGCTGAACCAGCTCATCCTTCCTCTCTCTCCCTTTCTTTCTTTCTTTCTTTCTTTTTTTCTTTCTTTCTTTCTTTCTTTCTTTCTTTCTTTCTTTCTTTCTTTCTTTCTTTCTTTCTTTCTTTCTTTCTTTCTTTCTTTCTTTCTTTCTTTCTTTCATCTTTTTTTTTTTTTTTTTTTTCTAGACATGGTTTCTCTGTGCAGCCCTGGCTGTCCTGGAACTCACTCTGTAGACCAGGCTGGCCGGGAACTCACAGAGATCCACCTGCCTCTGAGTGCTGGGATTAAAGGATGCACTGCCTGGGTTTTGACTTCATTTTTTATGACTAAAACATTCAACTGTGCTGGCTATGGTGGCACACTGCCTTTAAATCCCAGCACTTGGGGGGCAGCGGCAAGAGGATCTCAGGGAGTTCCTAGCCTGGTCTACATAGTGAGCCCAGGATAGCTAGAGCTACATAGTGAGACCCTGTCTCAGAAACAAGCCATTTTAGTTGTGTGTGTGTGTCCTGTGAGCCAGGCTGACCTCTGTGTTCAGCCTCCTCCCTCACAGCTGGGATACAGACATACGCTGAGATGGGGCTCAGATTCTTTATTTTTTTCTTTTTTATTATTTCCTCTTATTTTAAAATCCAATAAAGGTTTATCTTTATTTATTTATTTATTTATTGGCTTTTTTATTTTATATTTTAATCACAGTGAAAGATGCAAAAGAATCTTTTTCTTTTTAAACATGTTTCCTGTGTTTTGTGCTTGTGTGTCTTGGTGCTGGGGATTGGTCCCAATGCCAGGCCTGTCGTGAGCCACATCCCAGTGTGTCCTAGGCTGGCCACAAATTTGTAATCCTCCTGCCTCTGCCTCCTGAGTGCTGGGATTCCAGACATGGGCTGCCACACCTGGCTTCCGAGGCTGTCCTCCAGTCCTGTTCCTTTCTGCAGTGTGGAACCTGGGAATAACACGTGACCAGCAAATGCACAGACACTGAGCAGAGCAAGTTCAGAAGCGTGGGGGCAGCCACTGAGGCAGGGGTGATGGAGACTCAATCTGCGCAGCTAGTGACCGTCAGGAGAATGACTTCCCAGAGCAAAGTGGACAAGGGAGAGCCCTTATGAGACAGGGTGGGGGGAAGCTGGGCTGGGTCCTGGGCATTCTCCTTTATCTCTGGTACCTAGACACGGGGATTCCTGTTGGCTTCCTGAAAAGGTTTTACAGACTGGAAATCAAACTCCTCCAGCAACTCTGGATCCTTCTGAAAAAACTGACATAGTTGGCTCTGTTGTTGACTCGTACAACCCAGTGAAATTCCAAGGGATTGGCCGTCACCTCAAGATCTGGGCCACTATTTCTGACACTGTGTAATTAAAACTTTCAATAGGCCAGGTTGTGGGCACAGGAATGCCTTTAATCCCAGCACTCTGGAGGCAGAAGCAGGGGGTTCTCTGTGAGTTCAGAGGCGGCCAGCCTGGTCTATAGAGTGAGTTCCGGGAGAACGAGAATTACAACAGGGAAACCCTGTCCAGAAAAACCAAGTTAATTAATTCATTCATTAATGCCCAACATTTTAGAGGCAGAGGCAGGCAGATTTCTCTGAGTTAGAGATCAGCCTGGTCTACATAGCAAGTTCAAGTCAGCCCGGGGCTGCACAGTGAGACTCTGTCTCCAAAGCAAAGAAGCAACAGCTGGTGTCCTGTTGGAAGATTTTCATCTCTTGGAGGCAAGTTCTTTTCAGAAAATAGGAAACTCCTGAGCAGAATCTAATCCCAGGTCACTTAGGCTGTGGCTCACATCTACAGGAGCTCCTTCCAGGCCAAACTCTCGCTCCCTCCCGCTGCAGAGCCGGTGACCTTCACCTTCAGCAGGGCTGCAGCTAGCCCCAACCTGGGCGTGGCTAGTGAAGCAACAGCCCTGCACCAGTCACCTGCCTAAGGGGAGATAAGGCATTTGAGCCTGTCTCAAAGGCTTATGTATGAGCTCAGGTGGCCAGCCTAATGCTATGGCTGACAAATACACAGGAGAAAGACCCTTCTGGAAGGAACCTGCGGCCTCTGGCAACTGCTTCTACCAGGTGTGGCCTCACACTCTCCAGGAAATACTCTGCCCCAGCCTGAGCCACCAACCATCATAATATCTTATTTTTTTCTTTAAGATTTATTTGTCATTATTTGAAGGTGTGTGTTTGCCCGTGAGCGTATATACCTCAGTGTAGATGTCCCCGGGGCCAGAGGCGTCTGGAACTCTGGATTTGGAGTTACAGGCAGTGTGAACTACTGTGGGAGGTAGTGGTCCTTAGTGCTCCTGACCACTGAGCCACCGCAGCCCCTCCTGTTCTTTCTTGAGATAGCGTCTCATGAAGCTCAGGCCTAAGGCCTGCCCACTGTAATGGCTAATGCTGATTGTCTCCAGGTGTGGTGGCTCCTGCCTATCTTTAGTCTGGGGCACTCTGGGAAGTAGAGGCAGGTGGAGTTTGAGTATAGATAGCCTGATCTACATTTCAAGTTCCAGGCCTGACAGGGCTGCCTGGTGAGATTCTGTCTAAAAAGGATTAAAAGACCCTTGACAGGATCTTGTGTCACCTGGGAAATGAGCCTCTGGGTCTGCCAGTTAGGGATTGTTTTGATTTTAGGCTATGCTCTGTGCATGCCAGTTAGGGATCCTCTTTATTGTAGGCTAGCCCCTGTGCTTGCCAGTTAGGGACTGTCTTGGTTAGGCTAGCCTCTGGGCACACCTATGAGAGATCATCTAGATTAGGTTAATTAACATGGGAAGATTCACCCTAATTGCAGGCAGCATTATCCCAGGGCCTGGGATCCTGGGCTGAATAAGCAGGACCAAGGGGCTAGGGAAATGGCTCCCTGGGTAGGAAGGGTGTGATTCCCTGGTAACTACACAAAAGCCAGTCAGGGCTGTACCTGTCTGTCAGCCCAGCACTAAGGGTGGAGACAGGCAGATCCTGGGAGCCTAGTGCAAAAGGTAGTCAGGTTCAGTGAGAGAACTGTCTCAAAAGAGTAAGATGGAAGGCTTCTGGGGGACTCATTGTGCTGCCTGTCCCCACCCCCTCTACCTTCCCTACCTTTGCAGCTTCAGTCCCAAAGGTCTAACCAGGTTCAGGGAGAACACCAGGTGCCTGGCTCTCAGGCTGACCCTCAGCTTTCCACAGAAGCTAAGCCAGGTACTGTTGGACAGCACATGGAAAGAGCTCACTGCCTCTGCTGGTTCTAGTCTTGCTGAGTCTGGGTCTGAGTCCACATCCAGGCCCCACCAGGCCCAGCCTCACAGGACATAGAGCCATGCCTAAGAAACCTAAGGCCGGTGAAACAAAGCTGCCACCACCGGGACCGACTCACAAGCGCTGATGAGCTAAGGGCTTAACCCCTTCTCCTTCCAGGGAATGGTACCCTCTCTATCCTGAATTCCTTGTAGGGCGCTGTGAGTCTGTGTGGAGCCCTAACACTAAAGAAGGAAAGACAGGGTCCCTCAGAGACTGGTTGCCTCTCAAAACTGGATTGAATGCCCAGCCATCTCCTCTTATTTTATTTTGTAGGGTCTTGCTTGTTTGAGAAGGGGTCTTGCTGTGTAGTCCTGGCAGGCCTGGAACTCACAGTGTAGACCAGGCTGGCCGGGAAGTCACTGTGTAGACCGGGCTGGCCTAGACGTTGCTGTGACCCTCCTGTCTCAGCCTCCTGAGTGCCAGAGATACAGTGAGTTCCACCACATCCGGCTGTTGATCTGTGGGTTGAGCAGGGTATGTCACCACACTCACCCAGAATTGGAAATGCTCCTGCCTCAGCGTCTGTAGTGTGAATGATGTTGCATGCCCGCCCCTCAACACCTTTGACTCTTGAATTCATCCCCTGACACCAGAGACAAGGAGAGAAATGAGTTTTCTATGGCACTGACTTTCTAGTATCTGCTTCCTACTTGATTTAAGGGGCACGTAGATGAATGAGCCCAGACCTTAGGGGCGGTCTTCTCTCCCAGAACTGTTTGGCAGAGCAAGGCTCCCTCCCTCAGGAGGGAGCCTTGGGTACAGAAAGGCTTGAGAGAGGGTGGTTGAAGGGTGCTGCCCACAGAGGGCTCTCCAGGCAACAGGAAGGGGGAATTGGGGCTCTGTAAGGAAGGAGGAGACTCAGGCACAGGCTGGATCATCAGAGACGCCACTCCCAGCACTTTGTAAGATTTACTAAGGAGCATGATCCTAGAAAGTCTGATTTTTCCGGGTTGCAGATAAGCAAAAGTAGCTTAGAAAGTAGCTAGTCAGGTGCTGGCAGCAGTGTGCATCTTTAACCGCAGCACTTGGAGACAGAGGCAGGTGGATCTTTGTGAGTTCTAGGCCAGCCTGGTCTACAGTGAGTTCCAGAACAAGCCAGAGTTACAACCGAGAAACTCCCATCTTGAAAAACAAACAAACAAAAAGATCTGTGTTTTGTTTTAAGTATTTTTCAGATCTATTTATTTTATGTATATGAATGCTTTTTGCCTGCTTGAATGTATGTGTGCCTTGTGTGTGCCTGGTGCCCAAGGAGGTCAGGGGAAAGCGACAGATCCCGCGAAATGAAGTTACAGATGGCTCTGAGCTACCATGTGGTGCTAGGAACTGAACCTGGGTCCAGCTAGCATGTGGATGAGAGGTGTCTCTCCAGTTCCTTTGGTAAATCCTAGGGAGGTAGCAGTCTCCACATGAGCCAGGCGCAGAAACTGACTCTTGTTACAGGAAGTGGGAAGACCCCACTGGAGGATTTCTGCTGGGAAGCGTGAGGAGGTGAGTTCAGGAAGGTCCTCTGAGCAGAGAAGGAGAGAGGGAAGAAAGCTGTGTGAAGCCATCAGAGAATGTAGCCTGTCACTTCCTGCAATACTAGCAGTGTCCATGAGGGGGAGCGCTGAAGACGCCATCAGGAAAAAACCTTATGTTCACTGCAGACACTGGAGCCACTGAGGGAGGCCCAGAGCAGTCAGCCTCCAAGCAGAGGAATGAACAGGAGGACCTGGGGCCAAGGGCTGAGAGAGGCTGGTCTGGGCATTTACGGAGTGGCCGGCAACCTCAGGCAGGGAGGCAACGGAACTCTGAGGAACAGCCTGGATTCCACCTGGGAAGGACAGGATGGAATATGAGACCCCTCTTCCTTCTCTCAGGAGTGGGTTTCTGTCTCTGTAGCCTTTGCCTGTAGCTCCTCAACCTTCCCCATAGGGGAAAACCCCAATCCAGCCTTCTCAACCTCAGGAGCCGCTGTCTCCCTGGAGTACCCCACCCCACCCCATCCTGCAGTCATAAAGACAGGGTCCTAAGCGAAGCTCATCTCAGCATATGTCCTTTAGTTTTCAACCAGCAAATAACCTCGGGCCTACTAAGCGCTCCTCACCATGTTACCACCAGTGATGCACACACTCCCAGGGGCATCTCCAGATTTATTTCACTTTCGTTTGGGAGACAGAATTTTGCTTTGCAGATCAGCCTGGCCTTAAAGTGAGATCCTGCCTCAACCTCGCCAGTGTGCACAGCACCGGCTGGCCTGGAACTCACAGAGATCAGCCTGTCTCTGCCTCCTGGCATTAGAGATGTGAGTTAGCACCCTCAGTTTAAATTATTATTATTTTTAAATTATTGCTGTTTTAGATTTATCTTATGTTATATGTATGAGTGTTTTGCCTGCATGTATGTATACCACATACATACCTGTTCCCCTCAAAGGTCAGAAGAGGGCATTGGAACCCTTGGAAATAAACTTATAGATGTTTGTGAGGCACCATGTAGGTGCTGGATCCTGAACCCGGGTCTCCTCCAAGAGCAACAGGTGCTATTTAAATTACTTATCTACTTATGCAGGGCGGGTGTGTCTGTGTGTGTCTGTGTGTCTGTGTGTCTGTGTGTGGTGTGCACGCTTATGTACCCTTTATATGTACGCTTCTGTGGAGCAGAAAAAACTCAGAAGCTGCCATGTGGGTGCTGGGAATTGAACCCATGTCCCCTGGAAGAGCAGCCAGTGCTCTTAACCAAGAGCCATCTCTCCAGCCCCAGACCTTAAATTCTCATTTGTAAGGTTTTTGTTGTTTTCTTTACAATACTGGGGATTGAGTCTAGGGCCATGGTGTGTGGAACATGCTCTACCCCTGAGCCACACTCCCATATGCTGCATGGATGGTCTCTTGTAGTCTTGCATGTGGTAGTGGTGGATAATCATAGGCAGTACAGCGAGGACCCGCCCACAGCCTTCTGCATCCTAGGCAAACACTCTCCTATGAGCTACATTCCAGCCCCTATCATGCAGTTTTCCTTCCATCCCTACCCCCTGCCAGGAAGAAACTCCAGGACATCTCTCCTGGAGTTTGAGAGCAAAAGCAATGGAGCCCTGCTGTGGAAGTGTATTTTAGTTATGCATAAAATAATTGCTCTGTGCACTGCTGGGTGAGGGTGCCTAGGTCTCCCCATTTTGTCTTGTCTGCAAGAGTTGGATTTAGGTGGGGATGTTGATTGCTAATGATCTGCACGTGCTACCAGTAGAACACCCGAGGAGTTCTGGATCAACAAAAACACCTGAGCTCACACGCTTGGGGGTTCCACTGTCCAGGATGGCGCTGACCACAACAGTGGTTCCTTCTGCCGAAGTCTGGTGGGTTTGCACCAATGAATACGCCTCCTTGTCATCCTGGTGGAGCCACCACAACCAGTGTACTGCTATAAAGCCAACCTATTTTAAAAAGAAAGTTTGTGAGTTAGACCTCAGGAAATCAGAGCCAGGCTGGGCGTGGTCCTGCATGGCTTAGATCTCACAGGGCAGATGCAGGTGGATCTCTGACTTTGAGACCAGCCTGGTCTATATAGAAAGTTCCAGACCACATAGTGAGACCCTGCTGAGAGAGAGGTGGTTGGGGGGACCAGAGAGTGAAAGCATTGAAGATCTATAAAAAAACTCAATCTTTGCTTTGTTGTTATCTTCCTCTCCTAGAGGATGGAGGTGAGGAGGGTTAGGGAGGGTCAGCTACACAGTCACATGACTTAGAGCTAGCAGGTGGCATTCAATTCTAAGCACATGGGGTCCCCACCTTAAGACCAGCTCAGTCTGGTGAGCCTGTAACCCATGAGGAGACAGTGTGGACCGGTCTGTAGACTTGAGGCAGGCCTGCTGGGTACAAGAGGAAGCCATTCACTGCAGAGGACACAGGGAGCAGTACAGCATGGTCCCTTTGCTGGGCACCCATGTGACAGAGAAGCTGAATCTGGGAGAAGGAGTGTTTATCAGTGGAGAAGGGAATTCCAGATATTTGAGGAGGTGGGAGAGCTGCAGCCTGGCATTTTTGTACCTGGGGAGTTGTGCTTTGGCATTTCAGAGATGCACACCTCCAGGTCAGGGTGATCTGCGAGCCACCAGGAAACCAGAGCGTGAGCACTGGTCATGTATTTATAACTGCTGGAGTCTCTCAAATCAGGAACTCTGCAGAACTGACAGGGGGAAAGGGATATGGTCATGGCCTAGAACAGAAACTCCTCTCTGGAAACTGGATGGTGGATCCTAGGGTCTCAGCACACAGAACAGGACAGTTAGGAACAATGAAGGGTAGGTGGAGGTGCTGAAGGCACTTGGGGGAGGTCTGGGAGAGCAGAGCACTAGGCCAGGCACAGGACCTCTCTATCAGCCTCTGGGCATGGTGTGTAGACTCTTGTGCCAAACCTGACAACTGTGAGTTCAAGTCCAGGACCCACATGGTGGAAGAAGACAGCCCATTACCTAAAGTTGTCCTGTGTTTACACACACACACACACACACATATATATTAAGAATTGTATTTATTTATTTATTATCAAGAAAGTGTTCTCTGTGTAACCATGGCTGTCCAGAAATCTGACAGCCTCTGCTTTCTGAGTGCTGGGATTAAAGGTGTACACCACCATGCCTGGCTGTAATAAAAATTTTACCCATTTTCTTTCATTCTCTCTTAGCTTCAGCTGTAATCACCTCCAGGAGCCCCAGTCACAGGGCTGAAGTCTGAGGTGCTTCCCTCTTTCTGATGCCTGAACTTGACTCTCAAAGTGCATCGGTCTGTCCTCCCATCAATAACTTGACTTTGCTTCACTCTGGCTCTTCCGGAAGATTCTTTAATGTCAAGAATCTCAAAATTTTGGTTGGGTATAGCACACACTTTTAATCCCAGGAGGTGGAGGCTAGCCTGGTGTACAAAGTGAGTTCAAGACTACTCAGTGAAACCCTGCTCTAAGAAAAAAGTGCTAGGCACAATATAATCTCTAATGTCCACTCCTTGCATGCAGGGGATGGAGGCTGGGAGGTAGGTAGGGGTAGGGGTGGAGACAACAGGATCCCTGGCATGTCAATCAAGGTAAAAGGGCGGGACAGTAGGTCTGCTGACAGCATTAGACCCGAACACCACCTAAAGGGTCATCTGTCCACCTGGCATCTGAGCCTCTCTCTCCCTCCCCAAGCCCAATCTCTCCTCTCTGTTTTGACACAAAGTTTCACCGTGTAGCTGTGACTAATCTTTAATTCGCCATATTCCTGCCTCAGTTTCCTAAGTAGTTCCTAAAAGTCCCCGAGTTTGACACCTTACCCCACTTGGGATGAGTTTTCCAGGGGACCCAAGCATGGACACTCAATCCAAACTGAGCTTGCAAACTGCTCACGTCCAGCTGCACCAAACTTGAGAGGAGACCCTGCCACCAGCCTTCCCGGGAAGAACTGCCTGGCGTTGGAAGGTGGGCAGAGAAAGATGTATGCTTTCATCTCCCCAGGTTCCCCTTCCATCTCCCCAGGGCCAAACTTCTTTTCACAGAGGAACTGTGTCACTGGGGGCGAGCTTTGAGATTTCAGATGACCAAGCCAGGCCCAGTGTGACTCTCTCTTCCTGCTGCCTGCTACCCAGATGCAGAACTCTCAGCTCCTTCTCCAGTACCGTGTCTGCCTGCGTACTGCCCTGACTTCCACCATGATGACAGTGGACCAAACCTCCGAACCCTTAAGCCGCAGATGCTTCCCTTACAAGAGTTGCCACCGTGGTCCTGGCGTCTCTTCACTGCAATAGCACACTGAGTAAGACACTCTTCTTCAGCTGAGGTCCCTGTGTGGTACACAGCTCATGGGACATCTCTGGCACTCCGTTCAAGGCTAGGGACACTGCAGCAGCTTGGGAGGAGGGGTGGAGTACAGTCACTGCAGCCTGGAACTCAGGAGACCTGCTCCATATTGGTCTGTCACCATGCCAGCATGTAGGAGAGAAGGGACCCTCCCTGAGGATGGCTAGTCTGACCATGGTTGTAGTAGCCACTGGTAAGGAGCCTGTGTTCCAGGGAGCAACCCTAACTCATTGGACCACCACACACAAATAAGGACACAGAGCAACATTGTTTAAGTGAAGAGGTTGCCTTTCCACAAGGCTGCTAGAGAGATGTCAGTGACTAAGAGAGCTGGCTGCTCTTCCCCCAAGCAGGTTCAGTTCCCAGCACCCACTCCGGGGCTGTAACTCCAGCTCCAAGGGATCCAGTGCTCTCTGAGATGACTGACCAGAACTAACTGCATCCTTGTGAGAGACCCTGCATCAGAAGCAGCTGCTGCTGCATTCCTGCCAGGGTGGGGGCTGGAGACAGGAAGGGTTCTGGGATTGAAGCCTCTGCATTTTGAAGTGTTTGCAAGTCAACAATAACAACACAACATTGTAACTGAAGCCTGCTCTCTGCCCCAACTGCTACTGTAACTGATTCCTAAGGTGAAACAGATTCCCACTGTGCACTTTACCCTCCTGCTGTAAAAAGAGACAGGAAAGACAGGAAGAAATCTTCACTGCTCTTGCAGCCTGCCTTTAAATGTAGAAAGAGAGAAAGAGAAACTCACTGCTCTTTTTGGCTGTCCTTAGCTTGGATAACAGGAACTGCAGAGAGAATCAGCTGAACTGAGCGAGCCTCTCAGAAGCCATCCAACAAACTGCCCCCTGCCAACAGCCAACCATTTCCTGTGTGTTCTAAGCTAAGATCCTAAAAGTCCAAGTGGCATGTAAACCACTAGGAGAGCTGCACAGGTCAAAACCAGGACCACAGCGCTCTGTCAGCAGCACAGGGTTCAGGCAAAGTCCGAGTCCCCGGGCGGCGACTTCTGGGTGGGGAGCCCAGAGCTGGGGATTCCCCATCTCCCCAGTTTCACTTCTCCAGCTCCTGACCTGTGTCGGGCCCTTCTGCCCGGACACTGATGACTGCTGCGCAGTTCTCATCCCCCATTGGGCAGGGACACCCCGGAGACCCAATCAGCGTGGCCGCGGGCACAGGTTATAAAGTCCACGCAGACCGCGGAAGTCAGACGCGCAGACCCGAGATGGGGGCTCTGGCCCCGCGCGCGCTGCTCCTGCTGCTGGCGGCCGCCCTGGGCCCGACCCGGACCCGCGCGGGTGAGTGCGGGCGGAGGGACACGGGCTCTGGGGAGGGCGGGCGGCTCCGGGGAAGCCGGGTCCCCAGCGCCCATCCCGACCTCCCGCCCTTCTCCCCGCGTCCCGAGCCCCGCTCCCGCTCCCCTCCCGGCCCGCGCACCCCCGGGGTCCCGGGAGGAGTTCGGGGTCTCACCGCGCGCCGCCCCCAGGCGCACACTCGCTGCGGTATTTCTACACCGCCGTGTCCCGGCCCGGCCTCGGGGAGCCCCGGTTCCTTATCGTCGGCTACGTGGACGGCACGGAGATCGCGCGCTTCGACAGCGACGCGGAGACCCCGAGGGTGGAGCCGCGCGCGGCGTGGATGGAGCGGGTGGGGCCGGAGTATTGGGAGAGGGAGACACGGATCGCCAAGAACCACGAGCAGATTTTCCGAGGGAACCTGCGGACCCTGCTCGGCTACTACAACCAGAGCGGCGGTGAGTGACCGCGGTCGGAGGTCACGACGCTCCGCGTTCCACGGACGAGCCGGAGTCGCGCGGGTCCGAAATTGGGGGAGGAGGAGAGCGGGGACCCGGTTTCCCTTTCGGTTCAGAAGACTCGACGGTGGGCGGGGCCTGGGCGGTGGGCGGGGCTGACCGCGGGCGTGGCCCAGGCTCCCACACCATCCAGGTGATGTATGGCTGTGACCTGGGGCCGGACGGGCGCCTCCTCCGTGGGTACAGTCAGCACGCCTATGACGGCCGCGATTACATCGCCCTGAACGACGACCTGACCACGTGGACGGCCGCGGACATGGCGGCGAAGATCACCCGGGACAAGTGGGAGCGGGCTGCTTATGCAGAGCAGGTCAGGGCGGAGCTGGAGGGCGAGTGCCTGGAGTGGCTCCACAGATACCTGGAGAACGGGAAGGAGGCGCTGCAGCGCGCAGGTGCGAGGGGGCCCTGGGCATCTCCTCCTCTGCCCTAGGGCTGGGCTCAGTCCTGAGGGAGAAGAGACCATCAGCTGGGTCATGCCCCTGCCTCCTAAGGGGAAACAGAGTCCCTGGGTCTCCTGATCAGCATCACAGAGACTGCACTGACTCTCCCAGGGCGCAGCCTTCTCCCTGCACAGCTCAGATCTGTCTCAGGAGGGAGGGAGAGAAGGTCCCCACAGAACCAGCAGGGGCTCCCTTCAGTCTGCAGCCCTCTGTCAGCCATGGCCTCTCCCAGGCCGGGTCCTCTGCCCACACACTGTCTGTGGAAACTGAGTCCTGTCATGCTGAGTGTGTCAGCCCTTACACCAGGACCAGAAGTCTCCTTCACCTCGTGGGAAAAATGGACTCTGTATCCTTGGCTGGTTCCCCCATTTTCTAGAACTTTCCAAACAGTGTATCCTCCCAGACTCCTGTGTATGAGGATTGTATCCTCTACCACACCCCAATCTAACTATTTACAGAGTGGCCACAAGGGTACTTATGGGGTACCCTGGACAAATTAATTCTATAATTTCCCAATTCTTCCACACAGACCCCCCAAAGGCCCATGTGACCAGTCATCCTGGACCTGAAGGAAGAGTCACCCTGAGGTGCTGGGCCCTGGGCTTCTACCCCGCCCTCATCTCCCTGACCTGGCTGAGGGAGCAGGAGGAACAGACTCAGGACATGGAGCTGGTGGAGACCAGGCCTGCAGGGGATGGAACCTTCCAGAAGTGGGCAGCCCTGGTGGTGCCTTCTGGGGAGGAGCAGAGATACACATGCCATGTGCAGCATGAGGGGCTGCCTGAGCCCCTCACCCTGAGATGGGGTAAGGAGGGTGTGGGTGCAGAGCTGGGCTCAGGGAAAGCTGGAGCCTTCTGCAGACTGAGCAGGGTCAGGGCTGAGAGCTGTGGTCATGGCCCTCACTTTCCCTTCCCAGAACCTCCTCAGTCCTCCATCCCCATCATGGCTGTCATTGCTGTCCTGGTTCTCCTTGGAGCTGTGATCACTGGAGCTGTGGTGGCCAATGTGATGAAGAGGAGGAGAAACAGAGGTAGGAAAGGGCAGGGTCTGAGTTTCCTCTCAGCCCCTTTAGAAGTGAGCTCTGCCTCACAGATGGGAAACACTTCCACACACCCCTCATGCTCCTGTCTCTAGCCTGGGTCTGCTGTCAGTGCTGGAAACTTCCTAGGGTCGGGGACTTCCCTTGTCTGTCACAGCCTTTCTTCTCACAGGTGGGAAAGGAGGAAGCTATGCTCCAGCTTCAGGTCAGTGTGGGGGCAGGGTTGTCCCTGAGGCCATGGGGGTGAAGCTGGAGATGATGGGGAGCTCAGCCAGCCCATAATTCCCCTGCAGCCAAATATCCAGGAAACTTTATTTGTTGCTTACAATGAAATTATTTTTTTTTTACCCTAGGCAGTGACAGGAGCTCTGATGAGTCTCTCCCTGGTTGTAAAGGTAACCCTCTAGGGGCCTGATCTGGGGAGGGGAAAAGTGGACATGGTTGGGGTCCAGGGTCTCACAGAATAGCCTTTGAGTGAGTGGTGGGTTGGGCAGGTTGTGCTCACAGTGACTGTTCACCACTTTGTTCCTTAGCATGAAGACAGCTGCTTGGTGTGGACAGAGAGACAGAAGATGTGTTCAGGTCTCTCCTGTGATGTCCACAGCCCTCTGATCTCCTTAGGCAACAGTGTCTGAATTTCCCTGTGATCCTGTGGGCTCCATGTGAAGAACTGGGGAGCCCAACCACCCTTGCACCCCTGGACCCTGTCCCTGCACTGCCCTATGGTCCCTTCCACATCCAACCTTTCTGGTCCAGGCAGGCAGGAGGGGACATCTCCCTCCTGTCAGCTCCATGCTGCCCTGAGCTGCAGTTCTTGGCTTTCCCTACTGAAAATCAGAATCTGAGTTTGAACTTGATTGTCCATGTCCTTGCCCTGAGAGGTTGATTGGTGCATCAATAAAGCAGAGAATTCTTACAGATTCGTGGAGGAAATAAATGGCAGCATGGAGAACATCCCAGAATCTCTGTTGATTATTTTGAAGGTGTTTGGTGGACAGGAGGAGGCTGAGAGTGCAAAGTGTGAGCAGGGCTGTGTCAAGGTGGAGCACAGTGCATTGTGGGGTTGGACGTGGTCGCTCCTCAGCTCTGTCACCTCCTGGCTGTGTTGCCCTGATCACTGAGAAGACCATATGCTGAGAGTCTGTGATCACAGAGACACAGGGACGGCCAGAGCCTTGTCCTGTCTCCAGGATTATGAGCAGCCAGGGCTGCTGTGACGGGTCAGGCTGGGCTCAGTCCTGGCTGTGGCTCTGTCTCCTCTTGTCTTTGTAGTTGGTATTCAGGACTAACCCTGCTCTTGTCCCTGTCAGTGGTGCCTGTCTCCTTCTCCTTTGGGTCCCTGAGTGTGACAGCATTGGAGGTGTTTTCTGTCCTTGTCCCCAAGACCCAACAAGGCCTTGCTCTCAGGAGAATGTGGGCTTCAGTCTCCTGAGCTCCTGCCTCCTTCCAGCTCCTCCCTGGAAGATGTCTCCTTTTTCATCTTGCAGCATCTGGCCTCGGGTTGTAGGGTGGGCAGAGGACCCACAGGGTCTCCTCTTGAATCAGGACCTGTTCCATCTGTGCTCTGCCCAGGCCCCTCCCCATCCCTGGCTCTGGGAATCCTGGTGCTGCCCCCAGTGGTGACCAAGGATTTGCAAGCTGAGTCTGGGTTAGATTTATATTTATTTAGAATTGTGATCATGGACCAGGAGACAAGTTGGTGCTCTTGCAACAGACGTGGTTCAGTTTCCAGCACTCACATGGTGGCTCCCAACCAATCCTAACTCCAGTTCCAGAGGATCCAATTACTCCATGAACACCAGGCAGGCACATGGTGCAAAACGTACAGGAAGACATCGACATAAACATACATATATATTTACATATATATGTGTGTGTATGTGTATATATAAACACATATGTATATATGTGTATATGTATAAACACATATATTTATGTATATGTGTATATATAAATATATATGTATACATGTGTATAATACATAATATATGTAATAATATAATATATTTGTATTATATGTATGCTATCATTATTTGAATATGTATTTGTATATATATTTGTATATGTATATTATTAATACACACAGATAATATATGTGTGTATTATATATCATATGTAATATATAAAATATACAGAAAAAATGTTTATGTCGATATCTTTTATAATATATGTAATATATATATATATATATATATATATATATATATATATATATATGACACAGAGAGAGAGAGAGGAAAGGGGAAGAAAGAGATTCTGGGAATGCCAGAGATGGCATCCCTTCCTCTCCCACTCTGGGTTCCAGCCCCTGCAGATTTCTCTTCCAGCTTTGTATTTCCAGTCAGGAGCTCAAGCAGCCTTAGCAGAGTCTCATGAGGCGACCAACAGGGTGATCATCTCTGTCCCGATGCGGCTAACTTTATCTTGTGAAAGATCATGACTTCCAGTGCTCAGGCCTCTGCTAATATTCGTGCTCACTAAATGTTTGATGAGTGAATAAAAAAAAAACCCACAGAGGATCACAAGTCAAGGACAGAGAGGACGGTGGGGAGATGGGGCGGTGCTGAAGGAAAGCTCAGTGACTCTGACCTCAGTGTGGGAGCACCTGGAGCTGCAGGTGACACAGCAGCATTTGGCCTGAGGTGGTTTTAATAAAGGGAGCTACTGTAGAAGAGGTGGGGTGATTGTAGCAATTTTCCCTCTAGATTGAAGAACCCCCACTGAATCCAGGAGGCTGATGACCTGAGACACAAGAAGCTTCAGATTCATGGAGCTTACAGGATGTAGCAGGGCCCTCTCAGGGTTAAACCTGCTGCAGTTCCTAAGGGAGAAGAGACTGTTGGGTGCAGCTATAAGGAGCTAGGCAGGGGATGCTGGGATGCAGCTATAAGGAAGCTAGGCAGGGGATGCTGGGATGCAGCTATAGAGAGCTGGGCAGGGGATGCTGGGATGCAGCTACACTAGGGTGGGCTCCTCTATGATTATCCCTGACCCACTCACTCTCCCAAAAGTAACCAATGAGCTCAGGGCTCACACAGCTGGTCATAGATGGATGACTTCCCTGTCTTGATGTCTCTGTCTCTGTCTTGGTTGGAGGAAATTCCCCCACCCCCCGGGGCAGGAGACACAGCAGTGACTATTGTCATCAGCCCACAGTGTCTGATCCAGATGTGTGGTGGGAGTTCAGTTTCTGAGACACACTAGGAAGTAATCCCTGTTGCTGGTCGCCCTGACCAACGGCTATGGTGGGAAGATGCATGAGATACAGTGTAAGGGGACAGTTAAGGAGGTGTTGATCAGGAGGTGGAGGGCTGTAGTGTGGATCAGTGCAGAGGCTTGTTATTCTTCAGCCTCACTGAATCACTGGTGCTAGCCCAGGCCTAGAAGCCTTCAGCCTCTGAGACCTACTGCTGACTGAGCCACTCCGACTCTCCTTGGGTCAACTAACTCTTCTCCAAGCTGACTACTTCAAACTGTCCTTCTGGGGCAGCGTACTGTTTCTGACTGAGCTCTTTGACTCTGGCCTATTCTGGCAGAACTGCTCTGCTGGGGTCAAAGTGACTCATTCTTCCTGATACTGAGTTCTCTGCTGGGCTCTGCTGTGTCTCTGTGTCTCCCTAAGGTCTCTCTGCTCCATCCTGCCTCTGTGACTGACTCTCTTTTTGGGATGTCAGTGATTAAGAGAGCTGGCTGCTCTTCCACACAACCAGGTTCAGTTCCCAGCACCCGCATCGAGAATGTAACTCCAGCTCCAAGGGATCCAGAGCTCTCTTAGTGCCCAATTACACACACATACACACATACATACATACATACATACATGCAAGCAAAACACTCATACACATAAAGACAAGCCTTTAAAAGATATCCAGTCCAGGCTTGGTACCTGCCTTTAATTCCAGCAGTCCATACTAGGGAGGTAGAGGCTGGTGGATCTCTGTTAGTTTAGGCCAGCCTGATCTATATAACAACCACACAGCCAGCCAGGGCTACCAACAGACTATCTCAAAAGATGGATTCAAATCCTCAGGCTGAGACAGCTCAGCGGCCATTTCCCTGAGTCCTGCACTCCTATCAAATGCTGCTGACACCCCTGCGACCGCCCTGAGACCACAGTGTGAGGGCCGCTGTCCCGAGACAACCTGACGGGTTTACAAGTCAGAAGGCAGGAGAGGGCTATGAGGCAGAATAGACTACAAAGCCGGCCACACCCTGTCCATCCCGGAGTGCTCTCCAGCAACGGCAGACACCTGGGAATGGAGCAGGCGTGGGGTCGCCCGTGAAGCAGGGGCTTTACAGGCAACACGGACCCGCGCAGTACACAGGCGCAGTGCAGAGCTGGAAGCCGTTGGCTTTAAGGTTCTCAAGGCTCACCCCTTGGCATAGTGGCACCGAAAACTTAGCAACTGGCTTCAATCCTGACCAGGGCCTGAGTATAATCAGCATTTTCCACCTGTGGTGTGATGGAGCCAGCAGACACTAGGGGGCGCGCTGGGCTCGCGGGAGCCGCAATCCTCCAGGTGAGCCTCTTAAAGGTTGCTGATATAGCCCTTTGCTAAACAAATTGATTTTATTTATCATGACGATTCTATTAACCTTTCTATTTTAATTCGTTTTATGACTTTTTATGGATATGGGTGTTTTGGCTTCATATGGTTGACTGGTGCTCCTGAGAAGCCCAAAGTAGAATGGGATCCCCAGGAACTGGAGTGAACAGGTTCTGAGACTCCAGTCCTCTGGAAGAGCAGCCAGTGCTCTTACCCGCTGAGCCATCCCTCCAGCTCTTCTGTTTCTCTTTATGTCGCAGGAGAGGGGGTTCCGAAAGAGGACCTCACCTGTAGACCAGGCTGGCCCGTTCACTATTTTGTCAGTAACAGCCAACAGCAGGGAGAAGGTGGGGTGAGGTGCAGTCCAGTTACCGTGAAGAGCAACAGTTACAAAATGATTCAGAGCTTCGATACAGCATTAAAAAATGTTTGCAGCCTTTAAGAAAACATTTGCATTTTGGACCTCGAAGCAAAAAGTTTTCAAGCCAAATCCAACATCTCCAGTTTAATAAACTCTCACAGCCTGTATCTCCAGCCATAGGGACACCGATGCCCTCTTCTGGTCCCCGTGGGCACTGCACCCACCTGGGGCTGCCTGTCCCAGGAGATGGGATGCAGGTAAGGGAGAATCCTCCAAATCCTTGTAGTTGTTAAACAGATCGCAGTTCTGAGAGGCTGCAGTCACCACGTCCTGTGTGGACAGACATGCTCTGAGACATTAACACTCTCTGCACAGCTTCCCTGGATAGAGAGGGAGGAGCGTGTGCAGGATGTAAGGGAAGTGTCTGCACAGGGAAATGAGCAGAGAAGGCAGTCCTTCTCAAAAGAGGTGTCTAATTGGGAATCCTCAGTGTCACCTGAGGTGGAAGAAAAGCAGCTTGGGGTCACGAAATCACCTTCAGCATATGCAGTAGTGAGCCGGCATATTCCTGCTGATGGGGGTAACCACAGAGGTTACGATGGAATAAGATAGCATCCCACAGAAATGAGTGACTTCAGGAGATTGGAGGAAGCTGTGGGGTTGTGAGGACGCACTCGCCCTGTGTAAAGCAGGTGCTGAATACCTGGGCACTGCGGCATCAGATGGTCCCACTCCATTGGAAAGGGTTAATATCAGCTACACTAGAGGCAGGCTCTCAGCTTCAGTGGTTAACCTGATGGAGAGGAGAAGCAGCAGTCTGGAACAGCAGAACAGGACTAGAGGAATGTATATAACCCAAGATCAGCTCCTTGGTGAGGGTTGTGAGCTGAATTACAGGAACAGATTCAGTTTGATGATGTGACCATAGAACAATGTCGTTAAGCAGCTTTGCAAGCTTGGGAAAAAGTAGAGGAGCCAGGAAAAAAATCCACCTCATTCATGAAGACTATACAAGGCTCAAGTGAACCCTTCACTGAGTTTCTGCAAAGATTAATCGTAGCAGAGAACAGAGCCATCTCAGACCCTGAAGTGAGACAGGTGTTGACTGACACTAAGGCCTTGTTCTGGAGAAAGCCAGCTCTTCTTCACTGAACAATTCCATGGAGAGGAGCCTTGGAGGAGTTACAGCCTCAGGCTCTCAGCTACCACTTCCTCTGAAGACAGTTCTCCAGCCCCAATCATCCTCAGAAGACTGACACCGAGCTAACTGCATCCTTCTGAGAGACCCTGCATCAGAAGCAGCTGCTGCTGGATTCCTGCCAAGGGTGGGCACTGGAGACAGGAAGTGCTCTGGGATTGAAGCCCCTGCATTTTGAAGTATTTGCCAGTCAACAATAACAACACAACATTGTAACTGAAGCCTGCTCTCTGCCCCAACTGCTACTGTAACTGATTCCTAAGTTGAAACAGATTCCCACTGTGCCCTTTACCCTCCTGCTGTAAAAATAGACGAGAAAGACAGGAAGAAATCTTCACTGCTCTTGCAGGCTGCCTTTAAATGTAGAAAGAGAAAAAGAGAAACTCACTGCCGTTTTAGGCTGTCCTTAGCTTGGATAACAGGAACTGCAGAGAGAACCAGCTGAACTGAGCTAGCCTCTCACAAGTCATCCCAACAAACTGCCCACTGCCAGCAGCCAGCCATTTCCTGTATGTTCTAAGCTAAGATCCCAAAAGTTCAAGTGGCTTATAAACCACTAGGAGAGCTGCACAGGAGAAAACCTTCTCGGGAAAGGTGGAGTTAGACAGGGTTAAGTATCTGTAAGTAAATAAATTTCTGTTGGTGGAGGCTTGGGTTGAGGCTTCGGACTACTAATGTAATGGCATGACCTGCTTTCCCTCTTCTTCTTCTGGGTGCCTGGCCAGAGCCTGGGAAAGGAACAGGGAGGATGATAAAGAACATTAGATAGGGCACATGGCACACTTCACCCCCAATGACCCTGGCCAGGATCCGGTGTGAATGTGACTGCCAAGTGTCCCCTTGAATGCATGCCAGAAATCTGGGCAGATTGCCCTCTTTGTCTAGAAAACCTTGCAAAGACACACTCCCAAAGCCGAACTGCTGCTGCATCAAACCTGGGAGAGGCATGCAGTCCAGCGGAATAACTGCTTAGGCCCCTGATGAGTTGGTGATGCTTCTCTTTCCCAAAGTGCTGGTGTTGAACTCAGCTTGCCTAGCGGTAATTTCCCAGGTAGAGTCCTTCTAAAAGGAGGATTCCCTCTTTCCTTCTCTCACTCTTGCTCTTTGTACTGTATCACTTCTCACTAATAAATCTATTCTAAATATATCTGTGGCTCGTGGACGTTCTTTCAGCGGATCGACTCAGACAAAGTGAGAGTCTGTGCACAGCAAACGGCATAATTTATTTGTCCTTACAAACTGGCGTAGTCAGCAGGATCTGCTGGAGAGCACAGCGATGCCTTTCTGTATTAAAAGCAAATCTGAGATAGCGTGTGTAACTTGTGAATTCCTGGCTGGGAGGACCCGCAGCTTTCTTCCCTGGCCAGGGAATGGGCCCTTGGTACAGGTTTAAGTGAGCACTGGGACTGTAAGTTACAACGAGCGGATCCTCCCTTAGTTAGAAAGGTGTTGAAAACTGTCCCAGTTAAAAAGGGAAATGAGTTAGTGCCCATCTCCCGTAGGGGTGGATACTGCTAGCGGCCTATCCCACGTGTGTCAGAGGGTAGATGCTCTGCTGCAAGAAAAGCTTGTCTTGGAGAAGGAAAATGCTGATATGCAAAGCAAGGTAGCCATGTTACAATGTCAGAATTCTGTACTGAGGGATCAAGCGCGCGGATATCAATCACTGGCCCAGAAGGCAGCTGTGCGCTGCGCCCAATATGAGTACAAGAAGAGCCGGGGCCGTGTGAACACCCGCAAAGTGCATGCTGTTATTGCTACTGCAGGGGCCAATTGGGATCCTGAGACCTGGGATGGAGACATTGGGGATGATACTGTGATGATACAGACTGGGGAGACTTGGAAGAAGAGGCCCATAAATATGATCAAGGGAAACATCCCCCGCTAGAGCATGCTGGACCACTGCAAGCCAAGCCCTTGCAGCGAAGGCAGGAGAAAGTTCGGGGGAATCAGAGAGACTTTACTGTGATTACTGAAGACTACTCCCAACAAGAGATTACTGATATTCTAACTAAATTTGCTCAAAAACCTGGAGAGCCACTCCTTAATTGGATGATCCCCGTAACAGATACAGGAGCTGGCGGTATTAGCGTGGATCATGTAGATGCCCAAAGATTCCTTACTATTTCTACTAATCCCTTTGTTCAGACAGCTATTCGAGATCACCAGCATGCTGATCCCAATAATGCCTCCACCCTAACCCTAACCCTAACCCTTTTAGCATTAGCTGCCCGGGGATGTATTGCTCAATATCCCACCGATATAATTCATGGCCAGTAGAGACACATCCTTGGTACACTCTTGAGGACGGTGTGTCTCGTTTGCAGGGGGAAGCCATGAAAACAGCTATTATGATGGGACAAGCTGACACCTGCTTCGCGGGACCGTTAACCCCCACTCAGCGCAACCTAATAGTGCGCACTGCCCCCCCCCCGCGCCTATAAGCACCTAATGACGACTCTCCTACTGGCAGAGACAGGCTCGGCCATAGAAACAGTGTTAGAAAAAATGGCCGAGTTCAGAGATATGGGGGACTGGAGCAGTAGCACCGCTCAGCAAGATAGAGGAAGTTTTAGCGGGCAGAAACATGGAATCCAAAACCGTATTCCTCGAAGGGAAATGTTCCAGGCACTTCTGAAGGCCGGGGTTGCACCTGAAAACCTGAATGGTATACCCACCAAAGATATGTGGCAGAGGTACAGGGACAACGTTAAAAAAGCTAGGAAGTGAACATCAGCAAAGAGCAATCCTCTAACCCATTCACTTCAGCTTCTACTGCTCCCCCTACTGACACAGCCTGCTCTGTGTATCCTTTCCATGAGCTGGCCCTCTTGAAATAGGGGAGAGGCCAAGCCCTGGTGATCCATCCCGGAGGGCAGTTTCTAGGATTGATTTTCGCCCTCATGTTCCCATTACTATTTATTGGAAGAATGGACCGCTAACTCAGACCAGAGCATTGGTGGATACTGGGGCGGAGGCCTCCTTAATATATGGAAATCCAAGTAGATTCAAAGGAATTCCTATCACCATTACAGGATTAGGAGGTGATGAGATACAAGCAAGGCAGGTCAAAATACATATGAAAATTGGAAACTTACCTGTAGGGAATACAGTGTAGTGGTAGTTCCCATTCCTGAGTATATAATTGGAATTGACATATTACGAGGATTGTCTCTAAAATTAGATGATGGGAATTATCACTTTGCCATACGTTCACTACAGATGAATAGCATCATCGTGGGCAAACTGCATCGACCTCCTGTGCAATTACCTGAACCTACTAAGACCGTCACCTGCAGACAATACCGAATTCCAGGTGGGCACGAGGAGATCACTCAGACTATTAAAGACTATGCTAACACCGGAGTCATGATTCCTATGACCACTGAATGGAACAACCCTACTCGGCCTGATTGTGAATCAGATGGCTCCTGGAGATGACAGTAGATCATAGGGAACTAAACAAAGTGGCTCCTCCTCCTGCTGCTGCACCAGAGGCCATCACTCCAGCAGAGAGAGTGCAGCCTCATCCTGGGACTTGCTACGCTGTTATTGACGTTGCTAATGCTTTCTCTACTGTTCCTCTTCATGAGTCCAGATGGTCTCGGTTTGCCTTTACATGGCAGGGGAGACAATACACCCTCACCCGTCTACCTCCAGGATAGAAACATGGCCCCGCCATCTGTCACCGCTTGTAGCAGAGCTCCTGGGTAAATATATTCCAGATTCAGACACTGTGATCAGTCATTACATTGATGACATTTCCCTTCAATCTATTAACAAGAAACAGCACAAGAGCACCTTGGAAACAGTATTCCATCATTAAAAAGTAAAGGATGGGAAATTAATCCTAAGAAGATTCACGGACCGGCCCAAGAAGTACAATTCTTGGGAATCCAGTGGAATCACGGGGCAGAAACATATGGCCTAAAGCAAAGCAGAAGGTAAGGGATTTCGCAGTTCCTAAAACTAGAAAGGACACCCGGAAGTTCATTGGCCTCTTGGACATTGGCGCAATCCCATTCCGCGTTCAGGTCAGACCTTGCGACCTCTGTACACAGTAACTGGGAAAATACCAATTTGAATGGGGAAATGAACAGCAGCAAGCATTTGAAATGGCTAAAGCTGCCATATAAGCTGCATTAGACCTCTGGCGCATTCGGGACGGCCCCCGGAATTAATGGTATCTGTGGAAGAGAATTATGCTAACTGAATAAGCTCCAGTTAGCTCATGGCAGAAGCATGAATCAAAACGAATGCCTTTGGGATTTTGGACTAGAAAATTCCCTGAGGCAGGTCAATCATGTCCTCCCTTTGAACAACAGCTGTTAGCCGCCTACTGGGCTCTAGTAGAAACAGAACAATTAACGATTGGTCATGAAGTTCTATTACGCCCTGAAATCCCCATCATGCAATGCATTATGCGTGACCCTGCTTCTCACAAGATTGGGCATGCTCAAGAAGGAGTGTGATTAAATGGAAATGGTATATTCAGAATAGGGCTAAGCCAGGACCCAGGGGAACTCTAACTTTACATGAGCAGGTAGCTGAAGCTGCAGGAGAGGGCTCTAATTTAACACCCCCAAGTCCTGTAGAAAGCATGTCCCCTGTACAACTGAATACTGGGTATGATACATTGACTAAGCAACAGAAGGAACATGCATGGTTTACTGATGGTTCTGCTAAGTTTATAGGGCATAAGAGGTATTGGAAGGCGGGGGCCGATAATCAAAGCACCACTGTGGTGCTGGAAACTCACGGAGAAGGAGCCAGTAGTCAATTTGCTGAGCTCCAGGCAGTATACCAAGCCTTGAAGCATGAAGAAGGAGGGGAATGTCACATTTTTACGGATTCATGGGCCATTACTAATGGGCTCCCAACTTGGATGCCTCGACGGGCTAAGGATAATTGGACAATTCGTGGGAAAAGCATTTGGGGAAGGCCAGTGTGGGAAGAAGTATGGCAAATCATTCAAAATACTAATGTTTCTGTTTTCCATGTAGACGCTCATAGCGCTGTGTATTCCACTGATCGCAAGTACAACGCAGAAGCAGATCGTCTGGCTACCCTTTCTGAAGTGACCTGTCCCCTCCCCCGAGGGTTTAGCACAATGGATACACACAAGACAGGACATGCAGGAGCTCACGCTATGTACAGGTGGGCACAGGACCCAGGCATATCCACTCCTCTATCTGACTTAAAACAGGCTGCAGAACAATGTCCCACATGTCAGTTAGACACACAGCATGCTCTTCTCCGAATAACAACTGGGGCATTGCACAGGGGACAGGCCCCAGCCCAGATTTGGCAAACTGATCACATTGGTTCTCTCCCTCAGTCTCCTGGATGTCAGTGTATTTGCTCGTGTGTGGATACATACTCGGGAGTGTAGGCTGCCTGTGCCTACCATAGAGCTGTTCAAAGGAATACTATTGAGACCTTAGAAATCATCGCCCTGTATTATGGAGTACCTGTACAAATTCAGAGTGATAATGGGTCCCTTTTCAAGGGAAAAGAAATTCAAGATTATATAAATAAACAGAGTATTGAATGGATCTATCACATCCCTTACTACCCGCAAGCGGCCGGCTTGACAGAACGAATGAATGGTTTGCTAAAAGAAAAACTTAGGAGATTGGGGAATAATTCTTACTCTAATGGGAAGGATAATTTGTTCCCGGCCCGACAGCAACTTAATAACAGGCCTATAGGACCGGGACTAACTCCACCTAGGAGAACGATGAGCCCTAACTTACAAATAAGAAAAATGTATACCTTCCAAGAAGTACAGTGGTGGAAAACAGACGAGAAGGCAATAATGGCTTTCCAAGGGACCACTGGGTCTGCAGGTCATGATTTTCATGCCTTGGAGAATATTTGGACAGATCCTCGGAGAATTCTAAAATGCAGGACAGGAATAGGAATCAGGATACCTCAAGGTTATTAGGGGCAAATCATTCCTAGATCCAGTCTAGCCGAAAAAGGAACCCAAATTATGGCAGGGGTAATTGACTCTGACTATAGAGGAGAAATCAAGATCATCTTGCATAACGTAGGGAGAGAAACCCTGCACTTTGTCCCCGGCTAACGTATTGCCCAACTTTTGCTGATCCCTTGTGCAACCACCAAAGAATGGACTTTCTTAGATGCAGCTCCCCCAGTCACCAGCCGACTGGGAGGTTTTCCATCTACTGACTTTATCCCTGGAGCTAAAGTCTGGCTCAAAAAACATGGCGGGGATCAACTCCGACCAGCTGAAGTCATTGCACAAGGGGATAATAGTACAGTAATTGTTATGCTCCCAGGACAAGAACATTATGAAGTGGTCCCTACTAATTTGTTTTTACGGAATTAAAATTAGTTTTACAGAAAGCTCCTGTACCCAATGGGACTACTGATACCAGTGATTTCTTGGACACCAGGATTTTCGATCCAAAGGCATCAGACAAACACCAAGGTACAAAGGCACTGGAGATGGAAGAATGAGACTCAAAGTCGCCAACAAGAAGGTTTTCGTTGTTCTGCCAGTAACGTGTACTACTGTGAACATTACTGCTACATCTAAAAACAATGTAACCATATGGAAGGCGGGAGGACAATATTGAGCCGTATTATCAGGTTCCTCCCCCATACATTTAACCTTTGACCCCTCTGTGAATATTACTTGCTGCTCTGAGAACATTTCTGCTCACTCCAGTCCTACAGCCCATGGAGCTAGCCCAGGGCATGCACTTTCCCAGTGCAATGCCAGCAGAACAGAATGCAATGGCAGTATTTCAGTCCACACCTCTCAGTTCCTGTTCTGTACTAATATTACGGAGATTACTAATAGAGCTCTTCCTTGGGTAGAACATATTTGGATCTCTATTAGGAAACTTCTGAACTCTGCTCCTCAGATTGCTAGAATTCCTAGATCTTGCACCAATGTATCCATTGCTGCGCCAAAGAGACTGATACATTTTAATCTTACCTCTCCCCGTTACCTAAATGCCGCCGTACTAAACGTGCATGGTTCCACACACTGCTAGGAGGGGTAGGCTCTGGACTTGGATTGGCTGACTCAGTAGATTTAGAAGTATTAGCACAGAGATTAAAAACACTGGACAAGATGTTGGTGAAGCAGTCGCTATGAATGCACAATGGTTACCCTCCACCATTCTTCCACACGAACATACCTTAGGTTATCAGAAGCATATGTTACAAATATTTAGCACTACTACCGTACAACAGAACCTGAAGGATACTAACATTTCTGCCTTGTTTAACTGGACGTTATGCTCTCTACAGAATTTATACGTTTTGATCCAGAAAGAAAATGCCCAATGAACGCTAATTCAAGGCTATTCGCAAACCTGCCGGTCTCTATTACAGCTACCTGACTCCACATGGGTAGGCCAATCTAATTTACCTGTTAACTGTACTGATTCACGGTGTGTTGGCACTGTTACTGATTATACCCCTGTAGCTACCAAACTCCTGTGTGCTTTTCATACCTTGCCTGTCATAATGGATAACTATTTCCTGCACCCACAAATAGAGGGAACTCACATAGATGCTGACAATATCACCTATAAATTGACTGAATGTATCCCCACTGAGAGAGGACCAGCATGTAATGGCTGAACCGAATAACTGAACCCTGTTTGTTATCCCATTCCACTAACGTGTGTCTCCTTACTATGTGCCCTATCACTAACTAATCTGTATTACATGAAGTTGAACCCCAACGTGTATGTTTAGCTGGCGCCAATGAAACGGAGCTCCTCAGTAAGGGACTACCATCTCCCTTCCCAGGATGTCTGCAGCATCTTGAGTTGCTCTCCTGGAGCGGTGATGCTTATTACTTACTACCCGATCTAGAGGATGATATCACCTTGACCTGGATACCAAAGTATCTTACTCCACCTCAGATTTACTTGAACCTTTCTCTTACTTCTATCTTACAAAACTCTGAAGAATTACATTCCCACCTGAAGAATAATGAAAGAGCTTTAGAAGAACATCGTATAACAACAACTATTGTTGGTAATAAATTAATAGACCTACATAATACCATCGTACAGGATGCTAATCATAGATGGTGGGATTTTTCATTCGGAAGCAATGCTGCTCACCGATATTTTTCTGTTTTGTTTACTCCTATGTTTATAATTATCTTGGTATTAGTTATATTGTGTCTCTGTAACTGTTGGATGTATCAGCAAATGAAAATGTAGTATCGGTCATTTGTATTTCAAAAGGCTCACGTTAACTATGCCTACACCTCGACCCAACCCTAGGACCCAATGTAGGTAAAGAAATTTCAGTTGGTGGAGGCGTGGGTTGAGGCTTCGGACTATTAATGTAATGGCATGACCTGATTTCCCCTCTTCTTCTTCTGGGTGCCTGGCCAGTGCCTGGGAAAGGAACAGGGAGGATGGTAAAGAACATTAGATAGGGCACATGGCGCACTTCACCCCCGGTGTCCCTGGCCAGGATCTGGGTGTGAACATGACTGCCAAGTGTCCCCTTGAATGCATGCCAGAAATCTGGGCAAATTGCCCCCTTTGTCTAGAAAACCTTGAAAAGACACACTCCCAAAGTTTGAGCTGCTGCTGCCTCGAACCTGGGAGAGACATGCAGTCCAGCGGAATAACTGCTTAGACCTGTGATGAGTTGGTGATGCTTCTCTTTCCCAACGTGCTGGTGTTGGACTCAGCTTGCCTAGCGGTAATTTCCCAGGTAGAGTCCTTCTAAAAGGAGGATTCCCTCCTTCCTTCTCTCACTCTTGCTCTTTGTACTGTGTCACTTCTCACTAATAAATCTATTCTAAATATATCTGTGGCTCCTGGACGTTTCTTCAGTGGATCGAATCAGACAAAGTGCTGGTCTGTGCACAGCAAACGGCATAATTTATTTGTCGTTACAGGATCCTGCTGTGTTTGGTCTCCACGGGGTCTCTACCCAGTGGACAACGGGGTCTACCGAGCTGAGACAGTGTCCCAGGTCCACACAGAGGATCTCAGGACTGTGGGATGAAATCCTTGTGAAGCACACCCACCTGGAGCCACAGATGCGCCATCTGGGAAGAAACACCAGGACTCTGAGTGTAAGCACCAGGCTGTGGAGACAGGGTCCTGAGGGAAGAGGCAAAGTCTCTTCTCTGTGGTGAGATTCCTGAGCATCAGGCAGAGTGAGCTGCCCACTGTGGTGAACTTGGACCCTGGCCTCCGTGGAGTCCTTGTGGGGCTTGCAGGCCAAGGCCTCCTGCTTTAAAGAGAGACATCTCTCAGCTGCCTCCCAGCCTCCTTGTTGTTGCCATTGAGTTCCTGGAAGTGACTTTCTTCTAGAAGAGTCCAGGGTCTGAGCACTGAGGAGGAGAAGGAAGAGGAAGGCTGGAGAGAAGGCAGGAGCCCGGCCTGTGGGTCTCTGGTGTGCAGACAGCTTCTGGGTCAGAACGCAGAGACTCCAGGACCACAGCGCTCTGTCCGCAGCACAGGGTTCAGGCAAAGTCCGAGTCCCAGGGCGGCGACCTCTGGGTGGGGAGCCCAGAGCTGGGGACTCCCCATCTCCCCGGTTCACTTCTCCAGCTCCTGACCTGTGCTGGGCCCTTCTGCCCGGACACTGGTGACAACTGCGCAGTTCTCACCCCCATTGGGTGGGGACACCCCGGAGACCCAATCAGCGTGGCCGCGGGCACAGGTTATAAAGTCCACGCAGACCGCGGAAGTCAGACGCGCAGATCCGAGATGGGGGCTCTGGCGCGCGCGCTGCTCCTGCTGCTGGCGGCCGCCCTGGGCCCGACCCCGACCCGCGCGGGTGAGTGCGGGCGGAGGGACACGGGCTCTGGGGAGGGCGGGCGGCTCCGGGGAAGCCGGGTCCCCATCGCCCATCCCGACCTCCCGCCTTCTCCCCGCGTCCCGAGCCCCGCGCCCGCTCCCCTCCCGGCCCGCGCACCCCCGGGGTCCCGGGAGGAGGTCGGGGTCTCACCGCGCGCCGCCCCCAGGCGCACACTCGCTGCGGTATTTCTCCACCGCCGTGTCCCGGCCCGGCCTCGTGGAGCCCCGGTACATCTCCGTCGGCTACGTGGACGGCACGGAGTTCATGCGCTTCGACAGCAACGCGGAGACGCCGAGATATGAGCCGCGCGCGGCGTGGATGGAGCGGGAGGGGCCGGAGTATTGGGAGGAGGAACACACGGATCGCCAAGAACCACGAGCAGGATTTCCAAGTGAGCCTGCGGACCCTGCTCGGCTACTACAACCAGAGCGGCGGTGAGTGACCGCGGTCGGAGGTCACGATCCTCCCCGTCCCACGTCGGGCCGGAGGCACCAGGGTCCGAAGTTGGGGAGGAGGAGAGCGGGGACCCGGTTTCCCTTTCGATTCAGAGAAGTCCTCAGTGGGCGGGGTTGACTGCGGGCGTGGCCCAGGCTCTCACACCATCCAGTGGATGTATGGCTGTGACATGGGGCCGGACCCGCGCCTCCTCCGTGGGTACCATCAGTTCGCCTACAATGGCCGCGATTACATCGCCCTGAACGACGACCTGACCACGTGGGCGGCGGCGGACATGGCGGCGAAGATCACCCGGGACAAGTGGGAGCGGGCTGGTTATGCAGAGCAGGTCAGGGCCTACCTGGAGGGCGAGTGCCTGGAGTGGCTCAGCAGATACCTGGAGAACGGGAAGGAGGCGCTGCAGCGCGCAGGTGCGAGGGGCCCAGCATCTCCTCCTCTGCCCTTGGGCTGGGCTCAGTCCTGAGGGGGAAGAGACCCATCACTGGGTCATGCCCCTGCCTCCGAAGGGGAAACAGAGTCCCTGGGTCTCCTGATCAGCATCACAGAGACTGCACTGACTCCCAGGGCGCAGCCTTCTCCCTGCACAGCTCAGGTCTGTCTCAGGAGGGAGGGAGAGAAGGTCCCCACAGAACCAACAGGGGCTCCCTTCAGTCTGCAGCCCTCTGTCAGCCATGGCCTCTCCCAGGCCGGGTCCTCTGCACACACACTATCTGTGGAAACTGAGTCCTGTCATGCTGAGTGTGTCAGCCCTTACACCAGGACCAGAAGTCTCCTTCACCTCGTGGGAAAAATGGACCCTGTGTCCTTGGCTGGTTCCCCCGGTTTCTAGAACTTTCCACACACTTTTCCTCCCAGACTCCTGTGTGTGAGGCTTGACCACATCACAAACTACAGAATGGTCACATGGGTACTTATGGGATACCCTACACAAATTAATTCTATAATTTCCCAATTCTTCCACACAGATCCCCCAAAGGCCCATGTGACCCAGTCATCCTGGACCTCAAGGGAGAGTCACCCTGAGGTGCTGGGCCATGGGTTTCTACCCTGCCCTCATCTCCCTGACCTGGGTGAGGGAGCAGGAGGAACAGACTCAGGACATGGAGCTGGTGGAGACCAGGCCTGCAGGGGATGGAACCTTCCAGAAGTGGGCAGCCCTGGTGGTGCCTTCTGGGGAGGAGCAGAGATACACATGCCATGTGCAGCATGAGGGGCTGCCTGAGCCCCTCAGCCTGAGATGGGGTAAGGAGGGTGTGGGTGCAGAGCTGGGCTCAGGGAAAGCTGGAGCCTTCTGCAGACTGAGCTGGGTCAGGGCTGAGAGCTAGGGTCATGACCATCACCTCCCTTCCCTTCCCAGAGCCTCCTCAGTCCTCCATCCCCATCATGGCTGTCATTGCTGTCCTGGTTCTCCTTGGAGCTGTGATCACTGGAGCTGTGGTGGCCATTGTGATGAAGAGGAGGAGAAACACAGGTAGGAAAGGGCAGGGTCTGAATTTCCTCTCATCTCCTTTAGAAGTGAGCTCTGCCTCACAGATGGGAAACACTTCCACACACCCCTCAGGCTCCTGTCTCTAACCTGGGTCTGCTGTCAATTCTGGAAACTTCCTAGGGTTGGGGACTTCCCTTGTCTGTCACAGCCTTTCTTCCCACAGGTGGGAAAGGAGGAAGCTATGCTCCAGCTTCAGGTAAGTGTGGGGGCAGGGTTGTCCCTGAGGCCATGGGGGTGAAGCTGGAGATGATGGGGAGCTCAGCCAGCCCATAATGCCCCTCCAGCCAAATCTCCAGGAATCATTATTTGTTCCTTACAATGAAATTATTTGTTTTTTACCGTAGGCAGTGACAGGAGCTCTGATGAGTCTCTTCCTGGTTGTAAAGGTAACCCTCTAGGGGCCTGATCTGGGGAGGGGAAAAGGGGACTTGGTTGTGTCCAGGGTCTCACAGAATAGCCTTTGAGTGAGTGGTGGGTTTGGGCAGATTGTGCTCACAGTGGACTGTTCACCACTTTCTTCCTTAGCATGAAGACAGCTGCTTGGTGTGGACAGAGAGACAGAAGATGTGTTCAGGTCTCTCCCGTGATGTCCACAGCCCTCTGATCTCCTTAGGCAACAGTGTCTGAAGTTCCTGTGATCCTGTGGGCTCCATGTGAAGAACTGGGGAGCCCAACCACCTCTGCACCCCAGGACCCTGTCCCTGCACTGCCCTGTGTTCCCTTCCACATCCAACCTTTCTGGTCCAGACAGGCAGGAGGGGACATCTCCATCCTGTCAGCTCCATGCTGCCCTGAGCTGCAGTTCTTGGCTTTCCCTACTGAAAATCAGAATCTGACTTTGAACTTGATTGTCCATGTCCTTGCCCTGAGAGGTTGATTGGTGCATCAATTAAAGCAGAGAAATCTTACAGTTCTGTGGAGGAAATAAATGGCATCATGGAGAACATTCCAGAGTCTCTGTTGATTATTTTGAAGGTGTTTGGGGGACAGGAGGAGGCTGAGAGTGCAAAGTGTGAGCAGGGCTGTGTCAAGGTGGAGCACAGTGCATTGTGGGGTTGGACGTGGTCGCTCCTCGGCTCTGTCACCTCCTGGCTGTGTTGCCCTGGTCACTGAGAAGAACCGCATGCTGAGAGTCTGTGATCACAGGGACACAGGGACGGCCAGAGCCTTGTCCTGTCTCCAGGATTATGAGCAGCCAGGGCTGCTGTGACGGGTCAGCCTGGGCTCAGTCCTGGCTGTGGCTCTGTCTCCTCTTGTCTTTGTAGTTGGTATTCAGGACTAACTCTGCTCTTGTCCCTGTGAGTGGTGCCTGTCTCCTTCTCCTCTGGGTCCCTGAGTGTGACAGCATTGGAGGTGTTTTCTGTCCTTGTCCCCAAGACCCAACAAGGCCCTGCCCTCAGGAGAATGTGGGCTTCAGTCTCCTGAGCTCCTGCCTCCTTCCAGCTCCTCCCTGGATGATATCTCCTTCTTTCCCATCTTGCAGCATCTGACCTCGGGTTGTAGGGTGGGCAGAGGACCCACAGGGTCTCCTCTTGAATCAGGACCTGTTCCATCTGTGCTCTGCCCAGGTCCCTCCCCATCCCTGGCTCTGGGAATCCTGTTGCTGCCCCCTAGTTGTCACCAAGGATTTGTAAGCTGAGTCTGGGTTAGATTTATATTTATTTGGAATTGTGATCATGGGCCAGGAGACAAGTTGGTGCTCTTGCAACAGACGTGGTTCAGTTTCCAGCATCACATGGTGGCTCCCAACCAATCCTAACTGCAGTTCCAGAGGATCCAATTACTCCATGAACACCAGGCAGGCACATGGTGCAAAACATACAGGAAGACATTGATATAAACATATATATATATTTGTATAAATATGTGCGTATATGTATATATAAAGATATATATATTTATGTATATGTGTGCATATATAAATATACATGTATATATGTGTGCATAATACATAATATATGTAATAATATATGAGTTTTATATGTATATGTTATTTGAGTATGTATTTGTATTTATATTTGTATATGTATATTATTAATACACACAGAGATAATATGTGTATATTTTATATAATATATATTATATGTAATATATAAAATATACAGAAATACATATATGTTTATGTCGATGTCTTTTTAATATTTGTAATGTAATATATATAAATATATATGGGAGAGAGAGAGGGAAGAGGAAGAGAGAGATTCTGGGAATGCCAGAGATGGAATCTCTCTCTCCCACTCTGGGTTCCAGCCCTGGCAGGTTTCTCTTTCAGCTTTGTATTTCCAGTCAGGAGCTCAAGGAGCCTTATCAGAGTCTCATGAGGCGACCAACAGGGTGATCATCTCTGTCCCGATGCCGCCATCTTTATCCTGTGAAGGATCATGAATTCCAGTGCTCAGGCCTCTGCTAATATTCATACTCACTAAATGTTTGATGAGTGAATAAAAAAAAAAAACCCACAGAGGATCACAAGTCAAGGACAGAGAGGACAGTGGGGAGATGGGGCGGTGCTGAGGGAAAGCTCAGGTGACTCTGACCTCAGTGTGGGAGGACCTGGAGCTGCAGGTGACACAGCAGCATTTGGTGTGAGGTGGTTTTAATAAAGGGATCTTCTGTAGAAGAGGCGGGGTGATTGTAGCAATTTTTCCTCTAGATTGAAGAACCCCCACTGAATCCAGGAGGCTGATGCCCTGAGACACAAGACGCTCCAGATTCATGGAGCTTACAGGATGTAGCAGGGCCCTCTCAGGGTTAAACCTGCTGCAGTTCCTAAGGGAGAGGAGATTGTTCAGTGGAGCTATAGGGAGCTGGGCAGGGGATGCTGGGATGCAGCTATAGAGAGCTGGGCAGGGCATGCTGGGATGCAGCTACACTGGGGTGGACTACTCTGTGATTATTCCTGATCCACGCATGCTCACAAGAGCAACCAATGAGCTCAGGGCTCACCGAGCTGGCCATAGATGGATGACTTCCCTGTCTTGATGTCTCTGTCTCTGTCTGGGCTGGAGGAAATTCCCCCACCCTCTGGGGCAGGAGACACAGCAGTGACTATTGTAATCAGCCCACAGTGTCTGTTCCAGATGTGTGATGGGAGTTCAGTTTCTGAGACACACTAGGAAGTAATCCATGTTGCTGGTCCCCCTAAGCAGTGGCTATGGTGGGAAGATGCATGAGATGCAGTCTAAGGGGACAGTTAAGGAGGTGTTGATCAGGAGGTGGAGGGCTGTAGTGAGGATCAGTGCAGAGCCTTGTTAGTCTTCAGCCTCACTGAATCACTGGTGCTAGCCCAGACCTGGAAGCCTTCAGCCTCAGAGACCTACTGCTGACTGAGCCACTCCGACTCTCCTTGGGTCAACTAACTCTTCTCCAAGCTGACTTGTTCAAACTGACCTCCTGAGCCAGCTTACTGTTTCTGACCGAGCTCTTCTGACTCTGGCCTATTCTGGCTGAACTGCTCTGCTGGGGTCAAATGGACTCACTCTTCCTGATACTGACTTCTCTGCTGGGCTCTGCTGTGTCTCTGTGTCTCCCTGAGGTCTCTCTGCTCCATCCTGCCTCTGTAACTGACTCTCTTTTTGGGATGTCAGTGATTAAGAGAGCTGGCTGCTCTTCCACACAACCAGGTTCAGTTCCCAGCACCCACATCGAGGCTGGAACTCCAGCTCCAAGGGATCCAGAGCTCTCTTAGAGCCCCAATTACACACACACACACACACACATACATATGTACATACATACATACACACATACATACATACATACATGCAAGCAAAACACTCATACACATAAACATAAGCCTTTAAAAGATATCCAGTCCAGGCCTGGTGGTACCTGCCTTTAATCCCAGCAGTCCATACTAGGGAGGTAGAGGCTGGTGGATCTCTGTTAGTTTAGGCCAGCCTGATCTATATAACAAGTTCCCGGCCAGCCAGGGCTACCAACAGACTATCTCAAAAGATGGATTCAAATCCTCACGCTGAGACAGCTCAGCGGCCATTTCCCTGAGTCCTGCACTCCTATCAGATGCTGCTGACGCCCCTGCGACCGTCCTGAGACCACAGTGTGAGGGCCGCTGTCCCGAGACAACCTGACGGGTTACAAGTCAGAAGGCAGGAGAGGGCTATGAGGCAGAATAGACTACAAAGCCGGCCACACCCCGTCCATCCCGGAGTGCTCTCCAGCAACCGCAGACACTGGGGAGTGGAGCAGGCGTGGGGTCGCACGTGAAGCAGAGGCAGGGGCTTTACAGGCAACACGGGCCCGCGCAGTGCACAGGCGCAGTGCAGAGCTGGAGGCCATTGGCTTTCAGGTTCTCAAGGCTCACCCCTTGGCATAGTGGCACCGAAAACTTAGCAACTGGCTTCAATCCTGACCAAGGGGCCTGAGTATAATCAGCATTTTCTACCTGTGGTGTGATGGAGCCGACCAGACACTAGGGGGCGCGCTCGGCTCGCGGGAGCCGCAATCCTCCAGTTAAGACTCTTAAAGGTTGCTCACATAGTCCTTTGCTAAACAAATTGAATTTATTTATCATGGCGATTATCTTACCCTTTCTATTTTAATTCATTTTATGACTTTATGGATGTGGGTGTTTTGGCTTCATATCGTGACTTGTGCCCGTGGGAACCAGAAGGGCGAATGGTATCCCCTGGAACTGGAGAGAACAGGTGCTGAGACTCCAGTCCTCTCAAGAGCAGCCAGTGCTCCTACCCGCTGAGCATCTCTCCAGCGCTTCTGTTTCCTTTTATTTCCCAGGAGAGGGAGCTCTGAAAGAGGACCTCACCCGTATCCCAGGCTGGCCGGGTTCACTATTTTGTCAGTAACAGCCATCAGCAGGGAGAAGCTGGGGGTGGGGTGCAGTCAAGTTACTGTGAAAAGTAACAGTTACAGAACGATTCAGAGCTTAGATACAGCATTAAGAAATGTCTGCAGCCTTTAAGAAAACATTTGCATTTTGGACCTCGAAGCAAAAAGTTTTCAAGCCAGATCCAACATCTCCAGTTTAATAAACTCTTACAGCCTGTATCTCCAGCCATAGGGAAATCGGTGCCCTCTTCTGGTCCCCTTGGGTACTGCACCCATGTGGGGCTGCCTGTCCCAGGAGATGGGATGCAGGCAAGGGAGAACCCTCCAAACCCTTGGAATTGGTGAACACATCACACTTCTGAGAGGCTGCAGTCACCACGTCCTGTGTGGACAGAGATGCTCTGAGACATTAACACTGTCTCTGCACAGCTTCCCTGGATAGAGAGGGAGGAGCGTGTGCAGGATGTAAGGGAAGAGTCTGCACAGGGAAATGATCAGAGAAGGCAGTCCTTCTCAAAAGAGGTGTCTAATTGGGAATCCTCAATGTCACCTGAGGTGGAAGGAAAGCAGCTTAGGGCCACGAAATCACCTTCAGCATATGCAGTAGTGAGACAGCATATTCCAGCTGATGGGGGTAACCACAGAGGTTACGATGGAATAAGATGGCGTCCGACAGAAATGAGTGATTTCAGGAGATTGGAGGAAGCTGTGGGGTTGTGTGGACACACTCGCCCTGTGTAAAGCAGGTGTTGCATAACTGGGCGCTGCAGCACCAGATGGTCCCACTTGATTGGAAAGGGTTAATATCAGCTACACTAGAGGCAGGCTCTCAGCTTCAGTGGTTAACCTGATGGAGAGGAGAAGCAGCAGTCTGGATCAGCAGAACAGGACTAGAGGAATAAATATAACCCAAGATCAGCTCCTTGGTGAGGGTTGTATGCTGAATTACAGGAACAGATTCAGTTTGATGGTGTGACCACAGAACAGTGTCGTTAGCAGCTTTGAAAGCTTGGGAAAAAAGAAAAAAAAATCCACCTCATTCATGAAGACCACACAAGGCTCAAGTGAACCCTTCACTGATTTTTTGCAAAGATTAACGACAGCACTGAACAGAGCCATCTCAGACCCTGAAGTGAGACAGGTGTGGATTCCCTGAGCAGTCTCTTGGAGAGGAGCCTTGAAAGAGTTCCAGCCTCAGGCTCTCAGCTACCACTTCCTCTGAAGACAGTTCTCCAGCCCCAATCATCCTCAGAAGACTGACACCCAACTAACTGCATCCTTCTGAGAGACCCTGCATCAGAAGCAGCTGCTGCTGGATTCCTGCCAAGGGTGGGGGCTGGGAGACAGGAAGTGCTCTGGGATTGAAGCCCCTGCATTTTGAGTATTTGCAGGTCAACAATAACAAACACAACATTGTAACTGAAGCCTGCTCTCTGCCCCAACTGCTACTGTAACTGATTCCTAAGGTGAAACAGATTCCCACTGTGCCTTTTACACTCCTGCTCTAAAAGAAATGAGATAGGAAACACAGGAAGAAATCTTCACTGCTCCTGCAGGTGGTCTTTGAAAGCAGAAAGAGAGAAAGAGAAACTCAGTGCCCTTTTTGGCTGTCCTTAGCCTGGATAACAGGAACTGTATAGAGAATCAGCTGAACTGAGCTAGTCTCTAACAAGCCATCCTAAAGTGGGCCCACTGCCAACAGCCAACCATTTCCTGTGTGTTCTAAGCTAAGATCCCAAAAGTCCAACTGGCATGTAAACCACCAGGAGAGCTGCACAGGACAAAACCTACTTGGGAAAGGTGGAGTTAGACAGGGTTCAGTGCCCTGCTGTGTTCGGTCTCCACGGGATCTATTCCCAGTGGAAAAGGGGGTCTCCAGAGCTGAGACCGGCAGACACTGAGACGCAGTACTGAGGGAAGAGGCAGTCTCTTCTCTGTGGTGAGATTTCTGACCACTAGGCAGTGTGAGCAGGCCAAGCCTTCTGCTTTGATGAGAAACTACTCTGCTGCCTCCCACATTAAGTGAACAACTGCATGCACCATGGCAGGCAAACACTGCAGCAAGGCCCAGGCATGGTGGCCAGAGCAGGAAGCTGCAGGCTCACAGCCTCAATGACAAACAGAAGCAGAGAGAGCATAGTGGAAGCAGATGTGCCCCTTTAATCTCACAGCCTTCCCCAGTAACACACCTCCTCCAGCAAGGCCACACCTCCTGGACTCAGCCTCCTGAAATAGCGCCACCTACTGGGACCAGGTGTAAAAACACGCAAGCCTATGGGGACATTCTCAATCCACCAGGAGTGTGTGCATCTGTGTGGGTGTGGTCAGGGGAGTGCAGGGTCCTGGAGGTCAGAAGAGGGTGTCAGAGCCCTGCATGTGGGTGCTGGGAACTGAACTTGGGTCTCTGTGAGAGCAGGCTTGTTCTCCGCATCTCAGCCGACTCTCCAGTCCAGTGAATAGTGTCCAGTGTGGTCTCACTCACAGGGTGACCTGGAGGGCAGATCTCAAGATTGTCCTAAATCATTACTGAGGGTCCTGAACCAAGTTCCTTCCAGACCACGGATCCTGCAGTGCAGATGCGCTGAGGCAGGAGCATGTCTGTGAGTTCTGAGAGTAATGGAACTGTGCCTGGAGCAGAGTCACGGTGTGTCTACCCATGAGGCCCAGGGATTGCAGGAAGCATGCAACTGTTCCACAGCAGTGTCTTCTGAATTGGAGAAGATATTAGAAGAAGGAAAATCTTGCTGTACTCACCGATGGAAAGATTAATACTGTGACCTGGCCGTCCTACCAAAAGCAATCCCAATCAAAGTTCCCGTGGTGTTTTTCACAGACATAGGGAAAAGAATTCATATAAAGCAGAAAAGACCCCAGACAAAGCCATCCTGAGCGTTGGAAGAACGCTGGAACCAGGCTGTGCGCACCTTTAAACCCAGCGGTAGGTGGGTCTCTGCGAGTCCAGTCTGGTCTGGTCTACGTAGTGAATCCCAGGCCAGCCAGGAGTGCACAGGGAGACCCTGTCTCAAAACAACAATAAAATTGTTGTGTCCGCAATGACGTAACCAGAGGTGCTCTGGGACTCCTCCCACCCTCGGATGGAGAGGCGTAGTTCGAGGGGTGTGAGCAAACTACAGGGTTGGCAAAAAGGGGCAGGGTGGCGCCCAAGGCTTAGCAACTGGCTGTAATCCTGACCAGGACCTGAGTGTAGTCAGCATTTTCCACCTGTGCTGTGCTGGAGCCGACCCGACACTAGAGGGCGCGCCGGGCTCGCGGGAGCCGCAATCCTCCAGGGGAGCCTCTTAAAGGTTGCTCACATAGTCCTTTGCTAAACACATTGAATTTGTTTATCATCACGATTATCTTATACTTTCTTTTTCTTTAGTTTATTGTGTTCCTTTATGGATATGGGTGTTTTGGCTTCATATGCGTGACTGGTTCCCAATGGAAGCCAGAAGGGAGAACGGGATCCCCTGGAACTGGAGCGAACCGGTGCTGAGACTCCAGCCCTCTGGAAGAGCAGCCAGTGTTCTTAACCGCAGAACCAGCTCATCCCTCCTCTAGTTTTATTCATCTTTTTTTTTTTCTAGACAGGGTTTCTCTGTTGTAGCTCTGGCTGTCCTGGAACTCACTCTGTAGACCAGGCTGGCCTGGAACTCACAGAGATCCACCTGCCTCTGAGTGCTGGGATTAAAGGATGCACTGCCTGGCTTTTGACTTCATTTTTTATGGCTAAAAAATTCAATTGTGCTGGCTGTGGTGGCACACTGCCTTTATATGCCAGCACTTGGGGGGCAGCAGCAAGAGGATCTCAGGGAGTTCCTAGCCTGGTCTACATAGTGAGCTCCAGGATAGCTAGAGCTACATAGTGAGACCCTGTCTCAGAAACAAGTCATTTTAGTTGTGTGTGTGTGTCCTGTGAGCCAGGCTGACCTCTGTGTTCAGCCTCCTCCCTCACAGCTGGATACAGACATACACTGAGATGGGGCTCAGATTCTTTATTTTTTTTTTTCCTGTTCATTTTTTCCTCTTATTTTGTAATCCAATAAAGGTTTATCTTTTTTTATTTTATATTTTAACCAGAGTGAAAGATGCAAAAGAATTGTTTTTTTTTAAAACATATTTTCTGTGTTTTGTGCTTGTGTGTCTTGGTGCTGGGGATTGGTCCCAATGCCTGGCCTGTCCTGAGCCACATCCAAGTTTGTCCTAGGCTGGCCACAAATTTGTAATCCTCCTGCCTCTGCCTCCTGAGTGCTGGGATTCCAGACATGGGCTGCCACACCTGGCTTCCGTGTCTGTCCTCCAGTCCTGTTCCTTTCTGCAGTGTGGAACGTGGCAATAACCTGTGACCAGCAAATGCACAGACACTGAGCAGAGCCAATTCAGAAGCGTGGGGGCAGCCACTGAGGCTTGTTTATGAGCTCAGCTGGAAAGCCTAATGCTATGGCTGACAAATATGCAGGGGAAAGACCCTTCTGGAAGGAACCTGCGGCCTCTGGCAACTGCTTCTACCAGGTGTGACCTCACACTCTCCATGAAATACTCTGCCCCAGCCTGAGCCAGCAATCCATCATAATATCTTATTTTTTCTTTAAGATGTACTCTTAATTATTTGAAGGTGTGCGTTTGCACGTGAGTGTGTATACCTCAGTGTAGACGTCCCTGGGGCCAGAGGCGTCTGGAACTCTGGATTTGGAGTTACAGGCAGCTTGAACCACTGTGGGAGCTAGTGGTCCTCAATGCTCCCGACAACTGAGCCACCCCAACCCCTCCTGTTCTTTCTCGAGATAGTGTCTCAGGAAGCTCAGGCCGACGGCCTGCCCACTGTAATGGCTAATGCTGATTGTCTCCAGGTGTGGTGGCACGTGCCCATCTTTAGTCTCGGGCACTCTGGGAAGTAGAGGCAGGTGGAGTTTGAGTATAGATAGCCTGATCTACATTTCAAGTTCCAGGCCTGACAGGGCTATGTGGTGAGATTCTGTCTAAAAAAGATTAAAAAGACCCTGGACAGGATCTTGTATCACCTGGGAAATGAGCCTCTGTGCATGCCAGTTAGGGATCCTCTTGATTGTAGGCTAGTCCCTGTGCATGCCAGTTAGGGAATGTCTTGGTTAGGCTAGTCCCTGTGCATGCCAGTTTCAGATTCTCTTGAATGTAGGCTAGCCCTTGTGCATGCCAGTTAGAGATTGTCTTGATTTTAGGCTAGCTCCTATGCATGCCAGTTAGGGATCCTCTTGATGGTAGGCTAGCCCCTGTGCATGCCAGTTAGGGACTGTCTTGGCAAGCCTAGCCTCTGGGCACATCTATGAGACATCATCTAGATTAGGTTAATTAACATGGGAAAATCCACCCTAATTGCAGGCAGCATTATCCCAGTGCCTGGGATCCTGGGCTGAATAAGCAGGACCAAGGGGCTAGGGAAATGGCTCCCTGGGTAGGAAGGGTTTGATTCCCTGGCAACTACACAAAAGCAAGGCAGGGCTGTACCTGTCTGTCAGCCCAGCACTAAGGGTGGAGCAGGCAGTTCCTGGGAGCCTAGCGCAAAAGCTAGTCAGGTTCAGTGAGAGAACTGTCTCAAAAGAGTAAGATGGAAGACTTCTGGGGGACTCACTGTACTGCCTGTCCCCACCCCGTCTACCTTCCCTACCTTTGCAGCTTCAGTCCCAAAGGTCTAACCAGGTTCAGGGAGAGCACCAGGTGCCTGGATCTCTGGCTGACCCTCAGGTCTCAGCAGAAGCTAAGCCAGGGACTGTTGGACAGCAGGTGGAAAGAGCTCACCGCCTCTGCTGGTTCTAGTCTTGCTGAGTCTGAGTCCACATCCAGGCCCCACCAGGCCCAGCCTCACAGGACAGAGAGCCATGCCTAGGACACCTAAGGCCTGTGAAACAAAGCTGCCACCACCGGGACCCACTCACAAGCGCTGATGAGCTAAGGGCTTAACCCGTTCTCCTTCCAGGGAATGGTCCCCTCTCTATCCTGTATTCCTGGTAGGGCGCTGTGAGTCTGTGTGGAGCCCAGACAGTAAAGAAGGGAAGACAGGGTCCCTCAGAGACTGGTTGCCTCTCAAAACTGGATCGAATGCCCAGCCATCTCCTCTTATTTTATTTTGTAGGGTCTTGCTTGTTTGAGAAAGGGTCTTGCTGTGTAGTCCTGGCTGCCTGGAACTCACAGTGTAGACCAGGCTGGCCCGGAAGTCACTGTGTAGACCAGGCTGGCCTAGACGTTGCTGTGACCCTCCTGTCTCAGCCTCCTGAGTGCCAGAGATACAGTGAGTTCCACCACACCTGGCTGTTGATTTGTTGCTTGAGCAGGGTATGTCAGCACACTCACCCAGAATTGGAAATGCTCCTGCCTCAGCGTCTGTAGTGTGAATGACGTTGCATGCCCGCCACTCACCACCTTTGACTCTTGAATTCATTCCCTGACAACAGAGAAAAGGAGAGAAATGAGTTTTCTATGGCACTGACTTTCTAGTACCTGCTTCCTACTTGATTTAAGGGGCAGTAGATGAATGAGCCCAGACCTTAGGGGTGGTCTTCTCTCAGAGAACTGTTTGGCAGATTGAGGGTCCCTCCTGAGGGAGCCTTGGGTGTGGAACTGCTTGAGAGAGGGTGGTTGAAGGGTGCTTCCCACAGAGGGCTCTCCAGGCAACAGGAAGGGGGAAGTGGGGCTCTGTAAGGAAGGAGGAGACTCAGGCACAGGCTGGATCGCCAGAGCTGCCACTCCCAGCACTTTGTAAGATTTACTAAGGAGCATGATCCTGGAAAGTCTGATTTTTCCAGGTTGCAGATAAGCAAAAGTAGCTTAGAAAGTAGCTTTGTTTCCTAGTCTGGTGGTGATGGTCGTGTACATCTTTAACCCCAGCACTTGGAGGCAGAGGCAGGTGGATCTCTGTGAGTTCGAGGCCAGCCTGGTCTACAGAGTGAGTTCCAGGACAAGCAAGAGTTACAACAGAGAAACTCCCATCTTGAAAAACAAACAAACAAAAAGATCTTTGTTTTGTTTTAAATATTTTTCAGATCTATTTATTTTATGTATATGAATGCTTTTTGCCTGCTTGAATGTATGTGTGCCTTGTGTGTGCCTGGTGCCCAAGGAGGTCAGGGGAAAGGGACAGATCCGGGGAAATGAAGTTACAGATGGCTCTGGGCTCCCATGTGGTGCTAGGAACTGAACCTGGGTCCAGCTAGCATGTGGATGAGAGGTGTCTCTCCAGTTCCTTTGGTAAATCCTAGGCAGTTAGCAGTCTCCACATGAGCCAGGCCTCGAAACTGACTCTTGTTACAGGAAGTGGGAAGACCTCACTGGAGGATCTCTGCTGGGAAGCATGAGGAGGTGAGTTCAGGAAATGTCTTCTGGGGAGAGAAGGAGAGAGGGAAGAAAGCTGTGTGAAGCTATCCGAGAATGTAGCCTGTCACGTCCTGCAATACTAGCAGTGTCCACCAGGGGAAGCGCTGAAGACGCCATCAGGGAAAAACCTTATGTTCACCGCAGACACTGGAGCCACTGAGGGAGGCAGAGAGCAGTCAGTCTCCAAGCAGAGGGATGAACAGGAGGAGGACCTGGGGCCAAGGGCTGAGAGAGGCTGGTCTGGGCATTTACGGAGTGGCGGGCAACCTCAGGCAGGGAGGCAACGGAACTCTGAGGAACAGCCTGGATTCCACCTGGGAAGGACAGGATGGAATATGAGACCCCTCTTCCTTCTCTCAGGAGTGGGTTTCTGTCTCTGTAGCCTTTGCCTGTAGCTCATAAACCTTCCCCATAGGGGAAAACCCCAATCCAGCCTTCTCAACCTCAGGAGCCGCTGTCTCCCTGGAGTACCCCACCCCACCCCATCCTTGCAGTCATAAAGACAGGGTCCTAAGCGAAGCTCATCTCAGCATATGTCCTTTAGTTTTCAACCAGCAAATAACCTTGGGCCTACTAAGCGCTCCTCATCATGTTACCAACAGTGATGCACACACTCCCAGGAGCAACTCCAGATTTATTTCACTTTTGTTTGGGTGACAGAATTTTGCTTTGCAGATCAGCCTGGCTTTAAAGTGAGATCCTGCCTCAACCTCCCCAGTGTGCACAGCACTGGCTGGCCTGGAACTCATGGAGATCAGCCTGTCTCTGCCTCCTGGCATTAGAGATGTGAGTCAGCACCCTCAGTTTAAATTATTATTATTTTTATAAATTATTGCTGTTTTAGATTTATCTTATGTTATATGTATGAGTGTTTTGCCTGCATGTATGTATATCATATGCAAACCTGTTTCCCTCAAAGGTCAGAAGTGGGCATTGGAACCCTTGGAAATAAACTTATAGATGGTTGTGAGGCACCATGTAGGTGCTGGATCCTGAACCCAGGTCTCCTCCAAGAACAACAGGTGCTATTTAAATTACTCATCTACTTACGCAGGGCGGGTGTGTTGTGTGTGTGGTATGCACACTTACGTACCCTATATCTGTGCGATCCTGTGGAGCAGAAGAAACTCTGAAGCTGCCATGTGGGTGCTGGGAATTGAACCCATGTCCCCTGGAAGAGCAGCCAGTGTCATTAGCCTCTGAGCCATCTCTCCAGCCCCAGACCTTGAATTCTCATTTATACTGTTTTTGTTTTCTTTACAGTACTGGGGGTTGAGTCTAGGGCCACGGTGTGTGGAGCGTGCTCTACCACTGAGCCACACTCCCATATGCTGCATGGATGGTCTCGTGTAGTCTTGCATGTGGTTGGTGGATAATGGTAGGCAGTACAGCGAGGACCCGCCCACGGCCTTCTGCAGCCTAGGCAAACACTCTCCTATGAGCTACATCCAGTCTCATGCAGTTTTCCTTCCATCCCTACCCCCTGCCAGGAAGAAACTCCAGGACGTCTCTCCTGGAGTTTGAGAGTAAAAGCAAAGGAGCCCTGGTGTGGAAGTGTATTTTAGTTATGCATAAAATAATTGCTCTGTGCACTGCTGGGTGAGGGTGCCTAGGTCTCCCCATTTTGTCTTGTCTGCAAGAGGTGGATTTAGGTGGGGATGTTGATTGCTAATGATCTGCACGTGCTATCAGTAGAACACCCGAGGAGTTCTGGATCAACAAAAACACCTGAGCTCACACGCTTGGGGTTCCACTGTCCAGGATGGCGCTGACCACGATAGTGGTTCCCTCTGCGGAGGTCTGGTGGGTTTGCACCAATGAATATGCCTCCTTGTCATCCTGGTGGAGCCACCACAACCAGTGTACTGCTATAGAGCCAACCTATTTTAAAAAGAAAGTTTGTGAGTTAGACCTCAGGAAATCAGAGCCAGGCTGGGCGTGGTCCTGCATGGCTTAGATCTCACAGGGCAGATGCAGGTGGATCTCTGACTTGAGACCAGCCTGGTCTATATAGAAAGTTCCAGACCACATAGTGAGACTCTGCTGAGAGAGAGGTGGTTGGGGGACCAGAGAGTGAAAGCATTGAAGATCTATAAACAAACTCTATCTTTGCTTTGCTGTTATCTTCCTCTCCTAGAGGAGGGAGGTGAGGAGGGTTAGGGAGGGTCAGCTACACAGTCACATGACTTAGAGCTAGCAGGTGGCATTCAATTCTAAGCACATGGGGTCCCCACCTTAAGACCAGCTCAGTCTGGTGAGCGTGTAACCCATGAGGAGACGGTGTGGACCGGTCTGTAGACTTGAGGGAGGCCTGCTGGGTGCAGGAGGAAGCCATTCTCTGCAGAGGACACAGGGAGCAGTACAGCATGGTCCCTTTTGCTGGGCACCCATGTGACAGAGAAGCTGAATCTGGGAGAAGGAGTGTTTATCAGTGGAGAAGGGAATTCCAGATATTTGAGGAGGTGGGAGAGCTGCAGCCTGGCATTTTTGTACCTGGGGAGTTGTGCTTTGGCATTTCAGAGAGATGCATACCTCCAGGCCAGGGTGATCTGCCAGACACCAGGAAACCAGAGCGTGAGCACTGGTCATGTATTTATAACTGCTAGAGTCTCTCAAATCAGGAACTCTGCAGAACTGACAGGGGGAAAGGGATCCGGTCATGGCCCAGAGCAGAAACTCCTCTGGAAACTGGGTGATGGGTCTTTGGGTCTCAGCACACAGAAAAGGACAGGTGGGAATAATGAAGGGAGGTGGAGGTGCTGAAGGCACTTGGGGGAGGTCTGGGAGAGCAGAGTCCTAGGCCAGGCACAGGACCTCTCTATCAGCCTCTGGGCATGGTGTATAGACTCTTGTGCCAAACCTGACAACTGTGAGTTCAAGTCCAGGACCCACATGGTGGAAGAAGACAGCCCATTACCTAAAGTTGTCCTGTGTTTACACACACACACACACACACACACATGTAATAAGAATTGTATTTATTTATTTATTATCAAGAAAGTGTTCTCTGTGTAACCATGGCTGTCCAGAAATCTGACAGCCTCTGCTTTCTGAGTGCTGGGATTAAAGGTGTACACCACCATGCCTGGTTGTAATAAAAATTTTACCCATTTTCTTTCATTCTCTCTTAGCTTCAGCTGTAATCACCTCCAGGAGCCCCAGTCACAGGGCTGAAGTCTGAGGTGCTTCCCTCTTTCTGATGCCTGAACTTGACTCTCAAAGTGCATCGGTCTGTCCTCCCATCAATAACTTGACTTTGCTTCACTCTGGTTCTTCCGGAAGATTCTTTAATGTCAAGAATCTCAAAATTTTGGTTGGGTATAGCACACACTTTTAATCCCAGGAGGTGGAGGCTAGCCTGGTGTACAAAGTGAGTTCAAGACTACTCAGTGAAACCCTGCTCTAAGGAAAAAGTGCTAGGCACAATATAATCTCTAATGTCCACTCCTTGCATGCAGGGGATGGAGGCTGGGAGGTAGGTAGAGGTAGGGGTGGAGACAGGTGGATCCCTGGCATGTCAATCAAGGTAAAAGGGCGGGACAGTAGGTCTGTTGACAGCATTAGACCGGAACACCACCTAAAGGGTCGTCTGTCCACCTGGCATCTAAGCCTCTCTCTCCTTCCCCAAGCCCGATATCTCCTCTCTGTTTTTGACACAAAGTTTCACCGTGTAGCTGAGACTAATCTTTAATTCGCCATATTCCTGCCTCAGTTTCCTAAGTAGTTCCTAAAAGTCCACGAGTTTGACACTTCACACCGCTTGGGATGAGTTTTTCAGGGGACCCAAGCACTGACACTCAAATCCAAACTGAGCTTGCAAACTGCTCACGACCAGCTGCACCAAACTTGAGAGGAGACCCTTCCACCAGCCTTCCCGGGAAGAACTGCCTGGCGTTGGAAGGTGGGCAGAGAAAGATGTATGCTTTCATCTCCCCAGGTTCCCCTTCCATCTCCCCAGGGCCAAACTTCTTTTCACAGAGGAATTGTGTCACTGGGGGCGAGCTTTGAGATTTCAGATGACCAAGCCAGGCCCAGTGTGACTCTCTCTTCCTGCTGCCTGCTACCCAGATGTAGAACTCTCAGCTCCTTCTCCAGTGCCGTGTCTGCCTGCGTACTGCCCTGACTTCCACCATGATGACAGTGGACCAAACCTCCGAACCCTTAAGCCGCAAATGCTTCCCTTACAAGAGTTGCCACCGTGGTCCTGGCGTCTCTTCACTGCAATAGGACACTGAGTAAGACACTCTTCTTCAGTTGAGGTCCCTGTGTGCTACACAGCTCATGGGACATCTCTGGCACTCCGTTCAAGGCTAGGGACACTGCAGCAGCTTGGGAGGAGGGCTGGAGTACAGTCACTGCAGCCTGGAACTCAGGACCTGCTCCATATTGGTCTGTCACCATGCCAGCATGTAGGAGAGAAGGGACCCTCCCTGAGGATGGCTAGTCTGACCATGGTTGTAGTAGCCACTGGTAAGGAGCCTGTGTTCCAGGGAGCAACCCTAATTCATTGGACCACCAGACACAAACAAGGACACAGAGCAACATTGTGTAAGTGAAGAGGTTGCCTTTCTACAAGGCTGCTAGAGAGATGTCAGTGACTAAGAGAGCTGGCTGCTCTTCCCCCAAGCAGGTTCAGTTCCCAGCGCCCACACCGAGGCTGTAACTCCAGCTCCAAGGGATCCAGTGCTCTCTGAGACGACTGACCAGAACTAACTGCATCCTTGTGAGAGACCCTGCATCAGAAGCAGCTGCTGCTGGATTCCTGCCAGGGTGGGGGCTGGAGACAGGAAGGGTTCTGGGATTGAAGCCCCTGCATTTTGAGTATTTGCCAGTCAACAATAACAACACAACATTGTAACTGAAGCCTGCTCTCTGCCCCAACTGCTACTGTAACTGATTCCTAAGGTGAAACAGATTCCCACTGTGCCCTTTACCCTCCTGCTCTAAAAAGAGACAGGAAAGACAGGGAGAAATCTTCACTGCTCCTGCAGGCTGCCTTTAAATGTAGAAAGAGAGAAAGAGAAACTCACTGCTCTTTTAGGCTGTCCTTAGTCTGGATAACAGGAACTGAAGAGAGAACCAGCTGAACTGAGCTAGCCTCTCACAAGCCATCCCAACAAACTGCCCACTGCCAGCAGCCAACCATTTCCTGTGTGTTCTAAGCTAAGATCCCAAAAGTCCAAGTGGCATGTAAACCACTAGGAGAGCTGCACAGGTCAAAACCAGGACCACAGCGCTCTGTCCACAGCACAGGGTTCAGGCGACCTCTGGGTGGGGAGCAGAGCTGGGGATTCCGCATCTCCCCAGTTTCACTTCTCCAGCTCCTGACCTGTGTCGGGCCCTTCTGCCCAGACACTGGTGACGACTGCGCAGTTCTCACCCCCATTGGGTGAGGACATCCCGGAGACCCAATCAGCGTGGCCGCGGGCACAGGGTATAAAGTCCACGCAGACCGCGGAAGTCAGACGCGCAGACCCGAGATGGGGGCTCTGGCGCCGCGCGCGCTGCTCCTGCTGCTGGCCGCCGCCCTGGGCCCGACCCGGACCCGCGCGGGTGAGTGCGGGCGGAGGGACACGGGCTCTGGGGAGCGCGGGCGGCTCCGGGGAAGCCGGGTCCCCATCGCCCATCCCGACCTCCCGCCCTTCTCCCCGCGTCCCGAGCCCCGCGCCCGCTCCCCTCCCGGCCCGCGCACCCCCGAGGTCCCGGGAGGAGGTCGGGGTCTCACCGCGCGCCGCCCCCAGGCGCACACTCGCTGCGGTATTTCATCACCGCCGTGTCCCGGCCCGGCCTCGGGGAGCCCCGGTTCATCATCGTCGGCTACGTGGACGGCACGGAGATCGTGCGCTTCGACAGCGACGCGGAGACCCCGAGGGCTGAGCCGCGCGCGGCGTGGATGGAGCGGGTGGGGCCGGAGTATTGGGAGGACAACACACGGATCGCCAAGGACACGGAGCAGATTTTCCGAGTGGGCCTGCGGACCCTGCTCGGCTACTACAACCAGAGCGGGGGTGAGTGACCGCGGGCGGAATCGCCTGGGTCCCAGGAACGGGGTGGGGGAGGAGGAGAGCGGGGACCCGGTTTCCGTTTCGGTTCAGAGGACTCCTCAGTGGGCGGGGCCTGGGCGGTGGGCGGGGCGGTGGGCGCGGCCTGGGAGGTGGGCGTGGCTGACCGCGGGCGTGGCCGCAGGCTCCCACACCATCCAGTGGATGTATGGCTGTGACCTGGGGCCGGACGGGCGCCTCTTCCGTGGGTATGAGCAGTTCGCCTACGACGGCCGCGATTACATCGCCCTGAACGACGACCTGACCACGTGGGCGGCGGCGGACATGGCGGCGAAGATCACCCGGGACAAATGGGAGCGGGCTGGTGCTGCAGAGCACTACAGGGACTACCTGGAGGGCACCTGCCTGGAGTGGCTGAGCAGATACCTGGAGAACGGGAAGGAGGCGCTGCAGCGCGCAGGTGCGAGGGCCCCAGCATCTCCTCCTCTGCCCTAGGGCTGGGCTCAGTCCTGAGGGAGAAGAGACCATCAGCTGGGTCATGCCCCTGCCTCCGAAGGGGAAACAGAGTCCCTGGGTCTCCTGATCAGCATCACAGAGACTGCACTGACTCTCCCAGGGCTCAGCCTTCTCCCTGCACAGCTCAGATCTGTCTCAGGAGGGAGGGAGAGAAGGTCCCCACAGAACCAACAGGGGTCCCTTCAGTCTGCAGCCCTCTGTCAGCCATGGCCTCTTCTAGGCCACGTCCTCTGCCCCACACACTGTCTGTGGAAACTGAGTTCTGTCATGCTGAGTGTGTCAGCCCTTACACCAGGACCGGAAGTCTCCTTCACCTCGTGGGAAAAATGGACTCTGTGTCCTTGGCTGGTTCCCCCATTTTCTAGAACTTTCCAAACAGTGTATCCTCCCAGACTCCTGTGTATGAGGCTTGCATCCCTGCCACACCCCAATCTAACTATTTACAGAATGGTCACAAGGGTACTTATGGGGTACCCTGGAAAAATTAATTCTACAACTTCCCAATTCTTCCATACAGATCCCCCAAAGGCCCATGTGACCAGTCATCCTGGACCTGAAGGGAGAGTCACCCTGAGGTGCTGGGCCCTGGGCTTCTACCCTGCCCTCATCTCCATGACCTGGCTGAGGGAGCAGGAGGAACAGACTCAGGACATGGAGCTGGTGGAGACCAGGCCTGCAGGGGATGGAACCTTCCAGAAGTGGGCATCTCTGGTGGTGCCTTCTGGGGAGGAGCAGAGATACACATGCCATGTGCAGCATGAGGGGCTGCCTGAGCCCCTCACCCTGAGATGGGGTAAGGAGGGTATGGGTGCAGAGCTGGGCTCAGGGAAAGCTGGAGCCTTCTGCAGACTGAGCAGGGTCAGGGCTGAGAGCTGGGGTCATGACCCTCACCTTCCCTTCCTTCCCAGAGCCTCCTCAGTCCTCCATCCCCATCATGGCAGTCATTGCTGTCCTGGTTCTCCTTGGAGCTGTGATCATTGGAGCTGTGGTGGCCTTTGTGATGAAGAGGAGGAGAAACACAGGTAGGAAAGGGCAGGGTCTGAGTTTCCTCTCAGCCCCTTTAGAAGTGAGCTCTGCTCACAGATGGGAAACACTTCCACACACCCCTCATGCTCCTGTCTCTAACCTGGGTCTGCTGTCAGTTCTGGAAACTTCCTAGGGTCAGGGACTTCCCTTGTCTGTCACAGCCTTTCTTCTCACAGGTGGGAAAGGAGGAAGCTATGCTCCAGCTTCAGGTAAGTGTGGGGGCAGGGTTGTCCCTGAGGCCATGGGGGTGAAGCTGGGAGATGATGGGGAGCTTAGCCAGCCCATAATGCCCCTCCAGCCAAATCTCCGGGAAACTTTATTTGTTCCTTACAATGAAATTATTTTTTTTTAACCCTAGGCAGTGACAGGAGCTCTGATGAGTCTCTCCCTGGTTGTAAAGGTAACCCTCTAGGTGCCTGATCTGGGGAGGGGAAAAGTGGACATGGTTGTGTCCAGGGTCTCACAGAATAGCCTTTGAGTGAGTGGTGGGTTTGGGCAGATTGTGCTCACAGTGACTGTTCACCACTTTGTTCCTTAGCATGAAGACAGCTGCCTGACGTGGACAGAGAGACAGAAGATGTGTCCAGGTCTCTCCCGTGATGTCCACAGGCCTCTGATCTCCTTAGGCAACAGTGTCTGAAGTTCCTGTGATCCTGTGGGCTCCATGTGAAGAACTGGGGAGCCCAACCACCCTTGCACCCCAGGACCCTGTCCCTGCACTGCCCTGTGTTCCCTTCCACATCCAACCTTTCTGGTCCAGGCAGGCAGGAGGGGACATCTCCATCCTGTCAGCTCCATGCTGCCCTGAGCTGCACTTCTTGGCTTTCCCTACTGAAAATCAGAATCTGAGTTTGAACTTGATTGTCCATGTCCTTGCCCTGAGAGGTTGATTGGTGCATCAATTAAAGCAGAGAATTCTTACAGTTTTGTGGAGGAAATAAATGGCAGCATGGAGAACATTCCAGAATCTCTGTTGATTATTTTGAAGGTGTTTGGGGGACAGGAGGAGGCTGAGAGTGCAAAGTGTGAGCAGGGCTGTGTCAAGGTGGAGCACGGTGCATTGTGGGGTTGGACGTGGTCACTCCTCATGTCTGTCACCTCCTGGCTGTGTTGTCCTGGTCACTGAGAAGAACCACATGCTGAGAGTCTGTGATCACAGGGACACAGGGACGGCCAGAGCCTTGTCCTGTCTCCAGGATTATGAGCAGCCAGGGCTGCTGTGACGGGTCAGCCTGGGCTCAGTCCTGGCTGTGGCTCTGTCTCCTCTTGTCTTTGTAGTTGGTATTCAGGACTAACCCTGCTCTTGTCCCTGTGAGTGGTGCCTGTCTCCTTCTCCTTTGGGTCCCTGAGTGTGACAGCATTGGAGGTGTTTTCTGTCCTTGTCCCCAAGTCCCAACAAGGCCCTGCCCTCAGGAGAATGTGGGCTTCAGTCTCCTGAGCTCCTGCCTCCTTCCAGCTCCTCCCTGGAGGATATCTCCTTCTTTCCCATCTTGCAGCATCTGGCCTCGGGTTGTAGGGTGGGCAGAGGACCCACAGGGTCTCCTCTTGAATCAGGACCTGTTCCATCTGTGCTCTGCCCAGGCCCCTCCCCATCCCTGGCTCTGGGAATCCTGGTGCTGCCCCCAGTGGTGACCAAGGAATTGCAAGCTGAGTCTGGGTTAGATTTATATTTATTTAGAATTGTGATCATGGGCCAGGAGACAAGTTGGTGCTCTTGCAACAGACGTGGTTCAGTTTCCAGCACTCACATGGTGGTTCCCAACCAATCCTAAATCCAGTTCCAGAGGATCCAATTCCTCCATGAACACCAGGCAGGCACATGGTGCAAAACGTACAGGAAGACATCGACATAAACATACATATATATATTTACATATATATGTGTGTGTATGTGTATATATAAACACATATGTATATATGTGTATATGTATAAACATATATTTATGTATATGTGTATATATAAATATATATGTATATATGTGTATAATACATAATATATGTAATAATATAATATGTTTGTATTATATGTATGCTATCATTATTTGAATATGTATTTGTATATATATTTGTATATGTATATTATTAATACACACAGATAATATATGTGTGTATTATATATCATACATAATATATAAAATATACAGAAAAAATGTTTATGTCGATATCTTTTATAATATATGTAATATATATATATATGTATATATGACACAGAGAGAGAGAGAGGGAAGGGGAAGAAAGAGATTCTGGGAATGCCAGAGATGGCATCCCTTCCTCTCCCACTCTGGGTTCCAACCCCTGCAGATTTCTCTTCCAGCTTTGTATTTCCAGTCAGGAGCTCAGGGAGCCTTAGCAGAGTCTCATGAGGCGACCAACAGGGTGATCATCTCTGTCCCGATGCCCCCATCTTTATCTTGTGAGGATCATGACTTCCAGTGCTCAGGCCTCTGCTAATATTCGTGCTCACTAAATTTTTGATGAGTGAATAAAAAAAACCCACAGAGGATCAAAAGTCAAGGACAGAGAGGACGGTGGGGAGATGGGTGGGTGCTGAGGGAAAGCTCAGGTGACTCTGACCTCAGTGTGGGAGGACCTGGAGCTGCAGGTGACACAGCAGCATTTGGCCTGAGGTGGTTTTAATAAAGGGAGCTTCTGTAGAAGAGGCAGGGTGATTGTAGGAATTTTTCCTCTAGATTGAAGAACCCCCACTGTATCCAGGAGGCTGATGACCTGAGACACAAGAAGCTTCATATTCATGGAGCTTACAGGATGTAGCAGGGCCCTCTCAGGGTTAAACCTGCTGCAGTTCCTAAGGGAGAAGAGACTGTTGGGTGCAGGTATAAGGAGCTAGGCAGGGGATGCTGGGATGCAGCTATAGAGAGCTGGGCAGGGGATGCTGGGATGCAGCTACACTAGGGTGGGCTCCTCTGTGATTATCCCTGACCCACTCACTCCCCCAAGAGTAACCAATGAGCTCTGGGCTCATTGAGCTGGCCATAGATGGATGACTTCCCTGTCTTGATGTCTCTGTCTCTGTCTGGGTTGGAGGAAATTCCCCCACCCCCCGGGGCAGGAGACACAGCAGTGACTATTGTAATCAGCCCACAGTGTCTGATCCAGATGTGTGATGGGAGTTCAGTTTCTGAGACACACTAGGAAGTAATCCCTGTTGCTGGTCGCCCTGACCAACGGCTATGGTGGGAAGATGCATGAGATACAGTGTAAGGGGACAGTTAAGGAGGTGTTGATCAGGAGGTGGAGGGCTGTAGTGTGGATCAGTGCAGAGGCTTGTTATTCTTCAGCCTCACTGAATCACTGGTGCTAGCCCAGACCTAGAAGCCTTCAGCCTCTGAGACCTACTGCTGACTGAGCCACTCCGACTCTCCTTGGGTCAACTAACTCTTCTCCAAGCTGACTTGTTCAAACTGACCTCCTGGGCCAGCTTACTGTTTCTGACCGAGCTCTTCTGACTCTGGCCTATTCTGGCTGAACTGCTCTGCTGGGGTCAAAGTGACTCACTCTTCCTGATACTGACTTCTCTGCTGGGCTCTGCTGTGTTTCTGTGTCTCTCCCTGAGGTCTCTCTGCTCCATTCTGCCTCTGTAACTGACTCTCTTTTTGGGATGTCAGTGATTAAGAGTGATGGCTGCTCTTCCACACAACCAGGTTCAGTTCCCAGCACCCACACGAGGCTGTAACTCCAGCTCCAAGGGATCCAGAGCTCTCTTAGGGCCCAATTACACACACACACACATACATGCATATGTACATACATACATGCAAGCAAAACACTCATACACATAAAGATAAGCCTTTAAAAGATATCCAGTCCAGGCCTGGTGGTACCTGCCTTTAATCCCAGCAGTCCATACTAGGGAGGTAGAGGCTGGTGGAGCTCTGTTAGTTTAGGCCAGCCTGATCTAAATAACAACTTCACAGTCAGTCAGGGCTACCAACAGACTATCTCAAAAGACGGATTCAAATCCTCAGGCTGAGACAGCTCAGCGGCCATTTCCCTGAGTCCTGCACTCCTATCAGATGATGCTGACGCTCCTGCCACCGTCCTGAGACCACAGTGTGAGGGTCGCTGTCCCGAGACACCCTGACCGGTTTACAAGTCAGAAGGCAGGAGAAGGCTATGAGGCAGAATAGACTACAAAGCCGGCCACACCCTGTCCATCCCGGAGTGCTCTCCAGCAATGGCAGACACCTGGGAATGGAGCAGGCGTGGGGTCGCACGTGAAGCAATGGCAGGGGCTTTACAGGCAACACGGGTCCGCGCAGTGCACAGGCGCAGTGCAGAGCTGGAGGCCATTGGCTTTCAGGTTCTCAAGGCTCACCCCTTGGCATAGTGGCACCGAAAACTTAGCAACTGGCTTCAATCCTGACCAGGACCTGAGTGTAATCAGCATTTTCTACCTGTGATGTGATGGAGAACACCAGACACTAGAGGGCGCGCTGGGCAGAAATAGTCCTTTGCTAAACAAATTGATTTTATTATCATGACGATTCTATTAATCTTTCTATTTTAATTCGTTTTATGACTTTTTATGGATATGGATGTTTTGGCTCCATATGGTTGACTGGTGCTCCTGAGAAGCCCAAAGAAGCATGGGATCCCCTGGAACTGGAGTAAACAGGTTCTGAGACTTCAGTCCTCTGGAAGAGCAGCCAGTGCTCTTACCCGCTGAGCCGTTCCTCCAGCTCTTCTGTTTCCCTTTATGTCGCAGGAGAGGGGGTTCCGAAAGAGGACCTCACCTGTAGACCAGGCTGGCAGGTTCACTATTTTGTCAGTAACAGCCAGCAGCAGGGAGAAGGTGGGGTGAGGTGCAGTCCAGTTACTGTGAAGAGCAACAGTTACAAAATGATGCAGAGATTAGATACAGCGTTAAGAAATAGTTACAGGCTTTAAGAAAACATTGACATTTTGGACCCCAAAGGAAAAAGTTTTTAAGCCAGATCCAACATCTCCAGTTTAAGAAAACTCTTACAGCCTGTATCTACAGCCATAGGGACACCGATGCCCTCTTCTAGTCCCCTTGGGCACTGCACCCACGTGGGGCTGCCTGTTCCAGGCCAAGGGATGCAGGTAAGGGACAATCCTCCAAACCCTTGGAATTGGTGAACACACCACAGTACTGAGAGGCTGCAGTCACCACGTCCTGTGTGGACAGAGATGCTCTGAGACATTAACACTGTCTCTGCACAGCTTCCCTGGAAAGAGAGGGAGGAGCGTGTGCAGGATGTAAGGGGAGAGTCTGTACAGGGAAATGAGCAGAGAAGGCAGTCCTTCTCAAAAGGTGTCTAATTGAGAATCCTCAATGTCACCTGAGGTGGAAGAAAAGCAGCTTAGGGTCACGAAATCACCTTCAGCATTTGCAGTAGTGAGCCAGCATATTCCAGCTGATGGGAGTAACCACAGAGGTTACGATGGAATGAGATGGCATCCCACAGAAATGAGTGATTTCAGGAGATTGGAGGAAGCTGTGGGGCTGTGAGGACGCACTCGCCCTGTGTAAAGCAGGTGTTGCATAACTGGGCGCTGCAGCACCAGATGGTCCCACTTGATTGGAAAGGGTTAATATCAGCTACACTAGAGGCAGGCTCTCAGCTTCAGTGGTTAACCTGATGGAGAGGAGAAGCAGCAGTCTGGAACAGCAGAACAGGACTAGAGGAATAAATATAACCCAAGATCAGCTCCTTGGTGAGGGTTGTATGCTGAATTACAGGAACAGATTCAGCTTGATGGTGTGACCATAGAACAATGTCATTTAGCAGCTTTGCAAGCTTGGGAAAAAGTAGAGGAGCCAGGAAAAAAATCCACCTCATTCATGAAGACCATGCAAGGCTCAAGTGAACCCTTCACTGAGTTTTTGCAAAGATTAACGACAGCACTGAACAGAGCCATCTCAGACCCTGAAGTGAGACAGGTGTTGATTCCCTGAGCAGTCCCATGGAGAGGAGCCTTGAAGGAGTTACAGCCTCAGGCTCTCAGCTACCACTTCCTCTGAAGACAGTTCTCCAGCCCCAATCATCCTCAGAAGATGACACCCAACTAACTGCATTCTTCTGAGAGACCTTGCATCAGAAGCAGCTGCTGCTGGATTCCTGCCAAGGGTGGGGGCTGGGAGACAGGAAGTGCTCTGGGATTTAAGCCCCTGCATTTTGAGTATTTGCCAGTTAACAATAACAAACACAACATTGTAACTGAAGCCTGCTCTCTGCCCCAACTGCTACTGTAACTGATTGCTAAGGTGAAACAGATTCCCACTGTGCCTTTTTACCCTCCTGCTGTAAAAAGAGACAGGAGAGACGGGAAGAAATCTTCACTGCTCTTGCAGGCTGCCTTTAAATGTAGAGAGAAAGAGAAACTCACTGCCCTTTTAGGCTGTCCTTAGCTTGGATAACAGGAACTGCAGAGAGAACCAGCTGAACTGAGCTAGTCTCTCACAAGCCATCCCAACAAACTGCCCACTGCCAGCAGCCAGCCATTTCCTCTGTGTTCTAAGCTAAGATCCCAAAAGTCCAAGTGGCTTGTAAACCACTAGAAGAGCTGCACAGGACAAAACCTTCTCAGGAAAGGTGGAGTTAGACAGGGTTCAGTGCCCTGCTGTGTTTGGTCTCCACGGGATCTATTCCCAGTGGACAAGGGGGCTACCGAGCTGAGACAGGCAGACACGGAGACGCGGGTCCTGAGGGAAGAGGCAGTCTCTTCTCCGTGGTGAGATTCCTGAGCATCAGGCAGAGTGAGCTGCCCACTGCGGTGAACTCGGACCCTGGTCTCCCTGGAGTCTGTGTGGGGCTTGCAGGCCAAGGCCTTCTGCTTTGAAGAGAGACATCTGTCAGCTGCCTCCCAGCCTGCTTGTTGTTGCCATTGTGTTCCCGGAAGTGACTTCTTCCAGAAGAGTCCAGGGTCTGAGCACTGAGGAGGAGAAGGAAGAGGAAGGCTGGAGAGAAGGCAGGAGCCTGGCCTGTGGGTCTCAGATGTGCAGACAGCTTCTGGGTCAGAACTCGGAGACTCCAGGACCACAGCGCTCTGTCCGCAGCACAGGGTTCAGGCAAAGTCCGAGTCCCAGGGCGGCGACCTCTGGGTGGGGAGCCCAGAGCTGGGGACTCCCCATCTCCCAGTTTCACTTCTCCAGCTCCTGACCTGTGTCGGGCCCTTCTGCCCTGTCACTGGTGAGGGCTGCGCAGTTCTCACCCCCATTGGGTGGGGACATCCCGAAGACCCAATCAGCGTGGCCGCGGGCACAGGTTATAAAGTCCACGCAGACCGCGGAAGTCAGACGCGCAGATCCGAGATGGGGGCTCCGGCCCCGCGCGCGCTGCTCCTGCTGCTGGCGGCCGCCCTGGGCCCGACCCGGACCCGCGCGGGTGAGTGCGGGCGGAGGGACACGGGCTCTGGGGAGGGCGGGCGGCTCCGGGGAAGCCGGGTCCCCATCGCCCATCCCGACCTCCCGCCTTCTCCCCGCGTCGCGAGCCCCGCGCCCGCTCCCCTCCCGGCCCGCGCACCCCCGGGGTCCCGGGAGGAGGTCGGGGTCTCACCTTGCGCCGCCCCCAGGCGCACACTCGCTGCGGTATTTCTCCACCGCCGTGTCCCGGCCCGGCCTCGGGGAGCCCCGGTTCATCTCCGTCGGCTACGTGGACGGCACGGAGTTCATGCGCTTCGACAGCGACGCGGAGACCCCGAGGGTGGAGCCGCGCGCGGCGTGGATGGAGCGGGAGGGGCCGGAGTATTGGGAGAGGAACACACGGATCGCCAAGAACAACCAGCAGAGATTCCGAGGGAGCCTGCGGAACCTGCTCGGCTACTACAACCAGAGCCACGACCGTGAGTGACCACGGGTCGGAGGTCACGACCCTCCGCATCCCACGACCGGCCAGAGTCGCCCGGGTCCCAGGTTCTGGGATGGGGAGAGGAGAGCTGAACCGGACAGGTTTCCCTTTCAGTTCAGAGGAGACTCAGTGGGCGGGGCGGGGCGGTAGCCCTGCTGACCGCGGGCGTGGCCGCAGGCTCTCGCACCTACCAGTTGATGTATGGCTGTGACATGGGGCCAGACGGGCGCCTCCTTCGTGGGTACGGTCAGGGCGCCTACGATGGCCGCGATTACATCGCCCTGAACGACGACCTGACCACGTGGACGGCGGCAGACACAGTGGCGAAGATCACCCGGGACAAGTGGGAGCAGGATGGTGTTGCAGAAAGATTCAGGGCCTACCTGGAGGGCCGGTGCCTGGAGTGGCTCAGCAGGCACTTGGAAAACGGGAAGGAGGCCTTGCAGCGAACAGGTGAGAGGGGCCCGGCTTCTCCTCCTCTGCCCTCCGGATGGACTCAGTCCTGAGGGAGAAGACCCATCAGCTGGGTCATGCCCCTGCCTCCGAAGGGGAAACAGTGTCCCTGGGTCTCCTTATCAGCATCACAGAGACTGCACTGACTCTCCCAGGGCTCAGCCTTCTCCCTGCACAGTTCAGATCTATCTCAGGAGGGAGGGAGAGAAGGTCCCCACAGAACCAGCAGGTTCAGTCTGCAGACCTCTGTCAGCCATGGCCTCTCCCAGGCTGGGTCCTCTGCCCCATACACTGTCTGTGCAAACTCAGTCCTGTCATGCTGAGTGTGTCAGACCTCACATCAGGACCGGAAGTCTCCTTCACCTCATGGGAAAAATGGACTCCATGTCCATAGGCTGGTTCCCCCAGTTTCTGTAAATTTCCAAACAGTTATCCTCCCAGACTCCTGTGTATGAGGCTTGCATCCCTACCACACCCCAATTTAACTATTTACAGAATGGTCACAAGGGTACTTACAGGGTACCCTGAACGAACTAATTCTATAACTTCCCAATTCTTCCACACAGATCCCCCAAAGGCCCATGTGACCAGTCATCCTGGACCTGAAGGGAGAGTCACACTGAGGTGCTGGGCCCTGGGCTTCTACCCGGCCCTCATTTCCCTGACCTGGCTGAGGGAGCAGGAGGAACAGACTCAAGACATGGAGCTGGTGGAGACCAGGCCTGCAGGGGATGGAACCTTCCAGAAGTGGGCAGCCCTGGTGGTGCCTTCTGGGGAAGAGCAGAGATACACATGCCATGTGCAGCATGAGGGGCTGCCTGAGCCCCTCACCCTGAGATGGGGTAAGGAGGGTGCAGGTGCAGAGCTGGGCTCAGGGAAAGCTGGAGCCTTCTGCAGACTGAGCAGGGTCAGGGCTGAGAGCTGTGGTCATGACCCTCACCTTCCCTTCCCTTCCCAGAGCCTCCTCAGTCCTCCATTCCCACCATGGCAGTCATCCCTGTCCTGGTTCTCCTTGGAGTTGTGATCACTGGAGCTGTGGTGGCCATTGTGATGAAGAGGAGGAGAAACACAGGTAGGAAAGGGCAGGGTCTGAGTTTCCTCTCAGCCCCTTTAGAAGTGAGCTCTGCCTCACAGATGGGAAACACTTCCACACACCCCTCATGCTCCTGTCTCTAACCTGGGTCTGCTGTCAGTTCTGGAAACTTCCTAGGGTCAGGGACTTCCCTTGTCTGTCACAGCCTTTCTTCTCACAGGTGGGAAAGGAGGAAGCTATGCTCCAGCTTCAGGTCAGTGTGGGGGCAGTGTTGTCCCTTAGGCCATGGGGGTGAAGCTGAACATGATGAGGATCTCAGCCAGCCCATAATTCCCCTGCAGCCAAATATCCCGGAATCTTTATTTGTTCCTTACAATGAAATTTTTTTTTTTTTTTACCCTAGGCAGTGACAGGAGCTCTGATGTGTCTCTCCCTGATTGTAAAGGTAACCCTCTAGGGGCCTGATCTGGGGAGGGGCAAAGTGGACACGGTTGGGGTCCAGGGTCTCACAGAATCACCTTTAAGTGAGTGATGGGTTTGGGCAGGTTGTCCTCACAGTGACTGTTCATGACTTTGTTCCTTAGCATGAAGACAGCTGCCTGGCATGGACAGGGAGACAGAAGATGTGTTCAGTTCTCTCCCGTGATGTCCAGAGTCCTCAGTTCTCATTAAGTGACAGTGTCTGAAGTTCTTGTGATCCTGTGTGCTCTATATGAAGAACTGGGGAGCCCAGCCATCCCTGCAGGCCAGAACCCTGTCCCTGCACTGCTCTGTGTTCCCTTCCTCATCCAACCTTTCTGGTCCAGCCAAGCAGGAGGGGACATCTCCATCCTGTCAGCTCCATGCTGCCCTGAGCTGCAGTTATTGACTTTCCCTACTGAAAATCAGAATCTGACTTTGAAGTTGATTGTCCATGTCCTTGCCCTGAGAGGTTGATTGGTGCATCAATTAAAGCAGAGAATTCTTACAGATTTGTGGAGGAAATAAATGGCAGCATGGAGAACATTCCAGAATCTCTGTTGATTATTTTGAAGGTATTTGGTGGACAGGAGGAGGCTGAGAGTGTAAAGTGTGAGCAGGGCTGTGTCAAGGTGGAGCACAGTGCATTGTGGGGTTGGACGTGGTTGCTCCACAGCTCTGTCACCTCCTGGCTGTGTTGTCCTGGTCACTGAGAAGAACCACATGCTGAGAGTCTGTGATCACAGGGACAGAGGGACAGCCAGAGCCTTGTCCTGTCTCCAGGATTATGAGCAGCCAGGGCTGCTGTGATGGGTCAGCCTGGGCTCAGTCCTGGCTGTGGCTCTGTCTCCTCTTGTCTTTGTAGTTGGTATTCAGGACTAACCCTGCTCTTGTCCCTGTGAGTGGTGCCTGTCTCGTTCTCCTTGCGCTTCCTGAGTGTGACAGCATTCAAGGGGTTTTCTCTCCTTGTCCCCAAGACCCAACAAGGCCTTGCTCTCAGGAGAATGTGGGCTTCAGTCTCCTGAGCTCCTGCCTCCTTCCAGCTCCTCCCTGGAGGATCTCTCCTTCTTTCCCATCTTGCAGCATCTGACCTCGGGTTGTAGGGTGGGCAGAGGACCCACAGGGTCTCCTCTTGAATCAGGACCTGTTCCATCTGTGCTCTGCCCAGGTCCCTCCCCATCCCTGGCTCTGGGAATCCTGGTGCTGCCCCCTAGTTGTCACCAAGGATTTGTAAGCTGAGTCTGGGTTAGATTTATATTTATTTGGAATTGTGATCATGGGCCAGGAGACAAGTTGGTGCTCTTGCAACAGACCTGGGTTCAGTTTCCAGCATCACGTGGTGGCTCCCAACCAATCCTAACTCCAGTTCCAGACGATCCAATTCCTCCATGGACACCAGGCAGGCACATGGTGCAAAACGTACAGGAGGACATCGACATAAACTTATACATATGTATATTTACATATATATACGTATGTATGTGTATGTGTATATATAAACACATATTTATGTATATATTTGTATATGTATATATAAATACTCATGTATATGTGTGCATATATAAATATATATGTGTATAATACATAGTATATGTAATAATATATGTGTATTATATATATACATTATTATTTGAATATGTATTTGTAGATATATATTTGTATATATGTATATGTATATTATTAATACACACATAAATAATATATGTACATTTTATATAATATATATTATATGTAATATAGAAAAACATATATGTTTATATCTATGCCTTTTATAATAATTATAATATATATGTATAGATGACAGAGAGAGAGAGAGAGAGAGAGAGAGAGAGAGAGAGAGAGAGGGAAGAGGAAGAGAGAGATTCTGGGAATGCCAGAGATGGAATTCTTCCTCTCCCCCTCTGGGTTCCAGCCCCTGCAGGTTTCTCTTCCAGCTTTGTATTTCCAGTCAGGAGCTCAGGGAGCCTTAGCAGAGTCTCATGAGGCGACCAACAGGGTGATCATCTTTGTCCCGATGCCCCCATCTTTATCTTGTGAGGATCATGACTTCCAGTGCTCAGGCCTCTGCTAATATTCATACTCACTAAATGTTTGATGAGTGAATGAAAAAAAAAGACAGAGGATCCCAAGTCAAAGACAGAGAGGACGGTGGGAGATGGGGCGGTGCTGAGGGAAAGATCAGTGACTCTGACCTCAGTGTGGGAGCACCTAGGGCTGCAGGTGACACAGCAGCATTTGGCCTGAGGTGGTTTTAATAAAGGGAGCTTCTGTAGAAGAGGTGGGGCGATTGTAGCCATTTTTCCTCTGGATTGAAGCACCCCCAATGTGTCCAGGAGGCTGATGACCTGAGACACAAGAAGCTCCAGATTCATGGAGCTTACAGGATGTAGCAGGTCCTTCTCAGGGTTAAACCTGCTGCAGTTCCTAAGGGAGAAGAGACTGTTGGGTGTAGCTATAGGGAGCTGGGCAGGGGATGCTGGGATGCAGCTATAGGGAGCTGGGCAGAGGATGCTGGGATGCAGCTACACTGGGGTGGGCTCCTCTGTGATTATCCCTGACCCACCCACACTCCCAAGAGTAACCAATGAGCACAGAGCTCACCAAGGTGGCCATAGATGGATGACTTCCCTGTCTTGATGTCTCTGTCTCTGTCTGGGCTGGAGGAAATTCCCCCACCCCCTGGGGCAGGAGACACAGCAGTGACTATTGTAATCAGCCCACAGTGTCTGTTCCAGATGTGTGATGGGAGTTCAGTTCTGAGACACACTAGGAAGTAATCCCTGTTGCTGGTCGCCCCGAGCAACGGCTATGTTGGGAAGATGCATGAGCTACAGTGTAAGGGGACAGTTAAGGAGGTGTTGATCAGCAGGTGGAGGGCTGTAGTGTGGATCAGTGCAGAGGCTTGTTAGTCTTCAGCCTCACTGAATCACTGGTGCTAGCCCAGGCCTAAAGCCTTCAGCCTCTGAGACCTACTGCTGACTGAGCCACTCCGACTCTACTGGTTCAACTAACTCTTCTCCAAGCTGACATGTTCAAACTGTCCTTCTGAGCCAGCGTACTGTTTCTGACTGAGCTCTTCTGACTCTGGCTTACTCTGGCTGAACTGCTCTGCTGGGGTCAAAGTGACTCACTCTTCCTGATACTGACTTCTCTGCTGGGCTCTGCTGTGTCTCTGTGTCTCCCTGAGGTCTCTCTGCTTCATCCTGCCTCTGTAACTGACTCTCATTTTGGGATGTCAGTGATTAAGAGAGCTGGCTGCTCTTCCACACAACCAGGTTCAGTTCTCAGCACCCACACGAGGATGTAACTCCAGCTCCAAGGGATCCAGTGCTTTCTTCAGGGCCCATTTACACACACACACACACACACACATACATACATACATGCATACACACATACATACAAGCAAAACACTCATACACATAAAGATAAGCCTTTAAAATACATCCAATCCAGGCATGGTGGTACATGCTTTACTCCCAGCAGTCCATACTAGGGAGGTAGAGGCTGGTGGACCTCTGTTAGTTTAGGCCAGCCTGATCTATATAACAACCACACAGCCAGCCAGGGCTACCAACAGACTATCTCAAAAGATGGATTCAAATCCTCAGGCTGAGACAGCTCAGCGGCCATTTCCCTGAGTCCTGCACTCCTATCAAATGCTGCTGTCGCCCCTGTGACCGTCCTGAGACCACAGTGTGAGGGCCGCTGTCCCGAGACAACCTGACGGGTTTACAAGTCAGAAGGCAGGAGAGGGCTATGAGGCAGAATAGACTACAAAGCCGGCCACACCCTGTCCATCCCGGAGTGCTCTCCAGCAACAGCAGACACCCGGGAGTGGAGCAGGCGTGGGGTCGCCCGTGAAGCAATGGCAGGGGCTTTACAGGCAACACGGGCCCGCGCAGTGCACAGGACAGTGCGGAGCTGGAGGCCTTTGGCTTTCAGGTTCTCAAGGCTCACCCGTTGGCATAGTGGCACCGAAAACTTAGCAACTGGCTTCAATCCTGACCAGGGCCTGAGTATAATCAGCATTTTCTACCTGTGGTGTGATGGAGCCAGCAGACACTAGAGGGCGCGCCGGGCTCGCGGGAGCCGCAATCCTCCAGGTGAGCCTCTTAAAGGTTGCTCAAATAGTCCTTTGCTAAACAAATTGAATTTATTTATCATGGCGATTATCTTACGCTTTCTATTTTAATTCATTTTATGACTTTATGGACGTGGGTGTTTTGGCTTCATATCGTGACTGGTGCCCGTGGGAACCAGAAGGGCGAATGGGATCCCCTGGAACTGGAGTGAACAGGTGTGAGACTCCAGTCTTCTCAAGAGCAGCCAGTGCTCCTACCCGCTGAGCATCTCTCCAGCGCTTCTGTTTCCTTTTATTTCCCAGGAGAGGGAGCTCTGAAAGAGGACCTCACCCGTATCCCAGGCTGGCCGGGTTCACTATTTTGTCAGTAACAGCCAGCAGCAGGGAGAAGGTGGGGGTGGGGTGCAGTCAAGTTACCATGAAGAGCAACAGTTACAAAACGATTCAGAGCTTAGATACAGCGTTAAGAAAGGGTTACAGGCTTTAAGAAAACATTGACATTTTGGACCCCAAAGGAAAAAGTTTTCAAGCCAGATCCAACATCTCCAGTTTAATAAACTCTCACAGCCTGTATCTCCAGCCATAGGGACACCGATGCCCTCTTCTGGTCCTCTTGGGCACAGCACCCACGTGGGGCTGCCTGTCCCAGGCCAAGGGATGCAGGTAAGGGAGAACCCTCCAAACCCTTGGAATTGGTGAACACATCACACGTCTGAGAGGCTGCAGTCACCACGTCCTGTGTGGACAGAGATGCTCTGAGATATTAACACTCTCTGCACAGCTTCCTGGATAGAGAGGGAGGAGCGTGTGCAGGATGTAAGGGAAGAGTCTGCACAGGGAAATGATCAGAGAAAGCAGTCCTTCTGAAAAGAGGTGTCTAATTGGGAATCCTCAGTGTCATCTGAGGTGGAAGGAAAGCAGCTTAGGGCCACGAAATCACCTTCAGCATTTGCAGTAGTGAGCCAGCATGTTCCTGCTGATGGGAATAACCACAGAGGTTATGATGGAATAAGATGGCGTCCGACAGAAATGAGTGACTTCAGGAGATTGGAGGAAGCTGTGGGGTTGTGAGGACGCACTCGCCCTATGTAAAGCAGGTGTTGCATAACTGGGCACTGCAGCACCAGATGGTCCCACTCGATTGGAAAGGGTTAATATCAGCTACACTAGAGGCAGGCTCTCAGCTTCAATGGTTAACCTGATGGAGAGGAGAAGCAGCAGTCTGGATCAGCAGAACAGGACTAGAGGAATAAATATAACCCAAGATCAGCTCCGTGGTGAGAGTTGTATGCTGAATTACAGGAACAGATTCAGTTTGATGGTGTGACCATAGAACACTGTTGTTAAGCAGCTTTGCAAGCTTGGGAAAAAAGAAAAAAAAATCCACCTCATTTATGAAGACCACACAAGGCTCAAGTGAACCCTTCACTGAGTTATTGCAAAGATTAATGACACACTGAACAAAGCCATCTCAGACCCTGAAGTGGGACAGGTGTTGCTTCCCTGAGGAGTCCCATGGAGAGGAGGCCTGGAGGAGTTACAGCCTCAGGCTCTCAGCTACCACTTCCTCTGAAGACAGTTCTCCAGCCCCAATCATCCTCAGAAGACTGACACCCAACTAACTGCATCCTTCTGAGAGACCTTGCATCAGAAGCAGCTGCTGCTGGATTCCTGCCAAGGGTGGGGGCTGGGAGACAGGAAGTGTTCTGGGATTTAAGCCCCTGCATTTTGAAGTATTTGCCAGTCAACAATAACAAACACAACATTGTAACTGAAGCCTGCTCTCTGCCCCAACTGCTACTGTAACTGATTCCTAAGGTGAAACAGATTCCCACTGTGCCCTTTACCCTCCTGCTGTAAAAAGAGACGGGAAAGACAGGAAGAAATCTTCACTGCTCTTGCAGGCTGCCTTTAAATGTAGAAAGAGAAAAAGAGAAACTCACTGCCGTTTTAGGCTGTCCTTAGCTTGGATAACAGGAACTGCAGAGAGAACCAGCTGAACTGAGCTAGCCTCTCACAAGTCATCCCAACAAACTGCCCACTGCCAGCAGCCAACCATTTCCTGTATGTTCTAAGCTAAGATCCCAAAAGTTCAAGTGGCATGTAAACCACTAGGAGAGCTGCACAGGACAAAACCTTCTCAGGAAAGGTGGAGTTAGACAGGGTTAAGTATCTGTAAGTAAAGAAATTTCTGTTGGTGGAGGCTTGGGTTGAGGCTTCGGACTACTAATGTAATGGCATGACCTGATTTCCCTCTTCTTCTTCTGGGTGCCTGGCCAGTGCCTGGGAAAGGAACAGGGAGGATGATAAAGAACATTAGATAGGGCACATGGCGCACTTCACCCCCGGTGTCCCTGGCCAGGATCTGGGTGTGAACATGACTGCCAAGTGTCCCCTTGAATGCATGCCAGAAATCTGGGCAGATTGCCCCCTTTGTCTAGAAAAACCTTGAAAAGACACACTCCCAAAGCCGAACTGCTGCTGCCTCAAGCCTGGGAGAGGCATGCAGTCCAGCGGAATAACTGCTTAGACCCGTGATGAGTTGTGATGTTTCTCTTTCCCAACATGCGGGGGTTGAAATCCGCTTGCCTAGACCCGTGATGAGTTGGTGATGCTTCTCTTTCCCAACGTGCTGGTGTTGAACTCAGCTTGCCTAGCGGTAATTTCCCAGGTAGAGTCCTTCTAAAAGGAGGATTCCCTCTTTCCTTCTCTCACTCTTGCTCTTTGTACTGTATCACTTCTCACTAATAAATCTATTCTAAATATATCTGTGGCTCGTGGATGTTCTTTCAGTGGATCGAATCAGACAAAGTGCTGGTCTGTGCACAGCAAACGGCATAATTTATTTGTCGTTATAAACTGGCGTAGTCGGCAGGATCTGCTGGGGAGCGCAGCGATGCCTTTCTTTAGTAAAAACAAATCTGAGATAGCTTGTGTAACTTGTGAATTCCTGGCTGGGAGGACCCGCAGCTTTCTTCCCTGGCCAGGGAATGGGCCCTTGGTACAGGTTTAAGCGAGCACTGGGACTGTAAGTTACAACGGGCGGATCCTCCCTTAGTTAGAGAGGTGTTGAAAACTGTCCCAGTTAAAAAGGGAAATGAGTTAGTGGCCATCTCCCGTAGGGGATGGATACTGCTAGCGGCCTATCCCACGTGTGTCAGAGGGTAGATGCTTTGCTGCAAGAAAAGCTTGTCTTGGAGAAGGAAAATGCTGATATGCAAAGCAAGTTAGCCATGTTGCAATGTCAGAATTCTGTACTGAGGGATCAAGAGCGCGGATATCAATCAGTGGCCAAGAAGGCAGCTGTGCGCTGGGCCCAATATGAGTACAGGAAGAGCCGGGGCCGTGTGAACACCCGCAAAGTGCATGCTGTTATTGCTACTGCAGGGGCCAATTGGGATCCTGAGACCTGGGATGGAGACATTGGGGATGATACTGTGATGATACAGACTGGGGAGACTTGGAAAAGAGGCCCATGAATATGATCAAGAGAAACATCCCCCGCTAGAGCATGCTGGACCACTGCAAGCCAAGCCCTTGCAGCGAAGGCAGGAGAAAGTTTGGGGGAATCAGAGACTTTACTGTGATTACTGAAGACTACTCCCAACAAGAGATTACTGATATTCTAACTAAATTTGCTCAAAAACCTGGAGAGCCACTCCTTAATTGGATGATCCCCGTAACAGATACAGGAGCTGGCGGTATTGGCGTGGATCATGTAGATGCCCAAAGATTCCTTACTATTTCTACTAATCCCTTTGTTCAGACAGGTATTCGAGATCACCAGCATGCTGACCCCAATAATGTCTCCACCCATACCCTAACCCTAACCCTAACCCTTTTAGCATTAGCTGCCCGGGGATGTATTGCTCAATATCCCACCGATGGTTCATGGCCAGTAGAGACCCGTCCTTGGTACACTCTTGAGGAAGGTGTGTCTCGTTTGAGGGGGAAGCCATGAAACCTGCTATTATGATGGGACAAGCTGACACCTGCTTCGCGGGACCGTTAACCCCCACTCAGCGCAACCTAATAGTGCGCACTGCCCCCCCCCCCCAGCCTTTAAGCACCTAATGATGACTCTCCTACTGGCAGAGACAGGCTCGGCCATAGAAACAGTGTTAGAAAAAATGGCCGAGTTCAGAGATATGGGGGACTGGAGCACTAGCACCCCTCAGCAAGATAGAGGAAGTCTTAGTGGGCAGAAACATGGAATCCAAAACCGTATTCCTCGAAGGGAAATGTTCCAGGCACTTCTGAAGGCCGGGGTTGCACCTGAAAACCTGAATGGTATGCCCACCAAAGATATGTGGCAGAGGTACAGGGACAAAGTTAAAAATGCTAGGAAGTGAACATCAGCAAAGAGCAATCTCTAACCCATTTACTTCAGTTTCTACTGCTCCCCCTACTGACACAGCCTGCTCTGTGTATGCTTTCCATGAGCTGGCCCTCTTGAAATAGGGGAGAGGCCAAGCCCCTGGTGATCCATCCGGGAGGGCAGTTTCTAGGATTGATTTTTGCCCTCATGTACCCATTACTATTTATTGGAAGAATGGATCGCTAACTCAGACCAGAGCATTGGTGGATACTGGGGCGGAGGCCTCCTTAATATATGGAAATCCAAGTAGATTCATAGGAATTCCATTCACCATTACAGGATTAGGAGGTGATGAGATACAAGCAAGGCAGGTCAAAATACATATGAAAATTGGAAACTTACCTTGTAGGGAATACAGTGTAGTAGTGGTAGTTCCCATTCCTGAGTATATAATTGGAATTGACATATTACGAGGAATGTCTCTAAAATTAGATGATGGAATTATCACTTTGCCATACGTTCACTACAGATGAATAGCATCATCGCAACCCTGTGCAATTACCTGAACCTACTAAGACCGTCACCTGCAGACAATACCGAATTCCAGGCACGCACGAGGAGATCACTCAGACTATTAAAGACTATGTTAACACCGGAGTCATGATTCCTATGACCACTGAATGGAACAACCCTACTCGGCCTGATTGTGAATCAGATGGCTCCTGGAGATGACAGCAGATCACAGGGAACTAAACCAAGTGGCTCCTCCTCCTGCTGCTGCACCAGAGGCCACCACTCCAGCAGAGAGAGTGCAGCCTCATCCTGGGACTTGCTACGCTGTTATTGACGTTGCTAATGCTTTCTCTACTGTTCCTCTTCATGAGTCCAGATGGTCTCGGTTTGCCCTTACATGGCAGGGAGACAATACACCCTCACCCGTCTACCTCCAGGATAGAAACATGGCCCCGCCATCTGTCACCGCTTGTAGCGGAGCTCCTGGGTAAATATATTCCAGATTCAGACACTGGGACCACTCATTACATGGTGACATTTCCCTTCAATCTATTAACAAGAAACAGCACAAGAGCACCTTGGAAACAGTATTCCATCATTAAAAAGTAAAGGATGGGAAATTAATCCTAAGAAGATTCACGGACCGGCCCAAGAAGTACAATTCTTGGGAATCCAGTGGAATCACGGGGCAGAAATGTATGGCCTAAAGCAAAGCAGAAGGTAAGGGATTTCGCAGTTCCTAAAACTAGAAAGGACACCCGGAAGTTCATTGGCCTCTTGGACATTGGCGCAATCCCATTCCGCGTTCAGGTCAGACCTTGCGACCTCTGTACACAGTAACTGGGGAAAATACCAATTTGAATGGGGAAATGAACAGCAGCAAGCATTTGAAATGGCTAAAGCTGCCATACAAGCTGCATTAGACCTCTGGCGCATTCGGGACGGCCCCCGTGAATTAATGGTATCTGTGGAAGAGAATTATGCTAAGTGAATAAGCTCCAGTTAGCTCATGGCAGAAGCATGAATCAAAACGAATGCCTTTGGGATTTTGGACTAGAAAATTCCCTGAGGCAGGTCAATCATGTCCTCCCTTTGAACAACAGCTGATAGCCGCCTACTGGGCTCTAGTAGAAACAGAACAATTAACGATTGGTCATGAAGTTCTATTACGCCCTGAAATCCCCATCATGCAATGGATTATGCATGACCCTGCTTCTCATAAGACTGGGCATGCTCAAGAAGGAGTGTGATTAAATGGAAATGGTATATTCAGAATAGGGCTAAGCCAGGACCCATGGGAACTCTAACTTCACATGAGCAGGTAGCTGAAGCTGCAGGAGAGGGCTCTAATTTAACACCCCCAAGTCCTGTAGAAAGCATGTCCCCTGTACAACTGAATACTGGGTATGATACATTGACTAAGCAACAGAAGGAACATGCATGGTTTACTGATGGTTCTGCTAAGTTTATAGGGCATAAGAGGTATTGGAAGGCGGGGGCCGATAATCCAAGCACCACTGTGGTGCTGGAAACTCACGGAGAAGGAGCCAGTAGTCAATTTGCTCAGCTCCAGGCAGTATACCAAGCCTTGAAGCATGAAGAAGGAGGGGAATGCCACATTTTTACGGATTCATGGGCCATTACTAATGGGCTCACAACTTGGATGCCTCGACGGGCTAAGGATAATTGGACAATTCGTGGGAAAAGCATTTGGGGAAGGCCATTGTGGGAAGAAGTATGGCAAATTGTTCAAAATACTATTTCTGTTTTCCATGTAGACGCTCATAGCGCTGTGTATTCCACTGATCGCAAGTACAAAGCTGAAGCAGATCGTCTGGCTACCCTTTCCGAAGTGACCTGTCCCCTCCCCCGAGGGTTTAGCAAAATGGATACACACAAGACAGGACATGCAGGAGCTCATGCTATGTACAGGTGGGCACAGGACCGAGGCATATCCACTCCTCTATCTGACTTAAAACAGGCTGCAGAACAATGTCCCACATGTCAGTTAGACAAACAGCGTGCTCTTCCCCGAATAACAACTGGGGAATTGCACAGGGGACAGGCCCCAGCCCAGATTTGGCAAACTGATCACATTGGTCCTCTCCCTCAGTCTCGAGGATGTCAATGTATTTGCACTTGTGTGGATACATACTCGGGAGTGTAGGCTGCCTGTGCCTACCGTAGAGCTGTTCAAAGGAATACTATTGAGACCTTAGAAATCATCACCCTGTATTATGGAGTACCTGTACAAATTCAGAGTGATAATGGGTCCCTTTTCAAGGGAAAAGAAATACAAGATTATATAAATAAACAGAGTATTGAATGGATCTATCACATCCCTTACTACCCGCAAGCGGCCGGCTTGACAGAACGAATGAATGGTTTGCTAAAAGAAAAACTTAGGAGATTGGGGAATAATTCTTACTCTAATGGGAAGGATAATTTGTTCCCGGCCCGACAGCAACTTAATAACAGGCCTATAGGACCGGGACTAACTCCACTTATGAGAACGATGACCCCTAACTTACAAGTAAGAAAAATGTATACCTTCCAAGAAGTACAGTGGTGGAAAACAGACGAGAAGGCAATAAAGCCTTTCCGAGGGCCCATTGGGTTGCAGGTCATGATTTTCATGCCTTGGAGAATATTTGGATAGATCCTCGGAGAATTCTAAAATGCAGGACAGGAATAGGAATCAGGATACCTCAAGGTTATTAGGGGCAAATCGTTCCTAGATCCAGTCTAGCCGAAAAAGGAACCCAAATTATGGCAGGGGTAATTGACTCTGACTATAGAGGAGAAATCAAGATCATCTTGCATAACGTAGGGAAAGAAACCCTACACTTTGTCCCCGGCACCCGTATTGCCCAACTTTTGCTGATCCCTTGTGCAACCACCAAAGAATGGACTTTCTTAGATGCAGCTCCCCCAGTCACCAGCCGACTGGGAGGTTTTCCATCTACTGACTATCCCTGGAGCTAAAGTCTGGCTCAAAAAACATGGCGGGGATCAACCCCGACCAGCTGAAGTCATCGCACAAGGGGATAATAGTACAGTAATTGTTATGCTCCCAGGACAAGAACATTATGAACTGGTCCCTACTAATCTGTTTTTACGGAATTAAAATTAGTGTTTCAGAATGCTCCTGTACCCAATGGGACTACTGATGCCAGTGATTTCTTGGACTCCAGGATTTTTGATCCAAAGGCATCAGACAAACACCAAAGTACAATGGCACTGGAGATGGAAGAATGAGACTCAAAGTCGCCAACAAGAAGGTTTTCGTTGTTCTGCCAGTAACATGTGTACTACTGTGAATATTACTGCTACATCTAATGACAATGTAACCATACGGAAGGCGGGAGGACAATATCGAGCCGTATTATCAGGTTCCTCCTCCATACATTTAACCTTTGACCCCTCTGTGAATATTACTTGCTGCGCTGCGAACATTTCTGCTCACTCCAGTCGTAAAGCGATGGAGCTAGCCCAGGGCATGCACTTTCCCAGTGCAGTGCCAGCAGAACAGAATGCAATGGCAGTATTTCAGTCCACACCTCTCAGTTCCTGTTCTGTACTAATATTACGGAGATTACTAATAGAGCTCTTCCTTGGGTAGAACATATTTGGATCTCTTTTAGGAAACTTCTGAACTCTGCTCCTCAGATTGCTAGAATTCCTAGATCTTGCACCAATGTATCCACTGCTGCGCCAAAGAGACTGATGCATTTTAATCTTACCTCTCCCCGAACCTAAATGCCGCCGTACTAAACGTGCATGGTACCACACACTGCTAGGAGGGGTAGGCTCTGGACTTGGATTGGCTGACTTGTAGATTTAGGAGTATTAGCACAGAGATTAAAAAACACTGGACAAGTGAAGCGGTCGCTATGAATGCGCAATGGTTACCCTCCACCATTCGTCCACACGAACATACCTTAGGTTATCAGAAGCATATGTTACAAATATGTAGCACTACTACCGTACAACAGCACCTGAAGGATACTAACATTTCTGCCTTGTTTAACTGGACGTTATGCTCTCTACAGAATTTATACGTTTTGATCCAGAAAGAGAATGCCCAACGAACGCTCATTCAAGGCTATTCGCAAACCTGCCGTTCTCTATTACAGCTACCTGACTCCACATGGGTAGGCCAATCTAATTTACCTGTTAACTGTACTGATTCACGGTGTGTTGGCACTGTTACTGATTATACCCCTGTAGTTACCAAACTCCTGTGTGCTTTTCATACCTTGCCTGTCATAATGGATAACTATTTCCTGCACCCACAAATAGAGGGAACTCACATAGATGCTGACAATATCACCTATAAATTGACTGAATGTATCCCCACTGATAGAGGACCAGCATGTAATGGCTGAACCGAATAACTGAACCCTGTTTGTTATCCCATTCCACTAACGTGTGTCTCCTTACTATGTGCCCTATCACTAACTAATCTGTATTATATGAAGTTGAACCCCAACGTGTATGTTTAGCTGGCGCCAATGAAACGGAGCTCCTCAGTAAGGGACTACCATCTCCCTTCTCAGGATGTCTGCAGCATCTTGAGTTGCTCTCCTGGAGCGGTGATGCTTATTACTTACTACCCGATCTAGAGGATGATATCACCTTGACCTGGATACCAAAGTATCTTTCTCCACCTCAAATTTACTTGAACCCTTGCCTTACTTCTATCTTACAAAACTCTGAACACTTACATTCCCACCTGAAGAATAATGAAAGAGCTTTAGAAGAACATCGTATAACAACAACTATTGTTGGTAATAAATTAATAGACCTACATAATACCGTTGTACAGGATGCTAATCATAGATGGTGGGATTTTTCATTCGGAAGCAATGCTGCTCACCGATATTTTTCTGTTTTGTTTACTCCTATGTTTATAATTATCTTGGTATTAGTTATATTGTGTCTCTGTAACTGTTGGATGTATCAGCAAATGAAAATGTAGTATCGGTCATTTGTATTTCAAAAGGCTCACGTTAACTATGCCTACACCTCGACCCAACCCTAGGACCCAATGTAGGTAAAGAAATTTCTGTTGGTGGAGGCTTGGGTTGAGGCTTCGGACTCTTAATGTAATGGCATGACCTGATTTCCCCTCTTCTTCTTCTGGGTGCCTGGCCAGTGCCTGGGAAAAGAACAGGGAGGATGGCAAAGAACTTAGATAGGGCACATGGCACACTTCACCCCCGGTGTCCCTGGCCAGGATCCGGGTGTGAACATGACTGCCAAGTGTCCCCTTGAATGCATGCCAGAAATCTGGGCAAATTGCCCCCTTTGTCTAGAAAACCTTGAAAAGACACACTCCCAAAGCCCGAACTGCTGCTGCCTCAAACCTGGGAGAGGCATGCAGTCCGGTGGAATAACTGCTTAGACCCGTGATGAGTTGTGATGCTTCTCTATCCCAACATGCCAGGGTTGAAATCCGCTTGCCTAGACCCGTGATGAGTTGGTGAGGCGTCTCTTTCCCAACGTGCTGGTGTTGGACTCAGCTTGCCTAGCGGTAATTTCCCAGGTAGAGTCCTTCTAAAAGGAGGCTTCCCTCCTTCCTTCTCTCACTCTTGCTCTTTGTACTGTGTCACTTCTCACTAATAAATCTGTTCTAAATATATCTGTGGCTCGTGGACGTTCTTTCAGCGGATCGAATCAGACAAAGTGAGAGTCTGTGCACAGCAAACGGCATAATTTATTTGTTGTTACAGGATCCTGCTGTGTTTGGTCTCCACGGGGTCTCTTCCCAGCGGACAACAGGGTCTACCGAGCTGAGACAGTGTCCCAGGTCCACACAGAGGATCTCAGGACTGTGGGATGAAGATCCTTGTGAAACACACCCACCTGGAGCCACAGATGCGCCATCTGGGAAGAAACACCAGGAGTCTGAGTGTAAGCACCAGGCTGTGGAGACAGGGTCCTGGGGAAGAGGCAGAGTCTCTTCTCTGTGGTGAGATTCCTGAGTATCAGGCAGAGTGAGCTGCCCACTGCGGTGAACTCAGACCCTGTTCTCCCTGGAGTCTGTGTGGGGCTTGCAGGCCAAGGCCTCCTGCTTTAAAGAGAGACATCTCTCTCCTGCCTCCCAGCCTGCTTGTTGTTGCCATTGTGTTCCCGGAAGTGACTTCTTCCAGAAGAGTCCAGGATGTGAGCACTGAAGAGGAGAAGGAAGAGGAAGGCTGGAGAGAAGGCAGGAGCCCGGCCTGTGGGTCTCAGGTGTGCAGACAGCTTCTGGGTCAGAACTCGGAGACCCCAGGACCCCAGCGCTCTGTCCCCAGCACAGGGCTCAGGCAAAGTCCGAGTCCCCGGGCGGCGACCTCTGGGTGGGGAGCCCAGAGCTGTGGATTTCCCATCTCCCCAGTTTCACTTCTCCAGCTCCTGACCTGTGTAGGGCCCTTCTGCCCGGACACTGGTGACGACTGCGCAGTTCTCACCCCCATTGGGTGGGGACACCCCGGAGACCCAATCAGCGTGGCCGCGGGCACAGGGTATAAAGTCCACGCAGACCGCGGAAGTCAGACGCGCAGACCCGAGATGGGGGCTCTGGCCCCGCGCGCGCTGCTCCTGCTGCTGGCGGCCGCCCTGGGCCCGACCCGGACCCGCGCGGGTGAGTGCGGGCGGAGGGACACGGGCTCTGGGGAGGGCGGGCGGCTCCGGGGAAGCCGGGTCCCCATCGCCCATCCCGACCTCCCGCCCTTCTCCCCGCGTCCCGAGCCCCGCGCCCGCTCCCCTCCCGGCCCGCGCACCCCCGGGGTCCCGGGAGGAGGTCGGGGTCTCACCGCGCGCCGCCCCCAGGCGCACACTCGCTGCGGTATTTCTCCACCGCCGTGTCCCGGCCCGGCCTCGGGGAGCCCCGGTTCATCTCCATTGGCTACGTGGACGGCACGGAGTTCATGCGCTTCGACAGCGACGCGGAGACCCCGAGGGCTGAGCCGCGCGCGGCGTGGATGGAGCGGGAGGGGCCGGAGTATTGGGAGAGGAACACACAGATCGCCAAAAACAACGAGCAGAGATTCCGAGGGAGCCTGCGGACCCTGCTCGGCTACTACAACCAGAGCCACGACCGTGAGTGACCACGGGTCGGAGGTCACGACCCTCCGCATCCCACGACCGGCCAGAGTCGCCCGGGTCCCAGGTTCTGGGATGGGGAGAGGAGAGCCCAACCGGAAGGGTTTCCCTTTCGTTCAGAGGAGACTCAGTGGGCGGGGCGGGGCGGTAGCCCTGCTGACCGCGGGCGTGGCCGCAGGCTCTCGCACCTACCAGTTGATGTATGGCTGTGACATGGGGCCGGACGGGCGCCTCCTTCGTGGGTACGGTCAGGGCGCCTACGATGGCCGCGATTACATCGCCCTGAACGACGACCTGACCACGTGGACGGCGGCGGACACAGCGGCGAAGATCACCAGGGACAAGTGGGAGCGGGATGGTGTTGCAGAAAGATTCAGGGCCTACCTGGAGGGTCGGTGCCTGGAGTGGCTCAGCAGGCACTTGGAAAACGGGAAGGAGGCCTTGCAGCGAACAGGTGAGAGGGGCCCGGCTTCTCCTCCTCTGCCCTCCGGCTGGACTCAGTCCTGAGGGAGAAGAGACCCATCAGCTGGGTCATGCCCCTGCCTCCGAAGGGGAAACAGTGTCCCTGGGTCTCCTGATCAGCATCACAGAGACTGCACTGACTCTCCCAGGGCTCAGCCTTCTCCCTGCACAGTTCAGATCTATCTCAGGAGGGAGGGAGAGAAGGTCCCCACAGAACCAGCAGGTTCAGTCTGCAGACCTCTCTCAGCCATGGCCTCTCCCAGGCTGGGTCCTCTGCCCCATACACTGTCTGTGCAAACTCAGTCCTGTCATGCTGAGTGTGTCAGACCTCACATCAGGACCGGAAGTCTCCTTCACCTCATGGGAAAAATGGACTCCATGTCCATAGGCTGGTTCCCCCAGTTTCTGTAAATTTCCAAACAGTTATCCTCCCAGACTCCTGTGTATGAGGCTTGCATCCCTACCACACCCCAATCTAACTATTTACAGAATGGTCACAAGGGTACTTATAGGGTACCCTGAACGAACTAATTCTATAACTTCCCAATTCTTCCACACAGATCCCCCAAAGGCCCATGTGACCAGTCATCCTGGACCACAAGGGAGAGTCACCCTGAGGTGCTGGGCCCTGGGCTTCTACCCGGCCCTCATTTCCCTGACCTGGCTGAGGGAGCAGGAGGAACAGACTCAAGACATGGAGCTGGTGGAGACCAGGCCTGCAGGGGATGGAACCTTCCAGAAGTGGGCAGCTCTGGTGGTGCCTTCTGGGGAGGAGCAGAGATACACATGCCATGTGCAGCATGAGGGGCTGCCTGAGCCCCTCACCCTGAGATGGGGTAAGGAGGGTGTGGGTGCAGAGCTGGGCTCAGGGAAAGCTGGAGCCTTCTGCAGACTGAGCAGGGTCAGGGCTGAGAGCTGGGGTCATGACCATCACCTTTCTTTCCCAGAGCCTCCTCAGTCCTCCATCCCCATTATGGCTGTCATTGCTGTCCTGGTTCTCCTTGGAGTTGTGATCACTGGAGCTGTGGTGGCCATTGTGATGAAGAGGAGGAGAAACACAGGTAGGAAAGGGCAGGGTCTGAGTTTCCTCTCAGCCCCTTTAGAAGTGAGCTCTGCCTCACAGATGGGAAACACTTCCACACACCCCTCAGTCTCCTGTCTCTAACCTGGTCTGCTGTCAGTTTTGGAAACTTCCTAGGGTCAAGGACTTCCCTTGTCTGTCACAGCCTTTCTTCTCACAGGTGGGAGAGGAGGAAGCTATGCTCCAGCTTCAGGTAAGTGTGGGGACAGTGTTGTCCCTGAGGCCATGGGGGTGAAGCTTAACATGATGAGGATCTCAGCCAGCCTCTAATTCCCCTGCAGCCAAATGTCTGGGAAACTTTATTTGTTGCTTACAATGAATTTTTTTTTTTTTTTACCCTAGGCAGTGACAGGAGCTCTGATGAGTCTCTCCCTGATTGTAAAGGTAACCCTCTAGGGGCCTGATCTGGGGAGGGGAAAAGTGGACACGGTTGGGGTCTAGGGTCTCACAGAATCACCTTTAAGTGAGTGATGGGTTTGGGCAGGCTGTCCTCACAGTGACTGTTCACCACTTTGTTCCTTAGCATGAAGACAGCTGCCTGGCATGGACAGGGAGACAGAAGATGTGTTCAGTTCTCTCCCGTGATGTCCAGAGTCCTCAGTTCTCATTAAGTGACAGTGTCTGAAGTTCCTGTGATCCTGTGTGCTCTATATGAAGAACTGGGGAGCCCAGCCATCCCTGCACCCCAGGACCCTGTCCCTGCACTGCCCTGTGTTCCCTTCCACATCCAACCTTTCTGGTCCAGCCAGACAGGAGGGGACATCTCCATCCTGTCAGCTCCATGCTGCCCTGAGCTGCAGTTCTTGGCTTTCCCTACTGAAAATCAGAATCTGACTTTGAACTTGATTGTCATGTCCTTGCCCTGAGAGGTTGATTGGTGCATCAATAAAGCAGAGAATTCTTACAGTTTAGTGGAGGAAATAAATGGCAGCATGGAGAACATTCCAGAGTCTCTGTTGATTATTTTGAAGGTGTTTGGGGGACAGGAGAAGGCTGAGAGTGCAAAGTGTGAGCAGGGATGTGTCAAGGTGGAGCACAGTGCATTGAGGGGTTGGACGTGGTCGCTCCTCAGCTCTGTCACCTCCTGGCTGTGTTGTCCTGGTCACTGAGAAGAACCACATGCTGAGAGTCTGTGATCACAGGGACACAGGGACGGCCAGAGCCTTGTCCTGTCTCCAGGATTATGAGCAGCCAGGGCTGCTGTGACCGGTCAGCCTGGGCTCAGTCCTGGCTGTGGCTCTAACTGTCTCCTCTTGTCTTTGTAGTTGGTATTCAGGACTAACCCTGCTCTTGTCCCTGTGAGTGGTGCCTGTCTCTCTCCTTTGGGTCCCTGAGTGTGACAGCAGTAAGAAGTGTTTTTCTGTCCTTGTCCCCAAGACCCAACAAGGCCCTGCCCTCAGGAGAATGTGGGCTTCAGTGTCCTGAGCTCCTGCCTCCTTCCAGCTCCTCCCTGGAAGATGTCTCCTTCTTTCCCATCTTGCAGCATCTGACCTCGGGTTGTAGGGTGGGCAGAGGACTCACAGGGTCTCCTCTTGAATCAGGACCTGTTCCATCTGTGCTCTGCCCAACCCCTCCCCATCCCTGGCTCTGGGAATCCTGGTGCTGCCCCCAGTGGTGACCAAGGATTTGCTAGCTGAGTCTAGGTTAGATTTATATTTATTTAGAATTGTGATCATGGGCCAGGAGACAAGTTGGTGCTCTTGCAACAGTCGTGGTTCAGTTTCCAGCACTCACGTGGTGGATCCCAACCAATCCTAACTCCAGTTCCAGACGATCCAATTCCTCCATGGACACCAGGCAGGCACATGGTGCAAAATGTACAGGAGGACATCGACATAAACTTATACATATGTATATTTACATATATATACGTATGTATGTGTATGTGTATATATAAACACATACTTATGTATATATTTGTATATGTATATATAAATACTTATGTATATGTGTGCATATATAAATATATATGTGTATAATACATAGTATATGTAATAATATATGTGTATTATATATATACATTATTATTTGAATATGTATTTGTAGATATATATTTGTATATATGTATATGTATATTATTAATACACACATAAATAATATATGTACATTTTATATAATATATATTATATGTAATATAGAAAAACATATATGTTTATATCGATGCCTTTTATAATAATTATATATGTATTGATGACAGAGAGAGAGAGAGAGAGAGAGAGAGAGAGGGAAGAGGAAGAGAGAGATTCTGGGAATACCAGAGATGGAATCTTCCTCTCCCCTCTGGGTTCCAGCCCCTGCAGGTTTCTCTTCCAGCTTTGTATTTCCAGTCAGGAGCTCAGGGAGCCTTAGCAGAGTCTCATGAGGTGACCAACAAGGTGATCATCTTGTCCCTATGCCCCCATCTTTATCTTGTGAAGGATCATGACTTCCAGTGCTCAGGCCTCTGCTAATATTCATACTCACTAAATGTTTGATGAGTGAATGAAAAAAAAAGACAGAGGATCCCAAGTCAAAGACAGAGAGGACGGTGGGGAGATGGGGCGGTGCTGAGGGAAAGCTCAGTGACTCTGACCTCAGTGTGGGAGGACCTGGAGCTGCAGGTGACACAGCAGCATTTGGCCTGAGGTGGTGTTAATAAAGGGAGCTTCTGTAGAAGAGGCGGGGTGATTGTAGCGATTTTTCCTCTAGATTGAAGCACTCTGCTGAATCCAGGGGGCTGATGACCCGAGACACAAGAAGCTCCAGATTCATGGAGCTTACAGGATGTAGCAGGTCCTTCTCAGGGTTAAACCTGCTGCAGTTCCTAAGGGAGAAGAGACTGTTGGGTGTAGCTATAGGGAGCTGGGCAGGGGATGCTGGGATGCAGCTATAGGGAGCTGGGCAGAGGATGCTGGGATGCAGCTACACTGGGGTGGGCTCCTCTGTGATTATCCCTGACCCACCCACACTCCCATAGAGCAACCAATGAGCTCTGGGCTCATAGAGCTGGCCATAGATGGATGACTTCCCTGTCTTGATGTCTCTGTCTCTGTCTGGGCTGGAGGAAATTCCCCACCCCCTGGGGCAGGAGACACAGCAGTGACTATTGTAATCAGCCCACAGTGTCTGTTCCAGATGTGTGATGGGAGTTCAGTTTCTGAGACACACTAGGAAGTAATCCCTGTTGCTGGTCGCCCCGAGCAACGGCTATGTTGGGAAGATGCATGAGCTACAGTGTAAGGGGACAGTTAAGGAGGTGTTGATCAGGAGGTGGAGGGCTGTAGTGTGGATCAGTGCAGAGGCTTGTTAGTCTTCAGCCTCACTGAATCACTGGTGCTAGCCCAGGCCTAAAGCCTTCAGCCTCTGAGACCTACTGCTGACTGAGCCACTCCGACTCTAGTGGTTCAACTAACTCTTCTCCAAGCTGACATGTTCAAACTCTCCTTCTGAGCCAGCTTACTGTTTCTGACTGAGCTCTTCTGACTCTGGCCTATTCTGGCTGAACTGCTCTGCTGGGGTCAAAGTGACTCACTCTTCCTGATACTGACTTCTCTGCTGGGCTCTGCTGTGTCTCTGTGTGTCTCCCTGAGGTCTCTCTGCTCCATCCTGCCTCTGTAACTGACTCTCTTTTTGGGATGTCAGTGATTAAGAGAGCTGGCTGCTCTTCCACACAACCAGGTTCAGTTCTCAGCACCCACATCGAGGATGTAACTCCAGTGCTTTCTTCAGGCCCATTTACACACACATACACACACACACACACATACATACATATATGCATACACACATACATACAAGCAAAACACTCATACACATAAAGATAAGCCTTTAAAAGATATCCAGTCCAGGCCTGGTGGTACCTGCCTTTAATCCCAGCAGTCCATACTAGGGAGGTAGAGGCTGGTGGACCTCTGTTAGTTTAGGCCAGCCTGATCTATATAACAAGTTCCCAGCCAGCCAGGGCTACCAACAGACTATCTCAAAAGATGGATTCAAATCCTCAGGCTGAGACAGCTCAGCGGCCATTTCCCTGAGTCCTGCACTCCTATCAGATGCTGCTGACGCCCCTGTGACCGTCCTGAGACCACAGTGTGAGGGCCGCTGTCCCGAGACACCCTGACGGGTTTACAAGTCAGAAGGCAGGAGAAGGCTATGAGGCAGAATAGACTACAAAGCCGGCCACACCCTGTCCATCCCGGAGTGCTCTCCAGCAACGGCAGACACCGGGGAATGGAGCAGGCGTGGGGTCGCACGTGAAGCAGAGGCAGGGGCTTTACACGCAACACGGGCCCGCGCAGTGCACAGGCGCAGTGCAGAGCTGGAGGCCTTTGGCTTTCAGGTTCTCAAGGCTCACCCCTTGGCATAGTGGCACCGAAAACTTAGCAACTGGCTTCAATCCTGACCAGGGGACCTGAGTATAATCAGCATTTTCTACCTGTGGTGTGATGGAGCCGACCAGACACTAGAGGGCGCGCCCGGCTCGCGGGAGCCGCAATCCTCCAGGTAAGCCTCTTAAAGGTTGCTCAAATAGTCCTTTGCTAAACAAATTGAATTTATTTATCATGGCGATTATCTTACCCTTTCTATTTTAATTCATTTTATGACTTTATGGACGTGGGTGTTTTGGCTTCATATAGTGACTGGTGCCCGTGGGAACCAGAAGGGCGAATGGGATCCCCTGGAACTGGAGCAAACTGGTGCTGAGACTCCAGTCCTCTCAAGAGCAGCCAGTGCTCCTACCCGCTGAGCATCTCTCCAGCGCTTCTGTTTCCTTTTATTTCCCAGGAGAGGGAGCTCTGAAAGAGGACCTCACCTTATCCCAGGCTGGCCGGGTTCACTATTTTGTCAGTAACAGCCATCAGCAGGGAGAAGGTGGGGGTGGGGTTCAGTCAAGTTACCATGAAGAGCAACAGTTACAAAACGATTCACAGCTTAGATACAGCGTTAAGAAATAGTTACAGGCTTTAAGAAAACATTGACATTTTGGACCCCAAAGGAAAAAGTTTTCAAGCCAGATCCAACATCTCCAGTTTAATAAACTCTTACAGCCTGTATCTCCAGCCATAGGGACACCGATGCCCTCTTCTGGTCCCCTTGGGCACTGCACCCACGTGGGGCTGCCTGTCCCAGGCCAAGGGATGCAGGTAAGGGAGAACCCTCCAAATCCTTGGAATTGGTGAACACGTCACAGTACTGAGAGGCTGCAGTCACCACGTCCTGTGTGGAGAGATGATCTGAGACATTAACACTCTCTGCACAGCTTCCCTGGATAGAGAGGGAGGAGCGTGTGCAGGATGTAAGGGAAGAGTCTGCACAGGGAAATGATCAGAGAAGGCAGTCCTTCTCAAAAGAGGTGTCTAATTGGGAATCCTCAATGTCACCTGAGGTGGAAGGAAAGCAGCTTAGGGCCACGAAATCACCTTCAGCATATGCAGTAGTGAGCCAGCATATTCCAGCTGATAGGGATAACCCCAGAGGTTACGATGGAATAAGATGGCGTCCGACAGAAATGAGTGACTTCAGGAGATTGGAGGAAGCTGTGGGGTTGTGAGGACGCACTCGCCCTGTGTAAAGCAGGTGTTGCATACCTGGGCGCTGCAGCACCAGATGGTCCCACTCCATTGGAAAGGGTTAATATCAGCTACACTAGAGGCAGGCTCTCAGCTTCAATGGTTAACCTGATGGAGAGAAGCAGCAGTCTGGATCAGCAGAACAGGACTAGAGGAATAAATATAACCCAAGATCAGCTCCTGGGTGAGGGTTGTGTGCTGAATTACAGGAACAGATTCAGTTTGATGATGTGACCATAGAACACTGTCGTTAAGTAGCTTTGCAAGCTTGGGAAAAAGTAGAGGAGCCAGGAAAAAAATCCACCTCATTCATGAAGACCATACAAGGCTCAAGTGAACCCTTCACTGAGTTTCTGCAAAGATTAATCGTAGCAGAGAACAGAGCCATCTCAGACCCTGAACTGAGACAGGTGTTGACTGACACCAAGGCCTTGATCTGGAGAAAGCCAGCTCTTCTTCACTGAGCAGTCCCATGGAGAGGAGCCTTGGAGGAGTTACAGCCTCGGGCTATCAGCTACCACTTCCTCTGAAGACAGTTCTCCAGCCCCAATCATCCTCAGAAGACTGACACCCAACTAACTGCATCCTTGTGAGAGACCCTGCATCAGAAGCAGCTGCTGCTGGATTCCTGCCAAGTGTGGGGGCTGGGAGACAGGAAGTGCTCTGGGATTGAAGCCCCTGCATTTTGAGTATTTGCAGGTCAACAATAACAACACAACATTGTAACTGAAGCCTGCTCTCTGCCCCAACTGCTACTGTAACTGATTCCTAAGGTGAAACAGATTCCCACTGTGCCTTTTACCCTCCTGCTGTAAAAAGAGACAGGAAAGACAGGAAGAAGTCTTCACTGCTCTTGCAGGCTGCCTTTAAATGTAGAAAGAGAGAAAGAGAAACTCACTGCCCTTCAGGCTGTCCTTAGCTTGGATAACAGGAACTGCAGAGAGAACCAGCTGAACTGAGCTAGCCTCTCACAAGCTATCCTATCAAACTGCCCACTGCCAGCAGCCAACCATTTCCTGTGTGTTCTAAGCTAAGATCCTAAAAGTCCAAGTGGCTTGTAAACCACTAGGAGAGCTGCACAGGACAAAACCTTCTCGGGAAAGGTGGAGTTAGACAGGGTTCAGTGCCCTGCCGTGTTTGGTTTCTTCGGGATCTATTCGCAGTGGAAAAGGGGGCTACAGAGCTGAGAAAGGCAGACACTGAGAGGCAGTACTGAGGGAAGAGGCAAAGTCTTTTCTCTGTGATGACATTCCTGAGCATCAGGCAGTGTGAGCAGTCCATGGCCTCCTGCTTTGACGAGAAATGCGTCTGGCAGTCCTTCAGTCCTGTTCCTTTCTGCAGTGTGGAACTTGGCAATAACCCGTTACCAGCAAATGCACAGACACTGAGCAGAGCCAATTCAGAAGTGTGGGGGCAGCCACTGAGGCAGGGGGTGATGGGGACCTCAGTCTGCCCAGCTGAGTGACTGTCAGGAGAATGACTTCCCAGAGCCCTTATGAGACAGGGTCGGGGGAAGCTGGGCTGGGTCCTGGGCATTCTCCTTTATCTCTGGTACCTAGACAAGGGGACTCCCGTTGGCTTCTTGAAAAGGTTTTACAGACTGGAAGTCAAACTCCTCCAGCAGCTCTGGATCCTTCTGAAAAAAACTGACATAGTTGGCCCCGTTCCTGACTTGTACAACCCAGTGAAATTCCAAGGGATTGGCCCTCACCTCACAATCTGGGCCACTGTTTCTGACACTGTGATTAAAAACTTTCAGTAGGCCAGGCTGTGGGAATTCCTTTAATCCCAGCACTCTGGAGGCAGAAGCAGAGGGTTCTCTGTGAGTTCGGAGGCTGCTAGCCTGGTCTATAGAGTGAGTTCCAGGACAACGAGAATTACAACAGGGAAACCCTGTCCAGAAAAACCAAGTTAATTAAGTAATTCATTCATTAATGCCCAACATTTTACAGGCAGAGGCAGGCTGATCTCTCTGAGTTAGAGATCAGCCTGGTCTACATAGCAAGTTCAAGTCAGCCCGGGGCTGCACAGTGAGACTCTGTCTCCGAAGCAAAGAAGCAACAGCTGGTGTCCTGTTGGAAGATTTTCATCTCTTGGAGGCAAGTTCTTTACAGAAAATAGGAAACTCCTGAGCAGAATCTAATCCCAGGTCACTTAGGCTGTGGCTCACATCTACAGGAGCTCCTTCCAGGCCAAACTCTCGCTCCCTCCTGCTGCAGAGCCAGTGACCTTCACCTTCAGCAGGGCTGCAGCTAGCCCCAACCAGGGCGTGGCTAGTGAAGCAACAGCCCTGGACCAGTCACCTGCCTAAGGGGAGATAAGGCCCTTGAGCCTGTCTCAAAGGCTTAAGTATGAGCTCAGGTGGCCAGCCTAATGCTATGGGATCCAAATACACAGGAGAAAGACCCTTCTGGAAGGAACCTGCGGCCTCTGGCTACTGCTTCTACCAGGTGTGACCTCACACTCTCCAGGAAATACTCCGCCCCAGCCTGAGCCAGCAACCATCATAATATCTTATTTTTTCTTTAAGATGTACTCTTAATTATTTGAAGGTGTGTGTTTGCACATGAGAGTGTATACCTCAGTGTAGACGTCCCTGGGGCCAGAGGCCTCTGGAACTCTGGATTTGGAGTTACAGGCAGTGTGAACCACTGTGGGAGGTAGTGGTCCTCAGTGCTCTTGCCAGCTGAGCCACCTCAGCCCCTCCTGTTCTTTCTTGAGATAGCTCTCAGGAAGCTCAGGCCGACAGCCTGCCCACTGTAATGGCTAATGCTGCTTGTCTCCAGGTGTCATGGCAGGTACCTATCTTTAGTCTTGGGCATTCTGGGAAGTAGAGGCAGGTGGAGATTGAGTATAGATAGCCTGATCTACATTTCAAGTTCCAGGCCTGACAGGGCTACGTGGTGAGATTCTGTCTAAAAAAGATTAAAAAGACCCTTGACAGGATCTTGTGTCACCTGGGAAATGAGCCTCTGTGCATGCCAGTTAGGGATCCTCTTGATTGTAGGCTAGCCTCTGTGCCTGCCAGTTAGGGATCCTCTTGATTGTAGGCTAGCCTCTGTGCATACCAGTTAGGGATGTCTTGATTGTAGGCTAGCCCCTGTGCATGCCAGTTAGGGACTGTCTTGGCTAGCCTAACCTCTGGGCACACCTATGAGAGATCATCTAGATTAGGTTAATTAACATGGGAAGATGCACCCTAATTGCAGGAAGCATTATCCCAGGACCTGGGATCCTGGGCGAATAAGCAGGACCAAGGGGCTAGGGAATTGGCTCCCTGGGTAGGAAGGGTTTGATTCCCTGGCAACTACACAAAAGCCAGGTGTGGCTGTACCTGTCTGTCAGCCCAGCACTAAGGGTGGAGACAGGCAGATCCTGGGAGCCTAGTGCAAAAGCTAGTCAGGTTCAGTGAGAGAACTGTCTCAAAAGAGTAAGATGGAAGACTTCTGGGGGACTCACTGTGCTGCCTGTCCCCACCCCCTCTACCTTCCCTACGTTTGCAGCTTCAGTCCCAAAGGTCTAACCAGGTTCAGGGAGAGCACCAGGTGCCTGGCTCTCAGGCTGACCCTCAGCATTCCACAGAAGCTAAGCCAGGGACTGTTGGACAGCAGGTGGAAAGAGCTCACCGCCTCTGCTGGTTCTAGTCTTGCTGAGTCTGAGTCCACATCCAGGCCCCACCAGGCCCACCCTCACAGGACAGAGATCCATGCCTAGGAAACCTAAGGCCGGTGAAACAAAGCTTCCACCACCCGGACCCACTCACAGGCGCTGATGAGCTAAGGGCTTAACCCCTTCTCCTTCCAGGGAATGGTACCCTCTCTATCCTGTATTCCTGGTAGGGCGCTGTGAGTCTGTGTGGAGCCCAGACAGTAAATAATGGAAGACAGGGTCCCTCAGAGACTGGTTGCCTCTCAAAACTGGATTGAATGCCCAGCCATCTCCTCTTATTTTATTTTGTAGGGTCTTCCTTGTTTGAGAAGGGGTCTTGCTGTATAGTCCTGGCTGGCCTGGAACTCAGTGTAGACCAGGCTGGCCCGGAAGTCACTGTGTAGACTGGGCTGGCCTAGACGTTGCTGTGACCCTCCTGTCTCAGCCTCCTGAGTGCCAGAGATACAGTGAGTTCCACCACACCTGGCTTGTTGATTTGTGGCTTGAGCAGGATATGTCACCACACTCACCCAGAAATGGAAATGCTCCTGGCTCAGCGTCTGTAGTGTGAATGACGTTGCATGCCCGCCACTCACCACCTTTGACTCTTGAATTCATCCCCTGACAACAGAGACAAGGAGAGAAATGAGTTTTCTATGGCACTGACTTTCTAGTATCTGCTTCTTACTTGGTTTAAGGGGCACGAAGATGAATGAGACCTGAACTGAGGGGTGGTCTTCTCTCCCAGAACTGTTTGGCAGATCGAGGGTCCCTCCCATGGTAGGGAGCAAATTCCCCCTTCAGTGCAGAAAGGTGTGAGAGAGGGTGGTTGAAGGGTGCTGCCCACGGAGGGCTCTGAGGCAACAGGAAGGGGGAAGCAGGGCTCTGTAAGGAAGGAGGAGACTCAGGCACAGGCTGCATCGCCAGAGATGCCACTCCCAGCACTTTGTAAGATTTACTAAGGAGCTCGATTCTAGAAAGTCTGATTTTTCCGGGTTGCAGATAAGCAAAAGAAGCTTAGAAAGTAGCTTTGTTTCCTAGTCAGGTGGTGGTGGTAGTGTACATCTTTAAGCCCAGCACTTGGAGACAGAGGCAGGTGGATCTCTGTGAGTTCGCGGCCAGCCTGGTCTACAGTGAGTTCCAGGACAAGCCAGAGTTACAACAGAGAAACTCCCATCTTGAAAAACAAACAAACAAAAAGATCTTTGTTTTGTTTTAAGTATTTTTTAGATCTATTATTTTATGTATATGAGTGTTTTTTGCCTACTTGAATGTATGTGAGCCTTGTGTGTGCCTGGTGCCCAAGGAGGTCAGGGGAAAGGGACAGATCCGGGAAATGAAGTTACAGATGGCTCTGAGCACCCATGTGGTGCTAGGAACTGAACCTAGGTCCAGCTAGCATGTGGATGAGAGGTGTCTCTCCAGTTCCTTTGGTAAATCCTAGGCAGGTAGCAGTCTCCACATGAGCCAGGCCTCGAAACTGACTCTTGTTACAGGCAGTGGGAAGACCTCACTGGAGGATCTCTGCTGGGAAGCATGAGGAGGTGAGTTCAGGAAAGGTCCTCTGGGCAGAGAAGGAGAGAGGGAAGAAAGCTGTGTGAAGCCATCAGAGAATGTAGCCTGTCACGTCCTGCAATACTAGCAGTGTCCACCAGGGGGAGGGCTGAAGACGCCATCAGGAAAAAACCTTATGTTCACTGCAGACACTGGAGCCACTGAGGGAGGCCCAGAGCAGTCAGCCTCCAAGCAGAGGGATGAACAGGAGGAGGACCTGGGGCCAAGGGCTGAGAGAGTCTGGTCTGGGTATTTACTGAGTGGCGGGCAACCTCAGGCAGGGAGGCAACGGAACTCTGAGGAACAGCCTGGATTCCACCTGGGAAGGACAGGATGGAATATGAGACCCCTCTTCCTGCTCTCAGGAGTGAGTTTCTGTCTCTTTAGCCTTTGCCTCTAGCTCCTAAACCTTCCCCATAGGGGAAAAACCAATCCAGCCTTCTCAACCTCAGGAGCCACTGTCTCCCTGGAGTACCCCACCCCACCCCATCCTTGCAGTCATAAAGACAGGGTCCTAAGGGAAGCCTATCTCAGCATATGTCCTTTAGTTTTCAACCAGCAAATAACCTTGGGCCTACTAAGCGCTCCTCATCATGTTACCACCAGTGATGCACACACTCCCAGGGGCATCTCCAGATTTATTTCACTTTTGTTTGGGAGACAGAATTATGCTTTGCAGATCAGCCTGGCCTTAAAGTGAGATCCTGTGTCAACCTCCCCTATGTGCACAGCACTGGCTGGCCTGGAACTCACAGAGATCAGCCTGTCTCTGCCTCCTGGCATTAGAGATGTGAGTCAGCACCCTCAGTTTAAATTATTATTATTTTTAAATTATTGCTGTTTTAGATTTATCTTATGTTATATGTATGAGTTTTTTGCCTGCATGTATGTATACCACATGCAAACCTGTTTCCCTCAAAGTCAGAAGTGGGCATTGGAACCCTTGGAAATAAACTTATAGATGTTTGTGAGCCACCATGTAGGTGCTGGATCCTGAACCCAGGTCTCCTCCAAGAACAACAGGTGCTATTTAAATTACTTATCTACTTACGCAGGGTGGGTGGATCTGTGTGTGTCTGTGTGTCTGTGTGTCTGTGTGTGGTGTGCACGCTTATGTACCCTTTATATGTACGCTCCTGTGGAGCAGAAGAAACTCTGAAGCTGCCATGTGGGTGCTGGGAATTGAACCCAGGTCCTCTGAAAGAGCAGCCAGTGTCATTAGCCTCTGAGCCATCTCTCCAGCCCCAGACCTTAAATTCTCATTTATACTGTTTTTGTTTTCTTTACAATACTGGGGATTGAGTCTAGGGCCACGGTGTGCGGAACATGTTCTACCACTGAGCCACACTCCCATATGCTGCATGGATGGTCTCTTGTAGTCTTGCATGTGGTTGTGGTGGATAATGGTAGGCAGTACAGCGAGAACCCGCCCTCAGGCTTCTGCATCCTAGGCAAACACTCTCCTATGAGCTACATCCAGTATCATGCAGTTTTCCTTCCATCGCTACCCCCTGCCAGGAAGAAACTCCAGGACGTCTCTCCTGGAGTTTGAGAGCAAAAGCAATGGAGCCCTGGTGTGGAAGTGTATTTTAGTTATGCATAAAATAATTGCTCTGTGCACTGATGGGTGAGGGGTGCCTGGGTCTCCCCATTTTGTCTTGTCTGCAAGAGTTGGATTTAGGTGGGGATGTTGATTGCTAATGATCTGCACGTGCTACCAGTAGAACACCCGAGGAGTTCTGGATCAATAAAAACACCTGAGCTCACACGCTTGGGGTTCCACTGTCCAGGATGGCACTGACCACGACAGTGGTTCCTTCTGCCGAGGTCTGGTGGGTTTGCACCAATGAATCTGCCTCCTTGTCATCCTGGTGGAGCCACCACAACCGGTGTACTGCTATAGAGCCAACCTATTTTAAAAAGAAAGTTTGTGAGTTAGACCTCAGGAAATCAGAGCCAGGCTGGGCGTGGTCCTGCATGGCTTAGATCTCAGAGGGCAGATGCAGGTGGATCTCTGACTTTGAGACCAGCCTGGTCTATATAGAAAGTTCCAGACCACATAGTGAGACCCTGCTGAGAGAGAGGTAGTTGGGGGGACCAGAAAGTGAAAGCATTGAAGATCTATAAACAAACTCTATCTTTGCTTTGCTGTTATCTTCCTCTCTTAGAGGAGGGAGGTGAGGACGGTTAGGGAGGGTCAGCTACACAGTCACATGACTTAGAGCTAGCAGGTGGCATTCAGTTCTAAGCACATGGGGTCCCTGCCTTAAGGCCAGCTCAGTCTGGTGAGGGTATAACCCAAGAGGAGACTGTGTGGACAGGTCTGTAGACATGAGGGAGGCCTGCTGGGTGCAGGAGGAAGCCATTCTCTGCAGAGGACACAGGGAGCAGTACAGCATGGTCCCTTTGCTGGGCACCCATGTGACAGAGAAGCTGAATCTGGGAGAAGGAGTGTTTATCAGTGCAGAAGGGAATTCCAGGTATTTGAGGAGGTGGGAGAGCTGCAGCCTGGCATTTTTGTACCTGGGGAATTGTGCTTTGGCATTTCAGAGATGCACACCTCCAGGCCAGGGTGATCTGCCAGCCACCAGGAAACCAGAGCTTGAGCACTGCTCATGTATTTATAACTGCTGGAGTCTCTCAAATCAGGAACTCTGCAGAACTGACAGGGGGAAAGGGATACGGTCATGGCCCAGAGCAGAAACTCCTCTCTGGAAACTGGGTGATGGGTCTTTGGGTCTCAGCACACAGAAAAGGACAGGTGGGAATAATGAAGGGAGGTAGAGGTGTTGAAGGCCTTGGGGGAGGTCTGGGAGAGCAGAGCCCTAGGCCAGCCACAGGCCCTCTCTATCAGCCTCTGGGCATGGTGGGTAGAGACTCTTGTGCCAAATCTGAGAACTGTGAGTTCAAGTCCAGGACCCACATGGTGGAAGAAGACAGCCCATTACCTAAAGTTGTCCTGCATTTACACATACACATACACAAATGTAAAAAGAATTGTATTTATTTATTTATTTATTATCAAGAAAGGGTTCTCTGTGTAAGCATGGCTGTCCAGAAATCTGCCTGCCTCTGCTTCCTGAGTGCTGGGATTAAACTCCACCATGCCTGGCTGTAATACAAATTTTACTTCTGTTTTTGATTTCTCTCTTAGCTTCAGCTGTCATCACCTCCAGGAGCCCCTGTGGGTCGCAGGGCTGAAGCTCTTAGGTGCTTCCCTCTCCTAATGCCTGAACTTGACTCCCAAAGTGCATCGGTCTGTCCTCCCATCAATGACTTGACTTTGCTTCACTCTGGCTCTTCCGGAAGATTCTTTAATGTCAAGAATCTCAAAATTTGGGTTGGGTATAGCACACGCCTTTAATCCCAGGAGGTGGAGGCTAGCCTGGTGTACAAAGTGAGTTCAGGACTACTCAGTGAAACCCTGCTCTAAGGAAATAAAAAAAAAATTACCAAAGAGCTAGGCGCAATATAATCTCTAATGTCCATACCTTGCATGCAGGGGATGGAGGCTGGGTGGTAGGTACGGGTAGGGGTGGAGACAACAGGATCCCTGACATATCAATCTAGGTAAAAGGGCAGAACAGTAGGTCTGTTGACAGCATTAGACCGGAACACCACCTAAAGGGTCATCTGTCCACCTGGCATCTGAGCCTCTCTCTCCCTCCCCAAGCCCAATCTCTCCTCTCTGATTTTGACACAAAGTTTCACCGTGTAGCTGAGACTAATCTTTAAATTGCCATATTCCTGCCTCAGTTTCCTAAGTAGTTCCTAAAAGTCCACGAGTTTGACACTTTACCCCGCTTGGGATGAGTTTTCCAGGGGACCCAAGCACTGACACTCAAATCCAAACTGAGCTTGCAAACTGCTCATGTCCAGCTGCACCAAACTTGAGAGGAGACCCTGCCGCCAGCCTTCCTGGGAAGAACTGCCTGGCGTTGGAAGGTGGGCAGAGAAAGATGTATGCTTTCATCTCCCCAGGTTCCCCTTCCATCTCCCCAGGGCCAAACTTCTTTTCACAGAGGAACTGTGTCACTGGCGGCGAGCTTTGAGATTTCAGAAGACCAAGCCAGGCCCAGTGTGACTCTCTCTTCCTGCTGCCGGCTACCCAGATGTAGAACTCTCAGCTCCTTCTCCAGTGCCGTGTCTGCCTGCGTGCTGCCCTGACTTCCACCATGATGACAGTGGACCAAACCTCCGAACCCTTAAGCCACAAATGCTTCCCTTACAAGAGTTGCCACCGTGGTCCTGGTGTCTCTTCATTGCAATAGCACACTGAGTAAGACACTCTTCTTCAGCTGTGGCCCCTGTGTGCTACACAGCTCATGGGACATCTCTGGCACTCTGTTCAAGGCTAGGGACACTGCAGCAGCTTGGGAGGAGGGGTGGAGCACAGCCACTGCAGCCTGGAACTCAGGACCTGCTCCATATTGGTCTGTCACCATGCCAGCATGTAGGAGAGAAGGGACCCTCCCTGAGGATGGCTAGTCTGACCATGGTTGTAGTAGCCACTGGTAAGGAGCCTGTGTTCCAGGGAGCAACCCTAACTCATTGGACCACCAGACACAAACAAGGACACAGAGCAACATTGTGTAAGTGAAGAGGTTGCCTTTCCACAAGGCTGCTACAGAGATGTCAGTGATTAAGAGAGCTGGCTGCTCTTCCCCCAAGCAGGTTCAGTTCCCAGCGCCCACACCGAGGCTGTAACTCCAGCTCCAAGGGATCCAGTGCTCTCTGAGATGACTGACCAGAACTAACTGCATCCTTCTGAGAGACCCTGCATCAGAAGCAGGTGCTGCTGGATTCCTGCCAGGGTGGGGGCTGGAGACAGGAAGGGTTCTGGGATTGAAGCCCCTGCATTTTGAAGTATTTGCAAGTCAACAATAACAACACAACATTGTAACTGAAGCCTGCTCTCTGCCCCAACTGCTACTGTAACTGATTGCTAAGGTGAAACAGATTCCTACTGTGCCCTTTACCCTCCTGCTCTAAAAAGAGACAGGAAAGACAGGAAGAAATCTTCACTGCTCTTGCAGGCTGCCTTTAAATGTAGAAAGAGAGAAAGAGAAACTCACTGCCCTTTTTGGCTGTCCTTAGCTTGGATAACAGGAACTGCAGAGAGAACCAGCTGAACTGAGGTAGTCTCTCACAAACCATCCTATCAAACTGCCCACTGCCAGCAGCCAACCATTTCCTGTGTGTTCTAAGCTAAGATCCCAAAAGTCCAAGTGGCATGTAAACCACTAGGAGAGCTGCACAGGACAAAACCAGGACCACAGCGCTCTGTCTGCAGCACAGGGTTCAGGCAAAGTCCTAGTCCCCGGGCGGCGACCTCTGGGTGGGGAGCCCAGAGCTGGGGACTCTCCATCTCCCCGGTTCACTTCTCCAGCTCCTGACCTGTGTCCGGCCCTTCTGCCCGGACACTGGTGAGGACTGCGCAGTTCTCACCCCCATTGGGCGGGGACATCCCGGAGACCCAATCAACGTGGCCGCGGGCACAGGTTATAAAGTCCACGCAGACCGCGGAAGTCAGACGCGCAGATCCGAGATGGGGGCTCTGGCACCGCGCGCGCTGCTCCTGCTGCTGGCGGCCGCCCTGGGCCCGACCCGGACCCGCGCGGGTGAGTGCGGGCGGAGGGACACGGGCTCTGGGGAGGGCGGGCGGCTCCGGGGAAGCCGGGTCCCCATCGCCCATCCCGACCTCCCGCCTTCTCCCCGCGTCCCGAGCCCCGCGCCCGCTCCCCTCCCGGCCCGCGCACCCCCGGGGTCCCGGGAGGAGGTCGGGGTCTCACCGCGCGCCGCCCCCAGGCGCACACTCGCTGCGGTATTTCTCCACCGCCGTGTCCCAGCCTAACCTCGGGGAGCCCCGGTTCATCTCCATTGGCTACGTGGACGGCACGGAGATCGCGCGCTTCGACAGCGACGCGGAGACCCCGAGGGCTGAGCCGCGCGCGGCGTGGATGGAGCGGGAGGGGCCGGAGTATTGGGAGAGGGAGACACGGAGAGCCAAAAACAAGGAGCAGAGATTCCGAGGGAGCCTGCGGAACCTGCTCGGCTACTACAACCAGAGCCAGGACCGTGAGTGACCACGGGTCGGAGGTCACGACCCTCCTCGTCCCACGACCGGCCAGAGTCGCCTGGGTCCCAGGTTCTGGGATGGGGAGAGGAGAGCTGAACCGGACGGGTTTCCCTTTCAGTTCAGAGGAGACTCAGTGGGCGGGGCAGGGCGGTAGCCCTGCTGACCGCGGGCGTGGCCCAGGCTCTCACAACTACCAGTTGATGTATGGCTGTGACCTGGGGCCAGACGGGCGCCTCCTCCGTGGGTATGACCAGTACGCCTACGATGGCCGCGATTACATCGCCCTGAACGACGACCTGACCACGTGGACGGCGGCAGACACTGCGGCGAAGATCACCCGGGACAAGTGGGAGCGGGCTGGTGTTGCAGAGAGACACAGGGCCTACCTGGAGGGCCAGTGCCTGGAGTCCCTCAGCAGATACCTGGAGAACGGGAAGGAGGCGCTGCAGCGCGCAGGTGCGAGGGGCCCAGCATCTCCTCCTCTGCCCTCCAGCTGGACTCAGTCCTGAGGGAGAAGAGACCATCAGCTGGGTCATGCCCCTGCCTCCGAAGGGGAAACAGAGTCCCTGGGTCTCCTCATCAGCATCACAGAGACTGCACTGACTCTCCCAGGTCTCAGCCTTCTTCCTGCACAGTTCAGATCTGTCTCAGGAGGGAGGGAGAGAAGGTCCCCACAGAACCAACAGGGGCTCCCTTCAGTCTGCAGCCCTCTGTCAAACATGGCCTCTTCCAGGCTGGGTCCTTTGCGCATACCCAGTGTCTGTGGAAACTGAGTCCTGTCATGCTGAGTGTGTCAGCCCTTACACCAGGACCAGAAGTCTCCTTCACCTCAAGGGAAAAATGGACTGTGTGTCCCTACTCTGGTTCGCCCAGTTATAGAACTTTCCAGAAAGTTTATCCTCCCAGACACCTGTGTATGAGGCTTGCATCCCTGCCACACCCCAATTCTAACTATTTACAGAATGGTCACAAGGGTACTTATGGGGTACCCTGGAAAAATTAATTCTCAACTTCCCAATTCTTCCATACAGATCCCCCAAAGGCCCATGTGACCAGTCATCCTGGACCTGAAGGGAGAGTCACCCTGAGGTGCTGGGCCATGGGTTTCTACCCGGCCCTCATCTCCCTGACCTGGCTGAGGGAGCAGGAGGAACAGACTCAGGACATGGAGCTGGTGGAGACCAGGCCTGCAGGGGATGGAACCTTCCAGAAGTGGGCAGCCCTGGTGGTGCCTTCTGGGGAGGAGCAGAGATACACATGCCATGTGCAGCATGAGGGGCTGCCTGAGCCCCTCACCCTGAGATGGGGTAAGGAGGGTGTGGGTGCAGAGCTGGGCTCAGGGAAAGCTGGAGCCTTCTGCAGACTGAGCAGGGTCAGGGCTGAGAGCTGGAGTCATGACCCTCACCTTCCCTTCCCTTCCCAGAGCCTCCTCAGTCCTCCATCCCCGTCATGGCTGTCATTGCAGTCCTGGTTCTTCTTGGAGTTCTGATCACTGGAGCTGTGGTGGCCATTGTGATGAAGAGGAGGAGAAACACAGGTAGGAAAGGGCAGGGTCTGAGTTTCCTCTCAGCCCCTTTAGAAGTGAGCTCTGCCTCACAGATGGGAAACACTTCCACACACCCCTCATGCTCCTGTCTCTAACCTGGGTCTGCTGTCAGTTCTGGAAACTTCCTAGGGTCACGGACTTCCCTTGTCTGTCACAACCTTTCTTCTCACAGGTGGGAGAGGAGGAAGCTATGCTCCAGCTTTAGGTAAGTGTGGGGGCAGGGTTGTCCCTGAGGCCATGGGGGTGAAGCTGAACATGATAGGGAGCTCAGGCACCCATCCCATAATGCCTCTCCAGCCAAATATCTGGGAATGTTTATTTGTACCTTGCAATGAAATTAATTTTTTTACCCTAGGCAGTGATAGGAGCTCTGATGAGTCTCTTTCTGGTTGAAAAGGTAACCGTCTTCGGGCCTGATTTGGGGAGGGGAAAATTGGACCTTGTTGGGTTCAGGGTCTCACAGAATATCCCCTGAGTGAGTAATGGGTTGTTGCAGGTTGTCCTCACAGTGACTGTTCACAACTTTGTTCCTTAGCATGAAGACAGCTGCCTGGCATGGACAGAGAGACAGAAGATGTGTTCAGGTCTCTCCTGTGATGTCCAGAGTCCTCAGTTCTCCTTAGGCAACAGTGTCTGAAGTTCCCTGTGATCTTGTGGGCTCCATGTGAAGAACTGGGGAGCCCAACCACCCTTGCACCCCAGGACCCTGTCCCTGCACTGCCCTGTGTTCCCTTCCACATCCAGCCATCCTGGTCCAGGCAGGCAGGAGGGGACATCTCCATCCTGTCAGCTCCATGCTGCCCTGAGCTGCAGTTCTTGGCTTTCCCTACTGAAAATCAGAATCTAAGTTTGAACTTGATTGTCCATGTCCTTGCCCTGAGAGGTTGATTGGTGCATCAATAAAGCAGAGAATTCTTACAGTTTAGTGGAGGAAATAAATGGCAGCATGGAGAACATTCCAGAATCTCTGTTGATTGTTTTGAAGGTGTTTGGGGGACAGGAGGAGGCTGAGAGTGCAAAGTGTGAGCAGGGCTGTGTCAAGGTGGAGCACAGTGCATTGTGGGGTTGGATGTGGTCACTCCTCAGCTCTGTCACCTCCTGCTGTGTTGTCCTGGTCACTGAGAAGAACCACATGCTGAGCGTCTGTGATCACAGGGACACAGGGACGGCCAGAGCCTTGTCCTGTCTCCAGGATTATGAGCAGCCAGGGCTGCTGTGACGGGTCAGCCTGGGCTCAGTCCTGGCTGTGGCTCTGTCTCCTCTTGTCTTTGTAATTGGTATTCAGGACTAACCCTGTTCTTGTCCCTGTGAGTGGTGCCTGTCTCTTTCTCCTTTGGGTCCCTGAGTGTGACAGCATTGGAGGTGTTTTCTGTCCTTGTCCCCAAGTCCCAACAAGGCCCTGCCCTCAGGAGAATGTGGGCTTCAGTCTCCTGAGCTCCTGCCTCCTTCCTGCTCCTCCCTGGAAGATGTCTCCTTCTTTCCCATCTTGCAGCATCTGACCTCGGGTTGTAGGGTGGGCAGAGGACCCACAGGGTCTCCTCTTGAATCAGGACCTGTTCCATCTGTGCTCTGCCCAGGCCCCTCCCCATCCCTGTCTCTGGGAATCCTGGTGCTGCCCCCAGTGGTGACCAAGCATTTGCTAGCTGAGTCTGGGTTAGATTTATATTTATTTAGAATTGAGATCATGGGCCAGGAGACAAGTTGGTGCTCTTGCAACAGACGTGGTTCATTTTCCAGCACTCACATGGTGGCTCCCAACCAATCCTAACTCCAGTTCCAGAGGATCCAATTACTCCATGAACACCAGGCAGGCACATGGCGCAAAACGTACAGGAAGACATCAACATAAACATATATATATATATTTACATATATATGTGTGTGTATGTGTATATATAAACACATATTTATGTATATATGTGTATATGTGTACATAAATACATATATGAATGTATATGTGTGTTCCATGAACCGACCCAGCCGGGTCCCCTAAGTCCGGGGAGAATCAGAATCTGGTACTTAGGTGGGCAAGGAGTCGGCGAAGTGACAGACAGACACAGACACAAGAATGTGTTGAATCTGAGTGTAATTTGCAGCAGGAGCATCAGACTTATATATTATGTTTAATACAGGGAAACATAATCATACAAGAATGTGAATAGTGCCAAAATACGTCAGGCCTCTTTTGTGAATTGTCTCAAAATACATACGTCAGGCCTCTTTCAGGGAAATGTGGTTAAGGGATACAATATGTGAAAACAGATCGTACCTTACAATGTGTAAGACACTGTGGTTACTGTTGGCATACAATGTGGTTACGGTTGGCATATCAGTAAGTATACTGTGGTCAATAATTTTTTAGAAGCCAGTTACTGTACTGGTTTGTAACAGAGGGTACCTACTTTCTGAAACTGAGATCAGGATCAAAGTCAGGAGTCACAATTTCAGGGGCTTTTGGAGTTTGCTCGACATCTTTCACATCCATCTCAGGTGGGTGGACACTGGAGAGCATTGCAGCCACGCTCCATAGAATAGAATAAAGAGAAGGAGAACGATAGCTATCAGACCACAGCCAACAATCGTAACTAGGGCACGACAGGAGAAAATCCCTCTGTTTCTAGGGGCGCCAGCCAGGCTTTCCAGGAGACCAGCTTCCTTGAAGCTTTAGCCTCTACCCACGGAGCAGGAGTTTATCCCTGTCGCGGACTCCACTGGAGTTGGCGTGGCATGTGTGCATATATAAATATATATGTATATATACGTGTATAATACATAATATATGTAATAATATAATATATGTGTATTATATGTATGTTATCATTATTTGAACATGTATTTGTATATATACTTGTATATGTATATTATTAATACACACAGATAATATATGTGTATATTATATATCATATGTAATATATAAAATATACAGAAAAAATGTTTATGTTGATGTCTTTTATAATATATATATATATGACAGAGAGAGGGAAGAGGAAGAGAGAGATTCTGGGATTGCCAGAGATGGAATCTTCCTCTCCCACTCTGGGTTCCAGCCCCTGCAGATTTCTCTTCCAGGTTTGTATTTCCAGTCAGGAGCTCAAGGAGCCTTAGCAGAGTCTCATGAGGCGACCAACAGGGTGATCATCTCTGTCCCGATGCCGCCAACTTTATCTTGTGAAAGATCATGACTTCCAGTGCTCATGCCTCTGCTAATATTCAGGCTCACTAAATGTTTGATGAGTGAATAAAAAAAACCCACAGAGGATCACAAGTCAAGGGCAGAGAGGAAGGTGGAGAGATGGGGCGGTGCTGAGGGAAAGCTCAGTGACTCTGACCTCAGTGTGGGAGGACCTGGAGCTGCAGGTGACACAGCAGCATTTGGCCTGAGGTGGTTTTAATAAAGGGAGCTTCTGTAGAAGATGCGAGGTGATTGTAGGAATTTTTCCTCTAGATTGAAGCACCCCGCTGGATCCAGGAGGCTGATGACCTGAGACAGAAGAAGCTCCAGATTCATGGAGCTTACATGATGTAGCAGGTCTATCTCAGGGTTAAACCTGCTGCAGTTCCTAAGGGAGAGGAGACTGCTGGGTGCAGCTATAAGGAGCTAGGCAGGGGATGCTGGGATGCAGCTATAGAGAGCTGGGCAGGGGATGCTGGGATGCAGCTATAGAGAGCTGGGCAGGGGATGCTGGGATGCAGCTACACTAGGGTGGGCTCCTCTGTGATTATCCCTGACCCACTCACTCTCAGAAGAGTAACCAATGAGGTCTGGGTTCATAGAGCTGGCCATAGATGGATGACTTCCCTGTCTTGATGTCTCTGTCTCTGTCTGGGTTGGAGGAAATTCCCCCACCCCCTGGGGCAGGAGACACAGCAGTGACTATTGTCATCAGCCCACAGTGTCTGTTCCAGATGTGTGATGGGAGTTCAGTTTCTGAGACACACTAGGAAGTAGTCTGTGTTGCTGGTCGCCCTGAGCAACCGCTATGGTGGGAAGATGCATGAGATGCAGTGTAAGGGGACAGTTAAGGAGGGCTGTAGTGTGGATCAGTGCAGAGGCTTGTTATTCTTCAGCCTCACTGAATCACTGATGCTAGCCCAGGCCTAGAAGCCTTCAGCCTCAGAGACCTACTGCTGACTGAGCCACTCCGACTCTCCTTGGGTCAACTAACTCTTCTCCAAGCTGACTAGTTCAAACTGACCTCCTGAGCCAGCTTACTGTTTCTGACTGAGCTCTTCTGACTCTGGCCTATTCTGGCTGAACTGCTCTGCTGGGGTCAAAGTGACTCACTCTTCCTGATACTGACTTCTCTGCTGGGCTCTGCTGTGTCTGTGTGTCTCTCCCTGAGGTCTCTCTGCTCCATCCTGCCTCTGTAACTGACTGTCTTTTTGGGATGTCAGTGATTAAGAGAGCTGGCTGCTCTTCCACACAACCAGGTTCAGTTGCCAGCACCCGCATCGAGGATGTAACTCCAGCTCCAAGGGATCCAGAGCTCTCTTAGGGCCCCAATTACACACACACACACACATACATACATACATACATACATACATCTGTACATACATAAATACATGCAAGCAAAACACTCATACACATAAAGATAAGCCTTTAAAAGATATCCAGTCCAGGCCTGGTGGCACATGCTTTACTCCCAGCAGTCCATACTAGGGAGGTAGAGGCTGATGGACCTCTGTCAGTTTAGGCCAGCCTGATCTAAATAACAACTTCACAGCCAGCCAGGGCTACCAACAGACTATCTCAAAAGACAGATTCAAATCCTCAGGCTGAGACAGCTCAGCGGCCATTTCCCTGAGTCCTGCACTCCTATCAGATGCTGCCCACGCCCCTGCCACCGTCCTGAGACCACAGTGTGAGGGCCACTGTCCCAGCACCCTGACGGGTTTACAAGTCAGAAGGCAGGAGAGGGCTATGAGGCAGAATAGACTACAAAGCCGGCCACACCCTGTCCATCCCGGAGTGCTCTCCAGCAACGGCAGACACCTGGGAATGGAGCAGGCGTGGGGTCGCACGTGAAGCAGAGGCAGGGGCTTTACACGCAACACGGGGCCTGCGCAGTGCACAGGCGCAGTGCAGAGCTGGAGGCCTTTGGCTTTCAGGTTCTCAAGGCTCACCCCTTGGCCTAGTGGCACCGAAAACTTAGCAACTGGCTTCATTCCTAACCAGGACCTGAGTATAATCAGCATTTTCCACCTGTGGTGTGATGGAGCAGACCCGACACTAGAGGGCGCGCTGAGCTCGCGGGAGCCGCAATCCTCCAGTTAAGACTCTTAAAGGTTGCTCAAATAGTCCTTTGCTAAACAAATTGAATTTATTTATCATGGCGATTATCTTACGCTTTCTATTTTAATTCATTTTATGACTTTATGGATATGGGTGTTTTGGCTTCATATCGTGACTGGTGCCTGTGGGAACCAGAAGGGGGAATGGGATCCCCTGGAACTGGAGTGAACAGGTGCTGAGACTCCTGTCCTCTCAAGAGCAGCCAGTGCTCCTACCCGCTGAGCATCTCTCCAGCGCTTCTGTTTCCTTTTATTTCCCAGGAGAGGGAGCTCTGAAAGAGGACCTCACCCTTATCCCAGGCTGGCCGGGTTCACTATTTTGTCAGTAACAGCCAGTAGCAGGGAGAAGGTGGGGGTGGGGTGCAGTCAAGTTACTGTGAAAAGTAACAGTTACAGAACGATTCAGAGCTTCGATACAGCATTAAGAAATGTCTGCAGCCTTTAAGAAAACATTTGCATTTTGGACCTCGAAGCAAAAAGTTTTCAAGCCAGATCCAACATCTCCAGTTTAATAAACTCTTACAGCCTGTATCTCCAGCCATAGGGAAATCGGTGTCCTCTTCTGGTCCCCTTGGGCACTGCACCCACGTGGGGCTGCCTGTCCCAGGCCAAGGGATGCAGGTAAGGGACAATCCTCCAAACACTTGGAATTAGTGAACACATCACACTTCTGAGAGGCTGCAGTCACCACGACCTGTGTTGACAGACATGCTCTGAGACATTAACACTGTCTCTGCACAGCTTCCCTGGATAGAGAGGGAGGAGCGTGTGCAGGATGTAAGGGAAGAGTCTGCACAGGGAAATGATCAGAGAAGGCAGTCCTTCTCAAAAGTGTCTAATTGGGAATCCTCAATGTCACCTGAGGTGGAAGGAAAGCAGCTTAGGGTCACGAGATCACCTTCAGCATATGCAGTAGTGAGCCAGCATATTCCAGCTGATGGGGGTAACCCCAGAGGTTACGATGGAATAAGATGGCTTCCCACAGAAATGAGTGATTTCAGGAGATTGGAGGAAGCTGTGGGGTTGTGAGGATGCACTAGCCCTGTGTAAAGCAGGTGTTGAATAGCTGGGCGCTGCAGCACCAGATGGTCCCACTCGATTGGAAAGGGTTAATATCAGCTACACTAGAGGCAGGCTCTCAGCTTCAATGGTTAACCTGATGGAGAGAAACAGCAGTCTGGATCAGCAGAACAGGACTAGAGGAATAAATATAACCCAAGATCAGCTCCTTGGTGAGGGTTGTATGCTGAGTTACAGGAACAGATTCAGCTTGATGGTGTGACCATAGAACAATGTCGTTAAGCAGCTTTGCAAGCTTGGGAAAAAAGAAAAAGAAATCCACCTCATATGAAGACCATACAAGGCTCAAGTGAACCCTTCACTGAGTTTTTGCAAAGATTAACGACAGCACTGAACACAGCCATCTCAGACCCTGAAGTGAGACAGGTGTGGATTCCCTGAGGAGTCCCATGGAGAGGAGCCTTGAAGGAGTTACACCCACAGGCTCTCAGCTACCACTTCCTCTGAAGACAGTTCTCCAGCCCCAATCATCCTCAGAAGACTGACACCCAACTAACTGCATACTTGTAAGGGACCCTGTATCAGAAGCAGGTGCTGCTGGATTCCTCCCAAGGGTGGGGGCTGGGAGACAGGAAGTGCTCTGGGATTTAAGCCCCTGCATTTTGAGTATTTGCAGGTCAACAATAACAAACACAATATTGTAACTGAAGCCTGTTCTCTGCCCCAACTGCTACTGTAACTGATTCCTAAGGTGAAACAGACTCCCACTGTGCCTTTTACCCTCCTGCTCTATAAAGAGACAGGAAAGACAGGAAGAAATCTTCACTGCTCTTGCAGGCTGTCTCTAAATGTTGAAAGAGAGAAAGAGAAACTCACTGCCCTTTTTGGCCGTCCTTAGTCTGGATAACAGGAACTGCAGAGAGAACCAGCTGAACAGAGGTAGCCTCTCAGAAGCCATCCCAACAAACTGCCCACTGCCAACAGCCAGCCATTTCCTGTGTGTTCTAAGCTAAGATCCCAAAAGTCCAAGTGGCATGTAAACCACCAGGAGAGCTGCAAGGGACAAAACATTCTCGGGAAAGGTGGAGTTAGACAGGGTTCAGTGCCCTGCTGTGTTTGGTCTCCACGGGATCTATTCCCAATGGAATATGGGGCTACTGAGCTGAGACAGGGAGACACTGAGACGCAGTACTGAGGGAAGAGGCAGTCTCTTCTCTGTGGTGAGATTCCTGAGCGCTAGGCAGTGTGAGCAGGCCAAGCCTCCTGCTTTGAAGAGAAACTACTCTGCTGCCTCCCACATTAAGTGACCAACTGCATGCACCATGGCAGGCAAACATTGCAGCAAGCCCCAGGCATGGTGGCCAGAGCAGGAAGCTGCAGGCTCACAGCCTCAATGGCAAAGCAAAGCAGAGAGAGCATAGTGGAAGCAGATGTGTCCCTTTAATCTCACAGCCTTCCCCAGTAACACACCTCCTCCAGCAAGGCCACACCTCCTGAACTCAGCCTCCTGAAATAGCGCCACCTACTGGGACCAGGTGTAAAAACACGCAAGCCTATGGGGACATTCTCAATCCACCAGGAGTGTGTGCATCTGTGTGGGTGTGGTCAGGGGAGTGCAGGGTCCTGGAGGTCAGAAGAGGGTGTCAGAGCCCTGCATGTGGGAGCTGGGAACTGAACTTGGGTCTCTGTGAGAGCAGGGCTTGTTCTCCGCATCTCAGCCGACTCTCCAGTCCAGTGAATCGTGTCCAGTGTGGTCTCACGCACAGGGTGACCTGGAGGGCAGATCTGAAGATTGTCCTAAATCATTACTGAGGGTCCTGAACAAGTTCCTTCCAGACCCCGGATCCTGCAGTGCAGATGCGCTGAGGCAGGAGCATGTCTGTGAGTTCTGAGAGTAATGGAACTGATGCCTGCAGCAGAGTCAGGGTGTGTCTACCCATGAGGCCCAGGGATTGCAGGAAGCATGCAACTGTTCCACAGCAGTGTCTTCTGAATTGGAGAAGATATTAGAAGAAGGAAAATTTTGCTGTACTCACGGATCGGAAGAATTAATACTGTGACCTGGCCGTCCTACCAAAAGCAATCCCAATCAAAGTTCCCGTGGTGTTTTTCACAGACATAGGGAAAAGAATTCATATAAAGCAGAAAAGACCCCAGACAAAGCCATCCTGAGCATTGGAAGAACGCTGGAACCAGGCTGTGCGCACCTTTAGTCCCAGCGGTAGGTGGGTCTCCGCGAGTCCAGTCTGGTCTGGTCTACGTAGTGAATCCCAGGCCAGCCAGGAGTGCACAGGGAGACCCTGTCTCAAAACAAGAATAAAATTGCTGTCTGCGCTATTACGTAACCAGAGGTGCTCTGGGACTCCCCCCACCCTCGGATGTAGAGGCGTAGTTTGAGGGGTCGGAGCAAACTACAGGGTTGGCAAATAGGGGCAGAGTGGAGCCCAAGGCTTAGCAACTGGCTTCAATCCTGACCAGGACCTGAGTGTAGTCAGCATTTTCCACCTGTGGTGTGCTGGAGCCGACCCGACACTAGGGGGCGCGCCGGGCTCGCGGGAGCCGCAATCCTCCAGGGGAGCCTCTTAAAGGTTGCTCAAATAGTCCTTTGCTAAACACATTGAATTTGTTTATCATGACGACTATCTTATACTTCCTTTTTCTTTAGTTTATTGTCTTCCTTTATGGATGTGGGTGTTTTGGCTTCATATGCGTGACTGGTCCCTGTGGGAAGCCAGAAGGGAGAACGGGATCCCCTGGAACTGGAGCCAACCGGTGCTGAGACTCCAGCCCTCTGGAAGAGCAGCCAGGGCTCTTACCTGCTGAACGAGCTCATCCCCCTCTCTTTCTTTCTTTCTTTCTTTCTTTCTTTCTTTCTTTCTTTCTTTCTTTCTTTCTTTCTTTCTTTCTTCTCTCTCTCTCTCTCTCTCTCTCTCTCTCTCTCTCTCTCTCTCTTTCTTTCTTTCTTTCATTTTTTTTTTTTTTCTAGACAGGCTTTCTCTGTGTAGCCCTGGCTGTCCTGGAACTCACTCTGTAGACCTGGCTGGCCCGGAACTCACAGAGATCCACCTGCCTCTGAGTGCTGGGATTAGAGGATGCACTGCCTGGCTTTTGACTTCATTTTTTATGACTAAAACATTCAACTGTGCTGACTATGGTGGCACACTGCCTTTAAATCCCAGCACTTGGGGGGCAGTGGCAAGAGGATCTCAGGGAGTTCCTAGCCTGGTCTACATAGTGAGCTCCAGGATAGCTAGAGCTACATAGTGAGACCCTGTCTCAGAAACAAGCCATTTTAGTTGTGTGTGTGTGTCCTGTGAGCCAGGCTGACCTCTGTGTTCAGCCTCCTCCCTCACAGCTGGATACAGACATACACTGAGATGGGGCTCAGATTCTTTTTTTTTTTTTTCCTGTTTATTTTTTCCTCTTATTTTGAAATCCAATAAAGGTTTATCCTTATTTTTTTATTTTATATTTTAACCACAGTGGAAAAGATGCAAAAACATTGTTTTTTTTTTTAACATATTTTCCGTGTTTTGTGCTTGTGTGTCTTGGTGCTGGGGATTGGTCCCAATGCCCGGCCTGTGGTGAGCCACATCCCAGTGTGTCCTAGGCTGGCCACAAATTTGTAATCCTCCTGCCTCTGCCTCCTGAGTGCTGGGATTCCAGACATGGGCTGCCACACCTGGCTTCCGTGACTGTCCTCCAGTCCTGTTCCTTTCTGCAGTGTGGAACCTGGCAATAACCCGTGACCAGCAAATGCACAGACACTGAGCAGAGCAAATTCAGAAGTGTGGGGGCAGCCACTGAGGCAGGGGTGATGGGGACCTCACTCTGCCCAGCTGAGTGACCATCAGGAGAATGACTTCCCAGAGCAAAGTGGACACTGGAGAGCCCTTATGAGACAGGGTGGGGGAAGCTGGGCTGGGTCCTGGGCATTCTCCTATATCTCTGGTACCTAGAAATGGGATTCCCGTTGGCTTCCTGAAAAGGTTTTACAGACTGGAAATCAAACTCCTCCAGCAGCTCTGGATCCTTCTGAAAAAAACTGACATAGTTGGCCTGGTTCCTGACTCGTACAACCCAGTGAAATTCCAAGGGATTGGCCCTCACCTCAAGATCTGGGCCACTATGTCTGACACTGTGTGATTAAAAACTTTCAATAGGCCGGGCTGTGGGCACGGGAATGCCTTTAATCCCAGCACTTTGGAGGCAGAAGAAGGCAGTTCTCTGTGAGTTCTGATGTGGCCAGCCTGGTCTATAGACTGAGTTCCAGGACAACAAGAATTACAACAGGGAAACCCTGTCCAAAAAAACCAAAATTAATTAATTCGTTCATTCATTAATGCCCAACATTTTAGAGGCAGAGGCAGGCAGATTTCTCTGAGTTTGAGATCAGCCTGGTCTACATAGCAAGTTCAAGTCAGCCTGGGGCTGCACAGTGAGAGTCTGTCTCCAAAGCAAAGAAGCAACAGCTGGTGTCCTGTTGGAAGATTTTTTCATCTCTTGGAGGCAAGTTCTTTACAGGAAATAGGAAATTCCTGAGCAGAATCTAATCCCAGGTCACTTAGGCTGTGGCTCACATCTACAGGAGCTCCTTCCAGGCCAAACTCTCGCTCCCTCCTGCTGCAGAGCCAGTGACCTTCACCTTCAGCGGGACTGCAGCTAGCCCCAACCTGGGCGGGGCTAGTGAAGCAACAGCCCTGGACCAGTCACCTGCCTAAGGGGAGACAAGGCACTTGAGCCTGTCTCAAAGGCTTATTTATGAGCTCAGGTGGCCAGCCTAATGCTATGGCTTCCAAATACACAGGAGAAAGACCCTTCTGGAAAGAACCTGCGGCCTCTGCCTACTGCTTCTACCAGGTGTGACCTCACACTCTCCAGGAAATACTCTGCCCCAGCCTGAGCCAGCAACCATCATAATATCTTATTTTTTCTTTAAGATTTATTCTTAATTATTTGAAGGTGTGTGTTTGCACGTGAGTGTGTATACCTCAGTGTAGATGTCCCTGGGGCCAGAGTTGTCTGGAACTCTGGATTTGGAGTTACAGGCATGTGAACCACTGTGGGAGGTAGTGGTCCTCAGTGCTCCTGACCACTGAGCCACCCCAGCCCCTCCTGTTCTTTCTTGAGATAGCGTCTCAAGAAGCTCAGGCCGACAGCCTGCCCACTGTAATGGCTAATGCTGCTTGTCTCCAGGTGTCATGGCACATGCCTATCTTTAGTCTTGGGCACTCTGGGAAGTAGAGGCAGGTGGAGTTTGAGTATAGATAGCCTGATCTACATTTCAAGTTCCAGGCCTGACAGGGCTACCTGGTGAGATTCTGTCTACAAAAGATTAAAAAGACTCTTGACAGGATCTTGTGTCACCTGGGAAATGAGCCGCTGTGCATGCCAGTTAGGGATTGTTTTGATTGTAGGCTAGACCCTGTGCATGCAAGTTAGGGATCCTCTTGATTGTAGGCTAGGCTCTGTGCATGCCAGTTAGGGATTGTCTTGGTTAGGCTAGCCTCTGTGCACGCCAGTTAGGGATTCTCTTGATTGTAGGCTAGGCTCTGTGCATGCCAGTTAGGGATCCTGTTGATTGTAGGCTAGCCCCTGTGTATGCCAGTTAGGACTGTCTTGGTTAAGCTAGCCTCTGTGCATCCCAGTTAAGAAGCTTCTTGATTGTAGGCTAGGCTCTGTGCATGACAGTTAGGGATTGTCTTGGTTAGGCTAGCCTCTGGGCACACCTATGAGAGATCATCTAGATTAGGTTAATTAACATGGGAAGATCCACCCTAATTGCAGGCAGGATTATCCCAGGGCCTGGGATCCTGGGCTGAATAAGCAGGACCAAGGGGCTAGGGAAATGGCTCCCTGGGTAGGAAGGGTTTGATTCCCTGGCAACTACACAAAAGCCAGGTGTGGCTGTACCTATCTGTCAGCCCAGCACTAAGGGTAGAGCAGGCAGATCCTGGGAGCCTAGTGCAAAAGCTAGTCAGGCTCAGTGAGAGAACTGTATCAAAAGAGTAAGAAGGAAGGCTTCTGGGGGACTCACTGTGCTGCCTGTCCCCACTCCCTCTACCTTCCCTACCTTTGCAGCTTCAGTCCCAAAGGTCTAACCAGGTTCAGGGAGAGCACCAGGTGCCTGGCTCTCAGGCTGACCCTCAGCTTTCCACAGAAGCTAAGCCAGGGACTGTTGGACAGCAGGTGGAAAGAGCTCACCTCCTCTGCTGGTTCTAGTCTTGCTGAGTCTGGGTCCACATCCAGGCCCCACCAGGCCCAGCCTCACAGGACAGAGAGCCATGCCTAGGAAACCTAAGGCTGGTGAACAAAGCTGCCACCACCAGGACCCACTCACAAGGGCTGATGAGCTAAGGGCTTAACCCCTCTCCTTCCAGGGAATGGTACCCTCTCTATCCTGTATTCCTGGTAGGGCGCTGTGAGTCTGTGTGGAGCCCAAACAGTAATGAAGGGAAGACAGGGTCCCTCAGAGACTGGTTGCCTCTCAAAACTGGATTGAATGCCCAGCCATCTCCTCTTATTTTATTTTGTAGGGTCTTGCTTGTTTGAGAAGGGCTCTTGCTGTGTAGTCCTGGCAGGCCTGGAACTCACAGTGTAGACCAGGCTGGCCAGGAAGTCATTTGTAGACCGGGCTGGCTTAGACGTTGCTGTGACCCTCCTGTCTCAGCCTCCTGAGTGCCAGAGATACAGTGAGTTCCTCCACACCTGGCTGTTGATCTGTGGCTTGAGCAGGGTATGTCACCACACTCACCCAGAATTGGAAATGCTCCTGCCTCAGCGTCTGTAGTGTGAACGATGTTACCTGCTGGCCACTCACCACCTTTGACTCTTGAATTCATCCCCTGACAACAGAGACAAAGAGAGAAATGAGTTTTCTATGGCACTGACTTTCTAGTATCTGCTTCCTACTTGATTTAAGGGGCACGAAGATGAATGAGCCCAGACCTTAGGGGCGGTCTTCTCTCCTAGAACTGTTTGGCAGATCGAGGCTCCCTCCTGAGGAGGCCTTGGGTGGGGAAAGGCTTGAAAGAGGGTGGTTGAAGGGTGCTGCCCACAGAGGGCTCTCCAGGCAACAGGAAGTGGGAATTGGGGCTCTGTAAGGAAGGAGGAGACTCAGGCACAGGCTGGATTGCCAGAGCTGCCACTCCCAGCACTTTGTTAGATTTACTAAGGAGCATGAACCTAGAAAGTCTGATTTTTCCGGGTTGCAGATAAGCAAAAGTAGCTTAGAAAGTAGCTAGTCAGGTGCTGGCAGCAGTGTGCATCTTTAACCCCAGCACTTGGAGACAGAGGCAGGTGGATCTCTGTGAGTTCCAGGGCAGCCTGGTCTACAGAGTGAGTTCCAGGACAAGCCAGAGTTACAACAGAGAAACTCCCATCTTGAAAAACAAACAAACAAAAAGATCTTTGTTTTGTTTTAAATATTTTTCAGATCTATTATGTATATGAGTGTTTTTTTGCCTGCTTGAATGTATGTGTGCCTTGTGTGTGCCTGGTGCCCAAGGAGGTCAGGGGAAAGCGACAGATCCCGCGAAATGAAGTTACAGATGGCTCTGAGCTCCCATGTGGTGCTAGGAACTGAACCTGGGTCCAGCTAGCATGTGGATGAGAGGTGTCTCTCCAGTTCCTTTGGTAAATCCTAGGCAGGTAGCAGTCTCCACATGAGCCAGGCGCAGAAACTGACTCTTGTTACCGGAAGTGGGAAGACCCCACTGGAGGATCTCTGCTGGGAAGCATGAGGAGGTGAGTTCAGGAAAGGTCCTCTGGGCAGAGAAGGAGAGAGGGAAGAAAGCTTTGTGAAGCCATCCTAGAATGTAGCCTGTCACTTCCTGCAATACTAGCAGTGTCCACCAGGGGGAGTGCTGAAGACGCCATCAGGAAAAAACCTTATGTTCACCGCAGACACTGGAGCCACTGAGGGAGGCAGAGAGCAGTCAGTCTCCAAGCAGAGGGATGAACAGGAGGAGGACCTGGGGCCAAGGGCTGAGAGAGTCTGGTCTGGGCATTTACGGAGTGGCGGGCAACCTCAGGCAGGGAGGCAACGGAACTCTGAGGAACAGCCTGGATTCCACCTGGGAAGGACAGGATGGAATATGAGACCCCTCTTCCTTTTCTCAGTAGTGGGTTTCTGTCTCTTTAGCCTTTGCCTCTAGCTCCTAAACCTTCCCCATAGGGGAAAACCCAATCCAGCCTTCTCAACCTCAGGAGCCTCTTTCTCCCTGGAGTACCCCCGCCACCCCATCCTGCAGTCATAAAGACAGGGTCCTAAGGGAAGTGTAGCTCAGCATATGTCGTTTTGTTTTCCAACCAGCAAATAACCTTGGGCCTACTAAGCACTCCTCATCATGTTACTGTGGGGGTTCCACCTTAATAATCAGGACCCTAGATTAGACAAAGACCAAAGCAGCCAACTTTAGTCAGGCTTCTAAGAGCACCAAAATTGTATAGGCCCAAGCCAGGAGCACCGTGACCCAAAACAGTTCCCAGAGTTAAAGAAAAACACTTTCTAAGACAAACAAGACGGCCTTGGTCTGAAAGAGTTTCCCCACGTAGATAGCCCATGGCCTCGGGCTAAGAGTCTTCCCCCCACCCACATTGACTAAGACCCTAAAGTTTACATTTTCCAGGAGCCTGCAACCTTGCTATATGCCAGCACCAATCAGTTTAAAGGTTAACTGGCCCCTACCTATCAAAATGGGAAAACAATTTGGGGACCAATCCACCTGTCCCAACTCGGTTAGTGCCTAGCAACCGTTTCAACTGTATAAAAAGCTTCACCAATTGCTCATGGAGGTTGCTTCTATTCTGTGTGTTAGAACGGCCCCAGTATACTGGAATAAATCCTCTTGCTATTTGCATCCATACCCTGTCTGTGAGTCTCTGTGGGGGTGCGGCGTTCCGGTTTGGGCCCTGGGGGGGTCCCAGTTTGGATCTCTAAGGTCCAACATTACCACCAGTGATGCATACTCCCCCCCCCAAAAAAGGGGCATCTCCAGATTTATTTCACTTTTGTTTGGGAGACAGAATTTTGCTGTGCAGATGGGCCTGGCATTAAAGTGAGATCCTGCCTCAACCTCCCCAGTGTGCACAGCACTGGCTGGCCTGGAACTCACAGAGATCAGCCTGTCTCTGCCTCCTGGCGTTAGAGATGTGAGTCAGCACCCTCAGTTTGAATTATTATTATTTTTAAATTATTGCTGTTTTAGATTTATCTTATGTTATATGTATGAGTGTTTTGCCTGCATGTATGTATACCACATGCAAACCTGTTTCCCTCAAAGGTCAGAAGAGGGCATTGGATCCCTTGGAAATAAACTTATAGATGTTTGTGAGGCACCATGTAGGTGCTGGATCCTGAACCCGGGTCTCCTCCAAGAGCAACAGGTGCTATTTAAATTACCTATCTACTTACGCAGGGCGGGGGTGTGTGTGTGTGTCTGTGTGTGTCTGTGTGTCTGTGTGTGGTGTGCACGCTTATGTACCCTTTATATATACGCTCCAGTGGAGCAGAAGAAACTGAAGCTGCCATGTGGGTGCTGGGAATTGAACCCAGGTCCCCTGGAAGAGCAGCCAGTGTCATTAGCCTCAGAGCCATCTCTCCAGCCCAGACCTTAAATTCTCATTTGTATGGTCTTTGCTTTCTTTACAATACTGGGGATTGAGTCTAGGGCCACGGAGTGTGGAGCGTGCTCTACCACTGAGCCGCACTCCCATATGCTGCATGGATGGTCTCTTGTAGTCTTGCATGTGGTAGTGGTGGATAATGGTAGGCAGTACAGCGAGGACCCGCCCACGGCCTTCTGCATCCTAGGCAAACACTCTCCTATGAGCTACATCCAGTATCATGCAGTTTTCCTTCCATCGCTACCCCCTGCCAGGAAGAAACTCCAGGACATCTCTCCTGGAGTTTGAGAGCAAAAGCAATGGAGCCCTGGTGTGGAAGTGTATTTTAGGTTATGCTTAAAATAATTGCTCTGTGCACTGATAGCTGAGGGGTGCCTAGGTCTCCCCATTTTGTCTTGTCTGCAAGAGTTGGATTTAGGTGGGGATGTTGATTGCTAATGATCTGCACGTGCTACCAGTAGAACACCCGAGGAGTTCTGGATCAATAAAAACACCTGAGCTCAGAAGCTTGGGGTTCCTTGTCCAGGATGGCGCTGACCATGACAGTGGTTCCTTCTGCCGAAGTCTGGTGGGTTTGCACAATGAATACGCCTCCTTGTCATCCTTGTGGAGCCACCACAACCAGTGTACTGCTATAGAGCCAAACTATTTTTAAAAGAAAGTTTGTGAGTTAGACCTCAGGAAATCAGAGCCAGGCTGGGCGTGGCCCTGCATGGCTTAGATCTCAGAGGGCAGATGCAGGTAGATCTCTGAGTTTGAGACCAGCCTGGTCTATATAGAAAGTTCCAGACCACATAGTGAGACCCTGCTGAGAGAGAGGTGGTTGGGGGGACCAGAGAGTGAAAGCATTGAAGATCTATAAACAAACTCTATCTTTGCTTTGCTGTTATCTTCCTCTCCTAGAGGAGGGAGGTGAGGAGGGTTAGGGAGGGTCAGCTACATGTCACATGACTTAGAGCTAGCTGGTGGCATTCAATTCTAAGCACATGGGGTCCCCACCTTAAGACCAGCTCAGTCTGGTGAGCGTGTAACCCATGAGGAGACGGTGTGGACCGGTCTGTAGACTTGAGGGAGGCCTGCTGGGTGCAGGAGGAAGCCATTCTCTGCAGAGGACACAGGGAGCAGTAGGGCATGGTCCCTTTGCTGGGCACCCATGTGACAGAGAAGCTGAATCTGGGAGAAGGAGTGATTATCAGTGGAGAAGGGAATTCCAGATATTTGAGGAGGTGGGAGAGCTGCAGCCTGGCATTTTTGTACCTGGGGAGTTGTGCTTTGGCATTTCAGAGATGCACACCTCCAGGCCAGGGTGATCTGCGAGCCACCAGGAAACCAGATCGTGAGCACTGGTCATGTATTTATAACTACTGGAGTCTCTCAAATCAGGAACTCTGCAGAACTGAGAGGGGGAAAGGGATACGGTCATGACCCAAAGCAGAAACTCCTCTCTGGAAACTGGGTGATGGGTCGTTGGGTCTCAGCACACAGAACAGGACAGTTAGGAGCAAGGAAGGGAGGTGGAGGTGTTGAAGGCACTTGGGGGAGGTCTGGGAGAGCAGAGCCCTAGGCCAGCCACAGGACCTCTCTATCAGCCTCTGGGCATGGTGGGTAGAGACTCTTGTACCAAACCTTACAGCTGTGATTTCAAGTCCAGGACCCACATGGTGGAAGAAGACAGCCCATTACCTAAAGTTGTCCTGTGTTTACACACACACACACACACACACACACTCGCACAAATGTAATAAGAATTGTATTTATTTATTTATTATCAAGAAAGGGTTCTCTGTGTAAGCATGGCTGTCCAGAAATCTGCCGGCCTCTGCTTCCTTAGTGCCGGGATTAAACTCCACCATGCCTGGCTGTAATACAAATTTTACCCCTTTTTTTGATTTCTCTCTTAGCTTCAGCTGTCATCACCTCCAGGAGCCCCTGTGGGTCGCAGGGCTGAAGCTCTGAGGTGCTTCCCTCTCCTTATGCCTGAACTTGACTCTCAAAGTGCATCGGTCTGTCCTCCCATCAATGACTTGACTTTGCTTCACTCTGGCTCTTCAGGAAGATTCTTTAATGTCAAGAATCTCAAAATTTGGGTTGAGTATAGCCCACGCCTTTAATCCCAGGCGGTGGAGGCCAGCCTGGTGTACAAAGTGAGTTCAGGGCTACTCAGTGAAACCCTGCTCTAAGGAAAAAGTGCTAGGCACAATATAATCTCTAATGTCCACTCCTTGCATGCAGGGGATGGAGGCTGGGAGGTAGGTAGAGGTAGGGGTGGAGACAGGCGGATCCCTGGCATGTCAATCAAGGTAAAAGGGCGGGACAGTAGGTCTGCTGACAGCATTAGACCCGAACACCACCTAAAGGGTCATCTGTCCACCTGGCATCTGAGCCTCTCTCTCCCTCCCCAAGCCCAATCTCTCCTCTCTGTTTTTGACACAAAGTTTCACCGTGTAGCTGTGACTAATCTTTAAATTGCCATATTCCCGCCCCAGTTTCCTAAGTAGTTCCTAAGAGTCCCCGAGTTTGACACTTGACCCCGCTTGGGATGAGTTTTCCAGGGGACCCAAGCACGGACACTCAAATCCAAACTGAGCTTGCATACTGCTCATGTCCAGCTGCACCAAACTTGAGAGGAGACCCTGCCGCCAGCCTTCCCGGGAAGAACTGCCTGGCATTGGAAGGTGGGCAGAGAAAGATGTATGCTTTCATCTCCCCAGGTTTTCCTTCCATCTCCCCAGGGCCAAACTTCTTTTCGCAGAGGCACAGAGAGACACTCCCCCCACCATGCCCCCACGGAGTGAGAATGGGTGCGTGTGTGTATGTGGGAACAAGACTGGAGTTTTCTTTCCACACTGGAAGAAAATGGAGAGTTCGGACAGGCATGGTAGTGAGTATGCACATATACACAGTCTGTCTTTCACACATGCTCACACATTTGTAATCTCCGCACTAGGAAGGCAGGAGGATTAGGAGTTCAAGGCCCTTCTTGGCTAGGTAGTAGTGAGTTCAAGCAGCCTCTGCTACTTCTATGTGTGACCTTGACTCAGAACAAAAAGGAAATACAGAATTCATTTAGTCTAAGTGAGCCTTCCTTTGTAAGAGCAATGACTCTGCCCAAGAGATCTACGGAACAAGGCCATGGCATCCTGGAGTGCTGGGTGGGGCTGTCCAGGTGAGATAGTCCTGAGTCTCCCTTGCCCAAGGACATAACCTCTTGGAATGTTGGGGAGGGAGTGTCTAGATCCCATTGAGTTGACCCGGCTGCATCAGATGTGCTCTGTCACTTGTAGGCGGGACATAACCCAGTCAGGAAGTACATCAGCATAGATGCTTGCTGCTGATTGGACCTGGTGGGAAGTGTGTAGTCTTATGGGTTCTGCCTTTATACGCACCTGTGCCGTATGACTCAGTGCCATTTTATTCTTCCTGGCCAGTGTTCACCTAATTTAATTACAGCTTGCTTGCTTCAGATTTGCTCAATGGTGGTGCTCTTATTTTTTGACCGGATTTGGGATTTACGCTTCTTCCCACTTTTCCTTTTTCTTTTCTTTCCTTTTTTTTTTTTTTGTGGTGCTAGGAACTGAACTCAGGGAGTGTCAGGCCCATTTACAAGCCTTGTGTTTTGTTATTGGTTTATACTTTTAGGTAAGTCTTTTTTTAAATTTTTCTATTGCATTTTATTTATTTGTGTCTCTGGGTTCCCACATGCCATGTCTCTGTGCGTCTCTGGAGGTCAGAGGACACGTGAAGGAAGGAGTCAGGATGAGCCCCAGGGACTGAACTCAGGCTAAGGCCCAGCAAGTGCCATTACCCACTGAGCCGGCTCTAACCCTAACCCTTACTCTAACTCCCCAAGCGTTTTTGATCAGGCAAGAAAAACAAAGCGAAGGAGTCCAAGCCGGGATCCCGGAGAACTCCAACCTCTCCCATCTTCCTACTGCTGACTCTCACCAGCCAACCAGAGAGGCTGGCCCCTCCCTTCCAGGTCAGAACATCTGGATTTGGGAAGAGAATCTGCAGGTCTCACAGGGCAGCTGCCGACCAACATGGGAAGCTGTGTAAAAGATCAAGGGAGAATATCTCCTCAGCGGGCCAGGGTTGACTGAGCCCGTGTCTCTGCAGCTTCTCATCCACTCTCTTCCTGTTGCTTCATAGGGAGACAAGTCAAAATAAGTATTTTCCCAGCTCTCATCCAGTCAGCCTCCGTGTGAGTCCATTTAGCTGATTTTCCAGTCAACCTGCACCGAAAGCCCAGTGAGGGGGTGGCTGGGCTCACATTAGCCCGTCAAAACCTTTGGTTTATCTTGCTTTAGACAGAGTCTCCTGTGGTTCAAGCTGGCGTGGAGACTCTTGTATTAAGATTAGCCTTAAACTCTCCTAAAAAAAAAATGTGTATTTGTGTGTGTCCATGTGTGGGTGTGTACATATCACTGAAATGCCCGTGGAGGTCAGAGACTTGGGTCCCTTGGAGCTGGTGTCATAGGTTATAAGTCACCCAATGTAGGTGCTGAGAACAGAATTTAAACAGAAATTAAACAGAATTTAAAAATTCCGTATTAAACAGAACTTAATACGGAAGAGCAGTATACACTCTTAAATGCTGGGCTGTTTCTTCAGCTTCTACCCTTGGACTTTGATTTTACTGCTGGGATTACAGGTTTGGACCGCCACATCTGGTTTCCCATTATACCGTTTTGCCATGTTGGTGGTCCACCGCTGGCTGGGTAACTGTGAGTCTCATCTGCTTCCCTGGTTGTCCAGAGCGAGCTATAATGGATTTTTGGCTTAAATTTTGGGGATTTAAGATACTATGCTGACTCTTAAACCTGGTATCCTGGCGGTGGTGGCGCACGCCTTTAATCCCAGCACTTGGGAGGCAGAGGCAGGTGGGTCTCTGAGTTCAGTCTGGTCAGGTTCCAAGCCATCAAAGGCTACATAAGGAGACTTTGTCTCAAAAAACCAAAACCTGAAACAAACAAAAAGATGTGTGAGGACTCTGGAGACCCGGGAGGAAGGAAGCTGAGTCAGGTTAGTCAGCTAAGCCTTCCAGTCTCCAGGGGCGATGGGCTGACCACACAGGGTCGGACCAGGGAGAGTCTCAGCCTCAGGCTAGTTCTAAGAAGACTTGCTGAGACTTCAGACAAACTTCACTTGCTGAAAAGGTCTGCTTTAGACTCCAGACGTGCTTAGTCCAGCCTGGCTGGCCGGCCACTAGACAGCCTGGGACTCGGGATGTGCCTCTTGCCCAGAAGCCGCGAGTTACCACCTAGAGTACCCTGACCCTAACAACTACACGTTATAACCCACAAAAACAGTTGGTGTGGAGTCCGGATGGATGCGCCACTGGGAATACAGGGCAGCATAAACTAGGGCTGGCGTGGAGAGCTCTCTAGGCCTTAGGGGCTGACTAGTGGAAGAGCCGCTGGGTGTGGGGGTTCAAGCCAGCGCCTTGGCCCTACCCTTAGAGGCTGACTAGTGGAAGAGCCGCTGGGTGTGGGGGATTCGAGCCTGCACCTGCCCCTCCCCCTATGGGAGGCCGAGTCTTCAGGGCAGACAGCAGGTAAATGCATGACAAAGGTGTGTGAAGGCTCTGTCCTGGGGGCAGAGAAGACGGGTGGGGAGGGGCCCCTCTTGTCCTGCCCTTAATCTGCCTGTGGGCAGTTCTTGGCTGCCTTGTGAACTCGGCTGCAGCCTGCTGTCTGTGGACCTTCAAGCTGACAGGCGGAAAGCGCTGTGGGTTACTGTGTGGAATAGGGAGGTGGCC